>CM069140.1:55001849-55450686 GCA_035221665.1 Okamejei kenojei | reverse complement strand
AATGGTTGAATTGTGAAATATTTTTCTGTAAAGGTTGAGGTGTAGAATTGAGGGAGTGAACGACGCTGAGTGCAGTGATGTAGATGTTCAAGTCAGACATGTTCCTTGTAAGGTCACCGAATTGTCAAAGCAGGAGCTGAGAGTTGGAAAAGCAGGATAATATACGCCTATCCCATACAATGAACAAGCACAGGAGGAAAGAAAAAACCTAAGTGTGTGATGTTTGCACAAAAATTGTACCAAGTCAGCATGAATAGAAAGACAGGAGAATTGTCCTGAAACGGGATTGGCACTAAATGCAAAAAGATGAAATTGACTTCCATCCCAGTGCAGAAGCAGAGGTTTGCATTCAAAGAAAAAGATACAATAAAAGGAAGGGTGCTAATTACACATTCCAACAGGCTAATCGCAACTCCTATGGTGAAACAAACTTGGGGCAGTGATCTGGGCAGCAGATCTTAAATTGTACGAGTGGAATAGGGAAAGGTAGGAGACCAAGTAACAAACACAGTTGGTTGTCAGTGTAGCAGGCAGTAGTTATTTATTATTGTTCAAGAGATTAACTCCCTCTAGCCACTTAAGAGACACATGGGGTTTAGGAGAATAATCATATTACACAATGTGAGCTTCCATGAGACTTTAGTGTTTCTCCAATGGATAAATTTCAAAACAACAGCCTTTTGATTAATGTTTTTTTATTGTTGAAGAAAAAACAAGTATGATATTCATCCAACCTTCTCTCTGATCATACACTTTAATCTTCGTTCAAACCAGCCTATTGTTATTTTAATCGTTTAGAAAACTCATGTGCTAGGCAAAACTCCCCCAGGGTTCAAAGGGTTATTCCTTCTAGCCATGTTGAGCTCCTAAAAATACTAAAATAACATACAGCTTCTGCACAAGAAGAACCCAGCTAGCAAACACGCCCCGACTATGTACTAAATCCCGCCCACATAATTACGGGCAGACTAAAATTTAAAAGCAAATGCCATATTTAATTGACACAATATAAAGCAAAAAATGGCCACTACAGTCAGTAAAAAGAGGGAAGACACACCTCTTAAGCTGCAATAACATTACAAAAAAGGTTTGCAAGGATACTTGAAATGATACATCAAGTGTAATGATGTCATTCACAGACTTTGTTGTTTCCCTGCGGAGAATTACATGCGGTAAACAAAACTACAAAAGTATAAGAAGAGAAATTACAACAATAGGTTTGTTTTTGGAAGTGAACAATGTGCCAAATTTCTGGTTTTGTGCCCCCCCCCATTCGCAATTGTAAAAATGATAAACAATGTACAGATGAATATCCTGCTGAGTACAAGCTTCTGCAGAGGAAATTCTGTGTTCAAACGAAAGCAGCTCGTGAGTGATTTTGCAGATGTGTTTGTGAAGTTAATTTGTAAAAAAAACAATATCACCAAGAGTCACATAAGAGGATCAGGCATGTTGTATATTCAAGAAGTGGTCCAACAACTGTCAGTGAGTAAAGGATCTTTGTGTTTTGAAAGTGATTGACAGAGACTGAGATCGCCATGGCGTAGACACACCTATTCCAAGGGTATCAAAATTTGATATACGTGCACTTTCTGGTGGAAAATCTGTTTGGAGCCACTATAATCTGGACAAGACACTGGTTGAAGATTTTTCTGCCAGGATCTGAGCAGAGGTACTCTCAGCCACAGGACTGATAAAACACACACAAGCATCATTACTTTTAAGTGAACATGACCGCTAAATGCAAATCTAGGTGTGGGGCGTGGTGTTGTGTTAGCTAAAGGGACT
Source organism: Okamejei kenojei (assembly GCA_035221665.1). Classification (NCBI taxonomy): domain Eukaryota; kingdom Metazoa; phylum Chordata; class Chondrichthyes; order Rajiformes; family Rajidae; genus Okamejei; species Okamejei kenojei. The sequence continues at coordinate 55,448,898 of CM069140.1, read as the reverse complement.
TGTGAGTACATTTTTTGTATGAATACGTGGGTATCTGGCGGTCGGGAACCATTTTGGGGATTCTAACGTCACTAAAAAGATGTTCCTCCACAACAAACAAGATCTGGCCCTGTGGGAGAGTACATGCTGGTTTTTTAATAAAAACCCTTGGTGGTCTCTTTTGTAGCGAGGGAAGAGAGAGATGAGGGTTGCCATATGTAGACTGTGGCAAGATGATAAGGATCACCTTTGATAGACACATATAGCTCGGTGGTTCTTTGTGGTTCAGGACAGATGATTATGGGGGTGTGTTAATGGATATAAGTGAGTGTCGTCTCTGTGGGTTGTTATTTCTTTAGGGATGATGCCTGCAATCAACAGGTTACTCTCACAGCTGTTTGGTGTCATGTCTGCAGGTTTGGACAGCATTCGCTATTTCTTCCTACACAGAGTTGAGTATAGTTTATATGTTACGTAGTTACTGTGATAGTGTGAACAAGCTTTCGTTGCGTGCTAATTCATCAGGCCAGCGGTTTAAGAAAAGACACAATGTTTACAATTGAGCTATCCAGGGGGTACTGATTATTACATTTTTGCCTGGGGGGGGGTCATAATGCTTCTGGGACAATGACCGATTTTAATGTTTAATTGTCTCCAAAGGATGGACTGATATTGGGGAGAGCAGGACCAAGTGCTTGGTGTTTTAAGGTATTTGGTGTGGTGGAGGAACCCCCCCCGTTCATTTTTCTTTTACTGCATATAAAGGCATGCTCAATTGAGTTTCTCACTCATCGGGTGGTGGGATTTGACATGGCACTCAAGGAAAATGGACATGTAGCTCTTTGAAAAACTCCTAACTCCTATGGTTGCTTCTGGCGCAGTATGTTTGGGATCATTGTTCTTGCTGGGTGGAGAATTGAACTTCCAACCAATGAGTTTTGAGCATTTGTCTTGATATTGGCATTTTGATATTACCTGAAGCAAGTTGTATCATCTGGATGATAAGTGAGCAGTAGTAACTTAAGCTCAGCCATACATTTAACAGGCCATACTATATTACACCCCACAACACCGATGGGTTCTTCAACGGGATCTGGGGGGGGGTATGCTTTGGAGTTGGTGGGGGGACCCAGTGTCCTGCAATTTTTTCTCTGATGGCATGCCTTCACTCTGAATAAGTTAATCTTTGTCACTGTCCTCAAGACGCTGTTTCCAGAATGTGGTATGCTCTTTTAAGTACCTCTGGCAAACTGTAACCATGGCACATCCTATTTTTGCAGCTAACCTGTGGTTGATCTTGCAGTGTAGCCTCTGTATTTCTGTTCTGAAGTCTTACTGCGGACAGTGGTCATTGTCTCCACAATCCAAACACTGATTCTGAAGAGCGAGTTTTGATCTGTCCCGTGGTATAGGTGTTTGGGATTTTTCTTTATTATAAAGATAATTCTTCTGTCATCTGCTGTGGAGGTATCCTTCCTTGGGCCTGCGACCAGTCCCTTTTGAACAGAGTAAGATTCACCAGTGCTCTTATTCGTAATGATGATCCAAACAGTTTGATTTTGGGTGGAAAGCCTTAAAGTCTGGTTGATGTCTCTAACACAGGTTTTAATTATGTTTCTCTGTCTTCTTATTGGCTTCGTTGACTTTCATTGGTTCAACTTAGGTCACATAGTGGATGGATTAATACAGGCAATAAACGTGGATCGATGGGAATGACTGGATGGACAAAGAGCTAGGTGCTGAGAGGCTACTGTATCTGCTTGTAAAGGTAGGCACTTTATACACACATAGAGCAATTGCAACGCCTGAAGCCATTGGTTCCAGACATTATGGGATTTCCTGAAAATGGGGGTCACGGTTAGGGGGGTTTCAAGCTCTGTAATTTTCTAATTGCGTGACCTTTTGGGCTGAAACCAAAATGTGTTTTTTTGTAAAAAATACCCTATACCCTTTATTAAAAATCTAAACATTGGTCCTTTTACTCATGTGTTTTATTTATTTACACAATCAAAATTTCGTTTGAAGTACAGAGGCATTTAATAGATAATATCCATAAATGATGTGTCTTGGAGGGCACTGTTATAAAGGGAATATTATTGGTGAATAATGTTTAGTGCAAGCTTTAGCTAGTAAAGTCCAATCAACGATAGATCCTGAGTGGGTCTCAGTGAGGGTGATTCAAGGTACTGCGCTCCGAGTTGTTGGTAGGATGGTTCAGTTGCCTGATACAGCTGGGAAGAATACTGTTCCTGAATTCTGGCGATGAGCGTTTTCGCATTTATCATTTTTTGCCATGGGTGAGGTGGAGTGGGATTGTGAGGTGGCCAAGGTGTGATCATCCTATTGATTTATGTTGGGGTCCTTGCTGATTCAGCTGGTGTAGGTTTTTGAGTTCAAGGAAGGGGAATAGGGTGCGGGTGATGGTCTGGGTTGCATTTCAAGTATAGCATTTTTGGGGTCGGGGATTGGACCTGGAGCTGTTCCTAATCCATAGCTGTGTGATTGCATCCTGAGAATAAAATGCTGCTATGGATGCATCTGTAGATAATTTTTCGGTGTGAGTGATTGTTGGGGGGAACTCGCCAAAAACTGTTCTAAGTCTGCTACGGCAAAATAGAGGGGCAATTTCTGAGGTGTGCTACTTGGCCATAGCTTGAATTAATGGGTGGTACCGGAAGAATTGTTGACTCATATTTTACTCGGGATTTTGGAAAACTTCAATTCTTATTTTTGGCCATTGTCAATACAAACCAAGGACTGATTTAGGAGCGATGCTGTTGATAAATGAAACATTGAAATTAAAAGTACAAACTGACACAAAATCCAATAAAGAGACAACCCACACCCGAAAAACTTAAAAGATTAAAACACATAAAAAAAGTGCCGGAGTAAACTACACGGGTTCAAGGGCAGCATCTTGGAGGACAATTGGTTGGTATCTTCTTCAAACTTCTTCAAAAAATGCACTTTTGGTTTGCTTCAGAATCTTACATTTCATTGTGTCTAAAGATGTTGCTGAAAAGAGTTTTAAGTTATTCAGTGTTAAACCACCTGTGAGGTCTTCATCTGAAAATCATTGAGGCAGCTGTAAGGAAAAAAAAAGATTGGAACAGTGCCTGGATGGCATCAATAAACAAGCTGCCCAATGAATTATAGAGGTTGATATAGCTGAGATTTGCAGCTTTGATGAAAGAAACGAGATTTCGAAAGCAGATGATTCAGGCAAGGAGTTCTTGGTAGGAAATGACACCAGTGCCAAAACCTGTTACACTCAATTGGAAAAGGAGCTGTAGTTATTATATTTGGGCTGTTGAGTGACTCAAATCACTGAATTGACAAAAATTCTTGCAGTGTTATGTGAAGCATTCACCATGCCCCAACCAGATTGCACACTATGATTGCATACATGCAAGGGTATAAAAATGCCATACAATTTGTGTCTCTATTCAATGAGGACTAATGACATACCTTTGCATACATTTTTCTACGAAGGGTGGACAGACTCTCACCGGGTTGTAAAAAGTGAAATGATGGAAAGAATCTGCCTCAATAAAGCATTTGATGTATAATTTTATAGCCAGAGCAGCTATTATTTTGTAGAAAGTTGGGCAAGATTTGGGTCTCCATTTTGAGGGGGGGGGGGGGGGGGGGGGGGGGGGGGGGGGGTGGGGGGGGGGGGGGGGGGGGGGGGGGGGGGGGGGGGGGGGGGGGGGGGGGGGGGGGGTGGGGGGGGTGTGGGGGGGGGGGGAAGGGGGGGGGGGGGGGGGGGGGGGGGGGGGGGGGGGGGGGGGGGGGGGGGGGGGGGGGGGGGGGGGGGGGTGGGGGGGGGGGGGGGGGGGGGGGGGGGGGGGGGGGGGGAGGGGGGGGGGGGGGGGGGGGGGGGGGGGGGGGGGGGGGGGGGGGGGGGGGGGGGGGGGGGTGAAGATGAGAAACAGAAACCAGAAGAGAAAAGCAAGTCTCTCTAACCCCATGATTTTTTGCCAAGGTGAGTTTGAAACTTCTGATATTAGTTTATTACTGATCTCCAGTAATGCAGATTTATAAGTGAAAATCTTCTACAATCTAGGCAAATCATACCAATCCATGAGAGTTCATGAGATGGTGCATGCTGCGGTTAGAGTTGGAGCCACCAGTGACCCAGAGACCCAGAATTGATCTGACTAGTGTTAGTTTTGTACATTTTTTCCCTGTGATCGTGTGGGTTTTCATCAGATGTCCGGTTTCTTCCCAAACTTCAAAAAATGTGCAGGGTTGTAGTTTTTTTTATATGTCCCTAGTCTATAGAGATAAAAAACTAGTTGAATGTGTCCCTAGTGTTATTGGATTAGAAACTGGTTTTGTGCGAGTGTTTAGTGGGTCGGCTGACTCAGTGGGCCGGAAGGGCCTGTTTCCATTGCTATTTCACAAAAAAGTAATGAGATTTAAAATTTAATTTATCTGTTCATTGGGAAATTTTGTTGATACGTGATCTATCGCATCAATCTGGGTATCACAGGAAATACAGGATGAAAAATATTACAGCCACGTCTCCATTCCTGGACAACAAGCTCAAGATGCTTCCTTAGATTCTGGAGTTAATCATTCACATTCAGTGGACTGAGGCAGCTCCTACAACTGGAGTAGATGGGGATTGACATTCAGATACGGAGTCCAGAGATGTTGTTGAATAGAGAAATGCTGTGAGACACTGGTCAGGGGGGGACGAATAAAGCAGGCGGCCAGAGGATTGGCAATCTGTAGCAGGAAGATTCTTTGCACACATACTGGGTATCATAGGAGATGGACTATAGACAGGTTTGGTAAATAAGTACAAGAAACGTGGGTCATACGTGCAAATGGTAAATTGTCTGTAAGAGAGACATAGAGTAAATGATGTGGACAATTAACATTATACGATCAGATAATAGTATAAGATTGAGATGCCAATATTTTCCAGTCATATACGGTTGGGTTTTGAATAATGCATTACATTTTCAAATTTATTTAAAGGTGGTACTATCAAATGAGGCTATTGAGGGGGGCATCTCTTCGGGTGGGGGGGGGGGGGGGGCGGGACCGGGGGTGAGGGCGAGAGAGCGGGGATGGGGCCCCGTGGGATAGCGTGGGGGGGGGGGGTATATTGTTATTGGGTGGTGTGGGAGTGGGGTGTGGGTTTTTGTTTGGGGGGGGTTTTGTGTTGTGTGGTGTGTTATGGTGTTGGTTGATGGGTTTTTGAGATGGTGGGGTAGGGGTGGTTTGGGGGTTTTTTTTTGTGGGGTTTTTGTATTTTTTTTTGTGTTTTTGGAATTTCCCATGTTTAGTTGTTTTTGTTATTTTATATTTATTTTTGTTTATTGTGTAATTCAAACGTCCCAAAAGTGGGAGATTTAGAGCAAACCTTACTGTAGTTGCAACCACACATAAGTGGGTTACCCAGGAGAGACCTTATTCACATATCTTCGCCTTTTTTACGATGGACCTGGTTAAAACAACCACCTAGTTTAGGGTGTGTCAGATGGGTTTGTTGTTTGTTTTTTTTGAGCGTTTTTTTTTTTTTTTTTTTGTTTTGTGTTTTTTTGTTCGGTAGGGAAGGTCCCTTTTTTTCTTTATTGTTTTTTGGTTCCTATGTGTAAAGTTTTATTGTATATTGATTTAATGTGATTTGTTTATTGGTTTAATTGATTTGTTAGTTTGGAAAATGTTTTTTTTCATTGTTTTACATCGCAACCCTAGTAAATTGTATTTTGAGTTACAGCAGAATATTCACAGGCTAACCAGAGCAAGAAACAAACTGGTTATAGAAAGCAAACTAGTGTGAATAACACGCAAGTGGGATAAGAGCTATAATTTAAAGATATAGTAAGTTATAATGTCCACGGTTTAAATCGCCCATCCCAAAGAGGAGAAAAATTCTGAGCCAACTCAAAAAATTTAGGGGGATCTGTGGAGTTGCATTGATTCAGGGAAAACTCATCTGGTGGAAAATATGAAATAATAAAACGCTTAGAAGAGAGGTGGGGTGATGGAGTGCATCCTATGGGAAAAAGGAGAGGAGTGGACTATTCTTTTCAATGGAAATGTAGTTTTCTCTGTGGAAAAGTACTTCAAGATACATTGGGGAGATATGTAATGGTAAATTGGTACAATAAAGTGGGGTGTCGTAGTATCGATTATAAATATTTTAATGACACCAACGGAAGATGATTACCTTTTCTTTAGAGGGACCATTGTAAATATAATTGCAGAAAATGCCAATGGTTACTGATTAAATACTAGGTGGATGATATCAATGCTGGTCCTTGATGGGTATTCTGGATAGATTAACCAGATGAGTACAATCCCAAACCACCCAAAAATAACAACAACCAAAAATTCAATTAATATGGTTAGGAGAGTTAGGATTAGTTAGGACTCATGGAGCTATAAAAAAATCCACGCGCGAGGGGAGGAGATTATAGTTTATTCTTTCGAACGTGCACAGGAGCTAGCTATCACGTATCACGACATGATTTTTGTGTTCTCAAAACAAGTATACAGATATAATGTGGTAGAAAATTGGTTCAATTAACACGATCAGTGACCATGCGCCCATAATTCCTTACCTTGGAGTGTAGGAACCGAAAAAGAGTTTTAAATATGGTGAGCCAAAACATTTCTTTATTGACAGATAACGTAGTGACTACAAGGAAATTAGGAATTGTATCAAAGAGTATTTTGACCACAATGACTCAATAGTTTGATGTAAACATTATCCATGGCTTTTGGGACAGTGCAAAAGCAGTAATAAGTGGGCAAAATGACTGAAATATCGTGTAGAGTAAGGGGAAGAATTAGGTTTGAAGAAGAGCAATCTGACTTGGAAAGTGTTAAAATAAAGATATTAGAAGTAGAACACAAAAATCAACAATAGAAACAAGAATTGGCTTAAAGGAACTAAAAACAAAAAGACATAGAGTTAGAAGAGACTTCTATACATAAAGCGGCAAGGAGCCCTTCGATTCTTAGAATCAAAACCAACTATATGGAGAAAAGGGAAAAAATGGCGCTAGTTCGCGCCTTATGGCATTTCAGTTGCAATAAGGAAGCAAGCTAATCTAAAGTTTCTAAGGGACTACCACTTTATATGTTATATTTGTTTGAGGAAAACACAAATCATGTCGATACCGTCGAGTAGCTCCTAACGTGCACGTTCGAAAAGAAACTATAATCCTCCCTTTTGGATTTTTATATCTCCACCATGAGTCTACTTAATTTCCCTAACTCCTAGCATTATTATATGAATATTTTGTTTTTTTTGGTTTGGTTGTACTCATCTGGTAATCTATCCAGGAGCAAGTTTCTAAAGATTCTACACCGATTTCTAGAAATGCAAGTCTCACAACCACGAGAAATTCACAGAGCGTTTTGCATCCTTTCTATGAACAGTTTATAATGACTCTCCTGAAATCACTAGGGATAAAGAGGAAAAGATCCGGACTTTCTTTTCTGGATTAAAAATGCCTGCCTTTCTCAAGAGAGAAGCGAGAAATAATGACAACACAAATAGGAAAGAGCAGAAAATAAAATAAAAGTAATTAGAAAATTAAAGAACCAACAAATCCCCAAGGTACAGATGGGATTCCAGGAGAGTTTTATAACATGTTTTGAGAATACAAGCTCTCTCACGATTCTGGCTAAGAGGTCTCTATAAATTATGCCTTAGCGGAAGGGCAACCCACGAGATCATGGGCGACGGAGGCTAATAATCTCTGTTATTTATAAGGAAGGGAAGGATCCTACAGGATGTGTGAAGGCTACAGACCGAATAAGTCTCTGTATGCAATGACTTAAAGATACTCAGTGCTGTATTAACTTAAGAGAACTCAAAAAATTATAAAACAATTGATACATCCTGATCAAACAGGGTTCATACTGAGCAGACGGGGAAGCCAATAATATCTAGACGGGTCCTGAATTATCCATGACATGTGCAAATGGATCAGCATCAGACCATTCAATGCTATTAAGTTCTAAGATGCTCAAAAGGGCTTTTGACAGAGTAGATTGGGTCTATCTTGAATTATACACTTGATAAAATATGGGGTTCCACACAAAATTTATTAATTGGATGTGAGTGAAAACATTATATTAAATCCACAAGTCAAGAGTGAGGGTAAATGAATGTTGCTCTGAGTTTTTTGAATTAATAGAGGGGAATTATTACAGGGAGACAGTTTTGAGTCCCCTGCTTTTGACTTAAAGTTTAGAGCCGCACGCAGAAACTATTAGGCAAAGACTTATTGACTATTATTGATCGGGTATTAAAGATGATCCAGCGGGGGGGGAAGGGGGGGGGAAACATAAAAAGTGTCCACTATTTGCAGATGATGTATATGATCTATGCGAGTAATCCTAATTTCCTCAGTGCCTCGCTTAATGCAAGTCTTACAGGGAATATGGAGAGAAATATCGGGAATAAATTTAAAGACTCTAAAAAATCAGAAGCAATGATGCTGTAAGGTCTGTGGCCCTCCTCGCAAATTATAATGATTCAGGTCAGGTTCCAATGGTCTTGGGGAGGGGTTTAGATATTTAGGTATTGTCATCATTCCACTATCATGATTCGTATGGAAGCTAAAGATGGTAAATTACTCCCGAAATATTAAGGTTTGAGACCATGCACAGATGGGATATTTTCCCTTATATCTTTAATTGTAGAGTGGAAGTTGTTCGAAGAACATTTTGCCCCCAAACTGCTTTTCTTCTATCAATCCTTTAACCAGTTAGGGTCCTGGCGCGGCATTTAAGGAGTGTTAGACAAAAGAGGAGTTTAACAAGATTTGTGTGGCAAAATAAGAGACCCAGAATCAGACTGAAGACCCTGTTGTTATTCAAAAAACAAAAAAAAAGGGAGGCTAATGCCCAACATTTTAAATATATAATTATTGGGGATTGTGGCAAGCTGGAGGAACCTTTGATGTGAACATGGGTTAGACAATGCGGAAACGGGATGGGTGATGAAAATAGAACAAAATGATGTCCTAGATGCCCTGGGCTGTGCTACCCATGTTTCTTGGATGAATATTTTTTTTATTAGTTGTAAAATACATTTAATATTTTCTTACATACATTCATTCATTATTATTAATATTAATATTAACATTTAAGGACTTTTTTTTAACCTTTTTTATAAAGGTTTAATATAAAAGTAGGAATAAAGATTAGAGAGAAAAAATATAGAAAATAAGGATGTTGAATGGGAGTATTAAAAATTTACATCGTTGGAGAGTATAATCCATGATTTATTATACGTATTCTTCATCCCATATTATTCAGGCCTCAGTTCAGGCTCGCGCCACTGAGGCACTTTTGACTGGTATTCATATTGGGAACCATATTTCACTCTTGAAAAAGATCCCATTTCTAACGTCAAGTAAAATTGGAAAGAAATCTAAAAAGTAGATAACGGATTGGTTTAAACTCTCACGATTGAAAAAACGTGGGTTTAGTATATGAAAGAAATTTAAATCTTTTTAATTCGATATCTAGAGCAATGATATATAGCTGCTAGGTTGTCAAATTTTATAACCAGCAAAATTGATATGGGGAAATTAGAAAACTGGGAGATAATAAAGGCTCTATTTACTGTAGACAGCTTTTTTGTGGGGGAGTCTTGAATTTTACGAGCACTTGCAGAATGAATTGTCAGGGTCAGATTTCTTTAGGTTCTCCAAATATACGGCACTACTTACAGGACACATGTAGATTGGGAGTGAGATATGTAGACTACCTTCAAAATTTTGAAAAACTTTCTGAAGACTATAGTGGGCGTATATGAATTTGATATCCCCTTTATACAAGGATTCCAGACTATATAAAAAGGAATTACATATAGAAACAAAACAGAAATGGGAATGGGAAATGAACTTTATATTACTATGAAACATGGGAAAGGACCATTGTCTCTTGAACCATAAGTGAAAGCAGCCCCTCTGGTGGGAGTTCGACTGAAAAAATTAAAAAGAGAGTATTTAGGACCCCATTTAATGTTGGCAAGATAACGTTACACCTCAAATTTTATGCTGGAGAAAAGTGGGAAGATCGCGTGATCACACACTATATTTTTTGGGATTGTCCTAAATTTTACCAATGATGGAGGAGACATCATCGGTAGAGATTAAATTTAATTCTGGGAGTGGGTGGATCTACCTCTGAAATCTGGGCTTGTTTGTATTAGGAGATATTAAACAACCCAGATATTAAATCATAAATATTTGTTGGGGTGATGCTGATGATTGGCTAAAATAGATGATACAGTGCTATGGGAAAGGAAATGCCACCAATGTTCAACAGTGGTGGGAAAAGATTGAAAAATGTATACTTGATGTGAAAGTTTAACTGCTAAACTCCAGTTGAGGACCGATGCCTTTAATTATATTATTGGAAACCGGTAAATTATTCAAATGCCAAGACTTGTTTTTGATTAAGGATATGAATATGGGATGAGCTTGCTATGGTGCCTGTGGAAATAAGATGCTTCTATGATAGAATGTTAAGAGGATCCGATGTGATGTCTCTCTCGCAAATTAGAGCGTTAGGTCGATTTTGTTATTTTGTCATTTTCCCAAATTGTCTTTTGTGTAGTCCCTTTGTTTTGCCTGTAAGTGTATTTTGTTATATGTTCAATAATGTGGAGTTCAAAAAAAAACAAACATTTGGGGTCATTTATATTTTATGTAGGAACTGCAGATGCTGGTTTAAACGAAGATAGACACAAAATTGCTGGAGTAATGCCCACTGTCCCACTTAAGGAAACCTGAACACGGAAACCTCTGGAGACTTTTCGCCCCACCCAAGGTTTCCGTACGGTTCCTTGGTGGCTCAGGAGATTTTTGTCAATATCCCTAATGGTTCGAAAGTGGTTTCCGCAATCTTCTATGTTCCGGGCGATTTATTTCAAAAAATTCAAACAGTTCAAAAATCAGTTCTAAAAAAATTCAGGCCCCCTTTCAAAAAATTCAAAGCCCCAGAGTTGGCAGGTAGTTACGAAGGTATAAGGTACCATTTTTATTTCACCAGTTTTTTTTTCCAACAGGGAGGTCTTACCTTCCACTACCTGCAACTCTGGCCAAACCACCTTCAACTAGCATCACAACCGGCTTCGGACTAAAAAATGCCGATTTTTAAAAATGGCAACCTATTTTAGTCGCAGGCGGTTTTGAATTTTTTTGAAATAATCGCCGAAACATAGAAGAAGCGGCAAAACCACCTTTTCGACCATTAGGGAGACTGACTGACAAAAAACTCAGGGAACCGCACGGAAAACTTGGATGGGGGCTCAAAGTCTCCAGAGGTTTCCGTTCAGGTTTCCTAAAGTGAGGACAGGGGCATAATAACTCAGCGATGTTGCCTGTCCCGCTTGAGTTACTCCAGCATTTTTGGGGTTAATTTTTTTTAGCTGTTTCAGTATAATTGCGTGGAATTACAGCAATTTTTTTTAGCATTTAATTACATGTACTCCCTGGTTGTTTATAGAGAAACAACATGCCTCTGTGACCTTCTAACTGTGAATCAAGGCAGCATCGTTGGATTCTTGCTATTTAAATGATGTTGCATTCTTTTGAAAATTGCTCCGGAATTTGATAGGCATCAGGTCAAGTGTGACTGCTGTCTCGTTTTCAGCACATTATTAAAAAACAATTATTTTCAAAATGCACCAATGAATGTTGTTAACAATTTAAGTGATGGTAGATGCGTCTCTGTACTCTTGGATCATGATCACAACACATGTTCACAAAATAGCATACTGCAATATTCAAGTTATATTCGCCGCTGTAATTCTACCAGTATATTTTTTGCTTCAGACTTTTATTTTGTATTATGCATAAATATGGTTTTGTGCACTGTACGTTCAGTTTCGTTTATTGTCACGTTGTTACCGTAAAGTACAGTTGAAAAGATTTATTGATGTATTTATTTATTTAGCTATTTATTTTGCTTGTTTTTCCTTACAGCTATTGAAATATTAAATTTGAAACTTGAAAACGTGTTTTCTGAGTGAGGTTAAGGAAAAGCAAATGATTGTCATCCATTAATAAAGTGAATCCTTAGCTCACTTATAGAAACATAGAAACATAGATAAATAGGTGCAGGAGCAGGCCAGCCATTTGGCCCTTCGTAGCCTGCACTGCGCATTCAATAATACCATATAACAATTACAGCACGGGAACAGGCCCTACGAGCTCCCTTCCCAGGTCCATGCGACAATAATGTTTTACCCCTAGTCGTCATATACCTGCACTCAGGGACCATATTCCCTCCATTCCTTCACGTCCATTACTATCCACTTTACTCTTAAATGTTTAAAAATCGATCCTGCCTTTCCCCACCACCTTTATGCTGGAACGCTCATTCCACACAGCCACCTCCCCTCTGAGGTAAAAAGACGTTCCCTCCACAGTTACCCCGAAAACTTATGTCCTTAATTCTCTCATTGTCATGCCTCTTGTTTGATAATCTTTTCCCTACCCTCAATGGGGAAAAACGTATCACGGTTAACTCTGTCTATCCCATTCATTCCATTTTATAAGACCTCAATCAAGTCCCCCTTACCTTATGCGCTCAAAGATCATGGCTGATCATCCTGATCATGGCTGATCATCCAACTCAGTATCTTGTACCTGCCTTATTCTCTCCATACCCTCTGATTTATCCCTCTTTAGCCACCAGGGCAACATCATCTAACTCCACTCTTAAATATTACCCAATGAACTGGCCTCATCTACCCTTCTGTGGCAAGAAGAAATTGCACAGATTCGCCACTATGTCGTGGAAAATGTTTTTTCTCCATCTCGGTCCTAAAATTACTTCCCCCCTTATCCTTAAAACTGTGACCCCCTTGTGTTCTGGACTTCCCTACACATCGGGAACAATATTCCTGCGTCTAGCATGTCCAACCCCTTAAGAATTTTTGTTTAAGGTTTTCTATAAGATCCCCCTCTCAATTTTCTAAAATTCTTTGCGAATACAAGACGGAGTCTATCCAGTCTTTCTTCATATGAAAGTCGCTGCCATCCCAGGAAATCAGTCTGGGTGAAACCTTCTCTGTACTCCCCACTATGGCAAGAATGTATTTCCTTCAGATTAGGAGGACCAAATCTTGTTTACACAATACTCCAGAGTGTTGGTCTCACCAAGGCCCTGTGCAACTGCAGTTAGAACCTCCCTGCTATATTCAAATATCATTTTGCTATGAAAGGAAAATAGACACAAAATGCTGGCAGTAATCAGCGGGACAGGCATCATCTCTGGAGAGAAGGAATGGGTTGAGGGGTGGAGATTGCAGGGGATGGGGAAGGATGACAGAGATAAGAATGTAGTGTCGAGAACGAGACATCAAAGGAAGGATGTTGCGATCAAGGAAAATGTAAAATAGATTGTATCAGCTTGGAGAAGAAGGGGGGGGGGGGGAAGGTAACAAACAAAAAGCAAAAAACAGATAAAATATAAATCAGGGACAGTTCAGGACTGGTGGTAGGAGAACTGGAAAGGGGGCGGGAGGGATGGAGTGAGAGGAGAAAGCAAGTAGGGTTACTTGAAGTTAGAGGTCAATGTTCATACTACTGGGCTGTAAGCTGCCCAAGCAAAATAAGAGGTGCTGTTCCTCCAATTTGTGCTGGGACACTCTGACAATGGAGGAGGCCCAGGACAGAAAGGTCAGTATTGGAATGGGAGGGGGAGTTAGTTGTCTAGCAACCGGGAGATCAGGTAGGTTTAGGTAGACCTAGCGGAGGTGTTCAGCGAAACGATGAGCCTGGGCTTGGTCTCACTTATATTCGGTTTGCTGGTCAAATGAAAGTCCATGCTATCTTGTTTTGCTGTAATCAATCAGAAAAAAGTAATATATCTTGCTGATTTCTGAATTTAGAACTATAAATTGAGAATTAATTACCATCCAGCATCAAAATAGTTTCTCAAAATCATTTCTTTTTAGCTTCCCACTGATCTTCATTGACTTTTTCGTTCATACTACTTGCTATTCACTGTCTTCTTTGCATCTTCATGTAAACCAGTCTAGAAACAGTATATGTGGCGCTGTTAGGACTCTTGGCAACATCTTTTGTTTCTTTGGTTGGTGATCCGAGGGGCAGACCCGCTGAATGGAAAATTGTCAGATTTGAATTTGAGAGGAAAAATATTACTATTTGGCTGCTTTTCCAATGAATGTTGTCGCTGAGCTTGAACAGCTTGACTAAAGATAAGAGGTGGGGCGTGTTCATCTGAAACTATGACTTTTCTGCATGTTCCCAACTGGGATAAACCAAGTTATCGAAACTGTAATTGATAGCATGCTGTTAACCATGCCATGAATAAATCACAAATGTCCATGAGCATCTTTGCTTAATGATTTTATTATGGAATAGTGCATTTGCATTGACCAATATAAATGGTGTTTGCAAAAGTAGAAGTGGGAAATTCTAATGAATGCTGCAGGGCAGCACAGTTGTGCAATGTAGAGTTGCTCTCCAACACAGCACCCAGAAACCCGGGTTCAATCCTGACTCAGGGTGCTGTCTGTGTGATGTTTTGTTATTATTCCTGTGTCACGGTGAGGAGTTTTTTCTCCAGGTGTTTCGGTTACCTCACACATTTGAAAGGATGTGCTGATTTGTAGATCATTATTTGAATTCTGTTAAATTGTCCCTGTGTGTAGGATTGTGCTACTTGTATGGGTTTGATCAACTGGTTGGCGCGGCGCTCGGTGGTTTTAAAGGGCCTACTTTCCATGCTTCATTCTCTAATAGTTATGTCTAAAGATAATTTCATGATGTGAGAGATTCGGATTGGAAAAGCCTGAACACCCAAGTACTGGAAAAGATTCTAAGAGGTCATCCAATAACTGATCATATGAATGAAAAACTAGGGTCATGTGTCTTATTCGTCCATTGGGTTGTGCCTGATAGAATTGAATCAGTCTTGACATGTTTTTTTAAACTAATCAAGTATTTTGTTTCTCTGCACTTTTGATGTGGAAAATTGTGAATGTGTCGATTGTTTTAACATCAAAGATGATGAACGTTTATGAACTTTTTCAAAAGATGAACGAGGCTGAAGGTAGCTAGATAATATAAATTACATCTAATTGAATGTAGTGAGATCAAAGCATTTACTTTTATCTGGATCATTGTGTATGGTGGTGAGTTGAACGGCACGGACATTAAAACATAACGACAATTTTTCGAAACTGTGGCTAAAAATGTTTAATTCTAAAACCTTATGGGAACAGATTTTGAATTGTAAGAGGCCTTAAAGAATAAAATTCTGATAACAAATTCATATATAAAATAATGACAACGATCATAGATTATCGATATTGGGGTGAATTGATTGAAACCTTTCACGTGGTCTGCCCTGTTTCAAAACTATTGCAATTACAACTCGATGTGCACAAAACGGAGAGATCAAATAGTACAATTGTCCTACAATCTTTGGTCTGTGCAAGCCTTACGAAAGAAGGAAGTGATTAGGATGTGGATTTTCTTATAGTTTATATACCAAACAGTAAAATCATAGCTTTACACCCACATATTTCAAGTGCACTATTACAAGATATTAAATTAAAGAACTTTAAGCTTCTTGGTGAAATTGTTAATTTAAAATAACCCTTTGCAAATAAATAGGGAAGACTAATTTAGTGAAGGGAAAGGAGAAATTAGACATTGTTTTCGAAAAAGAGAGTATCTACAAGGATTATAGGATGGCATGGAGGTAATGGTGTAGAGGAGTATAAAGAATGTATAAAGGAATCTAAGAAAGAAATTAGGAAGGCTTAAAGACAGATATGAGGTTGCTTTGGCAAGAAAGGTGAAAGTAAATCAATGTGGTTTCTACAGCTATATTAATAGCAAAAGGATAACGAGGGATAAAATTGGACCATTAGAGAACCAGGGATGGAAGCTATCTCGCAGAGCCAAAAGAGATGGGGGAGATTTGAACAATTTCTTTTCTTCGGTATTCCACCAAGAGAAGGTATGAACCTCTGTGAGCGTAAGGGAAAAAGTTGAGAATAGCTATGGAAACTATGAGATTTCAAAGAGAGGGGAAGAAGTTACTGACCACTTTTGAAAAATCATAAAGGTCGGGATACGTCTCCCAGGTTCCTGACAGATATCCCTAGGACTTTGAGGGAAGGAAGTTAGTGTAGAAATAGAAAATGCAAGAGCTATGACAGAAATATTTCAAATGTCATTAGAAACGGAATAGTGACGGAGGATTGGCGTAACTTGCGCCATGTTGTTATCCATTGTTTAAATAAGGGTTCAAAGAATAAAACCTAGCAATTATTAGACCTATTAGTTGACCGACGTCGGTTGGTGGGCAAATTAATGGAATAGGGATACTTTGAGATAATATTATATAAAGCTTATATACTATATAAGGGTCTGATATCAGGAACAGTCAACATGGGAATTTTGTGCCTGAAGGGTTGTTGACAAACCTTCCTGAGTTTTTGGAAGTGGGTAATCTAGGGAAATTGATGAGGGTAATGCAGTGGATGATGTCTATAATGATTTTCAGTAAGGCTTTGACACTGGGTTCCCATTGGATCGGCCTATGGTTTTTGGTCTGAAGGTTCCATTTCTTGGGTTGTATAGCGGAGAAGAGTAGCAAGATGGATACAATCAGTGTGGCTTATGGGAGATGTCAGAGAGTAAATGGTGGATGGCTGTTGTCAGGTTGGAAGCTGGTGACTCCAGTGGGGTTGCCTCAGGGATCTGTGTTGGTCTTGGGGTCCACTGTTGTTTGTCATGTACATCAATTGTCTGGATGATGGGGTTGAAATGGATAGTAAGTATGCAGTGGATATAAGATAGGTGGTTGTTGGATATTGAAGTAGATTCCTCAAATGTTTTACAGGAAGAGAGTTTGGGCCATTTGGAATGTGGGTGAAAGATGGCAGATGGAGTTAATGCTGATAAGTGTGAAGTGCATCATCTCGATGGCTGGACAAATTCAAAATAGGACGCACATAAGTAAATGGTAGGGAATTGAGGAATGCTGTGGTACAGAGGGATCTAGAATAACTGTGCATAGTTCCCTGATGAGGTGGAAATCGCATGTAGATTAGGGTGGAAAAAGAAAGCCTCTGGTGTGCTGGCCTTTATAAATCAGAGCATTGACATATAGGAAGTAGGGAAGTAATGTTTTAAAATTGTACAAGGCATTGGTAAGACACAATTCTGGAGTGTATGGGTGTTACAATTTGGGTCGCCTAGTGGTATAGGAAGGAATATGTAAACAAAATAGAGAGAGTACCGAGGAGAGTTTCTTCTAGAATTGTAGCTCAGGGTTTCCCGCAACTATGTTACAGAGGAAAGGTTTTGTACAAGTTAGGTCTTTATTTCTTTGGAGCGCAGAAGGTTTAAGGGGGGACTTGATTGTAGGGTCTTTAAAATGATGAAAGGGATAGACAGAAGTTGACGTGGGATTAAGCTATTTCCCATTGAGGGGTTAGGGAAGATTTTTCAAACAAGAGGGCCATGACATGATGAAATTAAGGGACAGAAGTTTCCGGGGCAACTTTAGTGAGGGGGAACCTTCTTTTTACCTCAGAGGGTGGTGGCTGTGATGGAATGAGCTTCCAGCCAGAGATAGTGGAGGCAGGATCGATTTTTAACATTGTAAAATGTAAAGTGGATAGGTATATGGACGTTGATGCGGAATCGGAGGGGTATGGTTCTGAGTTCAAGGTAGATGGGACTAGCGGGAAAACAATGTGGTCGGCTCGGACTGGAAGGGCCGTAGTGCCTGTCTTCGTGCTGGTAATTGTCTATATGGTTAATATGGTTTTATTGGCGTTACAGTACGAAGAATTTGGGATTCCCATTCTCTCTCAATTAGATAACTGTGAGATTTCTTATTTTATTCTTGTTAGCTCAGCACTGTTGGAAACTAGAACTAATAAGGTTTCCCAAATTCAATTGACAGTTCCCATCCCAATTTATAATTCCACAGCAAGTTGTCTAATTGGCTTCAAGCAAAACAACATTTTAATTGATTCAAAATATTTTTATAAAACAGAACAAAAAAACAAATACTGGAACAATCAATAAAATTGCATATAAGTAAAGCCAAATGAATACACCACCTTTGACAACATACTTATTTAATAAGTATTCTCAGGGATATAAATGTGTTTTTAACATGATACACAAAACAAAAACCATTACAAGAATTAATGTAATTCAAACTATTGTCTCGAAGGCTTTTCTCGTCTTTGAAATTTTCTCCCAAACCAGATTTGGGACTATAATGATTTGTTTCTTTGGATGTTTACTCAGTGGAATTTTGAGGCAACCAATTCATTATTTTTTAACGTTAAGCTGGACATCAACACTGATTCTAAGTTGTTTTAATCAAAGAAGTAAAACTATAACTTGCAGATAAACCACACCACACTTTTGTAAGAAACTATCCCCCCGCCCCCCCGCCCCCCTCCTCCCCCCCCCCCCCTCCCGACCCCTTGCTATCTCTTGGTAATATAAAGCAAAGTACTGCTGTTGTTCTGGGGTCTCCCATTTCCACATGATGGATTAAGGTTGCAGATGGATACATTACTCCAACAGTTTTGTTTAAATTAGGAAAATTCAGAAGGTAACTACTTAACAATCCAAATTGAATACGTTCCAAAAACCCCCTGTTTAGTTAAGCAAAAGAGGAAAGAGCCAAAGAAAAAGATTAATAATAACGGTAAATACGTTAAAAAGTTATTTACTCCACCATTCTTCCATATGGGAGGACCACAGTTATGGATTGTAACAAGTTTCATAAGTTAAATTGCTTAAAGGACGATTATTCCAGTAGGAAGTAAATTACTCATTGCAAAAGGCCTATCTCCTGCCCAACGAGCCGCTTATTTTTTGTTCGTCTACAAAAATCGGCGAAAACATTGCTTTCAACACTCATTGGAGACAGGAGATGCAAACGTCGTTAAACTTACCGCATTACGCGCCTTAATCAAATTATCTGGCACAATAGGGTAGCACCATATATAGTCGAAGGAATAAATCTGATAATGTAACTACAGTACTTGAAGAAGGATCCGTGAAAAAAGGTTGTTCATCCATGTCCCTTCACAGGATGCTGGCCTCGACCCGCTTGGTTGCTCCAGGATTTTGCGTTTTGCTCAAGACTTTAAACTTATAGCTCATCGCCTTTTAGAGATACAACATGGGAAAATATGCTCCTTCGGCCACCGGGTCCAATACTGACCCTCAACACAGGCACTATCCTACACAATAGGGACAAATTTATCAATTTTCAAAGCCAATTAATTTAGAAACTGTACGTTTTTGGAGAACGTGGGGAGAATCCATCAAGTGCATTCCAGAGGAAACTCACATTGATAACAGGCAAACGTCATATAAACTCTGTACAGGACTGCAACCGTGGCAGACCGTGCATCGAACTCTGGCGCGCCTAATATAAGCTGAGCAACCTCGCACTCTGTGCCCATGCTCAAGATTACCTGCATTTACAGTCTCTATCTTGTGCCTCCATATCATGCTGCCTCTTAGTGGTCCATTCCCGAATTCACAACCAATAAATGGACTCTACCCTTTCAGTATGCAATCTCTTTCGCTCAACAAAGTTAGCTCTCTGTGACGTATCGACATTGCGGCTGCGGCTCACATCCAGCTCCATGTTCCATTTAGTAGAAACTTTAGACTGAAATTTATCATCCACAAGAGTGACCCTGTTACCTGCTCGATGAATTCCCAAGATTTTTTTCGCGTTGTGTTACTTAAATGTAAAAAAAGAATATGATCAAGAAACCTGTTTGCAGCATGTGTTTTCAAAAAAGTGAGAGCCTTTATAATGTGAGAATCATTATTCAGAATTCCTGACCATGGAATACTACTGCAATGATAAGCAAAGGGAAAGTAAAATATTAATCAGTATAATTAATTAAAATGGAAAAGATTACTGGAACCGCCCTTAATATTGTGCGTTACAGGGCCCTGACTGAAAAAAAAAATACTTTGGGGTAATGCAGGACCCAATGCCTGGTGAATTTAAGTATTTTGCAATCCTGCTCTTCACAGAAGAAGATTTTCTTTATGGAGTGGAATGATTCTCTATTACATGGAACACTTAACCTACAGTCTACAGAGAACAAGACCTCTGAGAAACACCAACAAGCTAAAAACTATAACCCACACCCCCGCAACAGTGACAATCAAGCTATTGGCCATCAAACCCCCCCCCCCCCCCCACCGTTAATGGGACTACGAAGTGTAATATTATCTTGGGATCGGGCATGACATGTGTTTCACAAGATATTGACAACAACAAGCACCTATTGGAGATAAACACTATGGAGTTGTTACTTTTCTGAATTCTTATTCAGTTTTTAGAAACATTTCATAACAAAGAGGAAAAATGACAAACTATTAATACCAATTTAAGAAGGGAAAATAAATACAGGACAAACACAGACAGTTCAGACACTAAACATAAGTAGTAAGAAAAAGCTACAATCTTATTAACTGGGACTGTTACAATACAGTAAAAACCCTCATTATAACAGATCCATTGGGGGCATGGTGTTCTGTTATTGCAGCATTGTCTCTATACCAAAATGTAGGTTATTATCATTGTATATACTAGAAACAATGAATTGCAGATGACTGGTTAATTACTAATACAGGACAAAAAAAAGTTGCTAGTTGTAACTCATCAAGATCAGGATGCATCCATCTGCTAGAACATGGATAGGTGATGTTTTCGAGGTCAGGACTCTCTCTTCGACTGACTCCAGCACTTGTGTGAATGTTGCGCGATCAAGCCCTTCTTCCCTGCTGCTACTATGGTCCGGTTGACACGTGTTGTTGCAGCTCACTGGTAGACCATGGCCAAAAACGTACTTCTTCAGACGCTGCTGCAACCAACAGGACTCGCCAGTGCCACTGGGGGCGCGCAGGTTACCGCTTCTTCCTGTCGGCTATTAGCTTTGTCCGCTTCCGCACCATCACCACCACTACCTTCTATCCCGTCACATTTGTCCATCCACTGCTGCCCCATCCACCTCACCTCTTCACTCCTACCCCTGCAATCCACCTCCCCCCTCCCCCCATAGTCACTGACATCTTCCTAAAGGTGAGAAGTAATTAGTGACTTGCGGGAAGAGGAGACGACCACCAGTGGAGCAGGACGTTGGACTAGGGCATCGGATAACCGAAGAGTGGCGAGAAGTTTGTTATTTGTAACATGTTTTCATACAAACAGGAGCCCTTTTTCCAAGGAACATTTCTATTACGGTTCTTAATGGCATTCCCTTCAGAAGGTTGTCTTTAATTTTACATTCACAAAACATTTTTCGTTCCCACATCACAGACCAGGTGTGATGCACAATACCATATAACGTTGCATCCTGGAAAAAATAGCAATTTGTGAATAAAGCACAAAGAATAATGAAATGGTTGTTAATAAATGAGAGTGTAAGTGTCTGTGAAAAAAACTATTGTATGTGTGTAGCTACTCAATGCTGTTTAGTAGTAAGATGTCACTGTTTAATGCATCCAAATAGATTGGCCCGCGATATGACATCAGAGAAGTGTAAGTGCATATAGGTATCTCTACAATCTCACGGCTAAGGACTTAGCGATCATCATTGAGATGCAATGGGTGAAACCTTCACGCACATTGTGGCAGATAAAGATATCCAATCCCTGTATGGACAATCTTGTCAGTTTTTTTCGGGCAGATGGAGTAGGTTACACTTGTTAAACCCACGTGAGTGCTTCTCTCCTGGGTATCACTTGCGACTTATGGGTGAAATCGTCGCTTAGTAAAAATTTGGACCTTAAAAATTTCAACCTAATTAAAAAAAAAATTTTCTATAAATTGGAGATGGATTCTCAACAATTATCAGATCAAAATTAAAGAATAAGATTATTTCAAATTCAAAATGCTTAAAAACCTAAAATGCTAAAAAGATTAAGGAGCTCAGCAATTCTCTATGGTGAGAATGTTATATGTTTTTCGTGCCGAGACATTTCTCACAATAGTGAATGAAAAAATAAGATGATTAATTCAATAAAAATAAACTATGGAAGTTGGAAAGGTAGGGAAATTGTTAAGTGATTGTGTGGAGATAAGTTCATGCAGCAGTAGTAAAAGTTATTAACATTAATGAAAGAGCAAAAATTGCATAGTTCACTCATTAAGCTGTGTGTTTTCTTCCCTCCTTTTTTGAAATTAACTCAATAATAGGCCATGCAAGTGAAGGAGAGTTTCCAAAAAAGAAAGGATACGAGAGAAAAACACATAGATGGTGGTGTACGTTCCAATTAATGTTGAGCCCTTGTGAATGGCAGTAAACAAAAAATAATCTTAACAACAATTGAAAAAAAAACATCCACTTGTCCCCCTTCCCAAACCTCCAACTGTTGTTATGTTCTGAAAAATTAGCTCCATCCCAATTGCCTACTTAATCATTCCTCCCATTGATCAATTTAGATTGTGCAGGAAGGAACTACTGGTGCTGGTTTAAACCGAAAAGCTGGAGTAACTCAGCGGGTCACATGGCATCTCTGGAGAAAAGGTGACGTTTCAGGAAGAAAGGGTAAAATCGCATGCAGCTAAAGTCTATATTCAGGCCAGAAGGAAGAAGATAATATTCTAGATACAGGTATAGAGCTTGTGAAACAGTGCAAGTTGCAGAGCCTGCATTTAATTTTACCAGGCTGTATGGCATGAGAAGTAAGTTCACCAAGCTATATTTTAAGTAATTACAGGTAAAAATGGATTTGGTAATTGGACAATGGTGTGGCATCAGGATACAACTTTATATCATCTACATTTGCTCTAGATGTTGTCATATAATGACTACTGGGCATCATTGTGTTAGAAAATGAACCAGAGGAATCCACCCTCTTTCTAAAATGGTCTAAGAACTGAAAGACTAGAAATGTGAAGTGATTGAAATGACCACATAACAAAAGATTTTGCAATTCTGGAAAAATAATCCCCACCTTATTATAACTGGATTTTTTTCATTGTGATCTGCATTGATATTAAGTTCTTACCATCCTTGCACTCAGGGCAACACTTTCCTTTCGCATAAATTGGATTAACGCACAAAGGTGGAGCACAATCAGCGACCAGGCAGCTTGCTCTCCCATCCATATCACAGGTACACTGTTCACACTCTGATGGCTGAAATGTAGGAGGAAAAATTATTTGCTGGTACAAAGCCACTGCAAGAAATTCATCTTAAAATAAATTTCTATAAAACAACATGGAACAGTAATTTAGTTTATTATCACGTGTACCGCGGTACAGTGTAACGCTTTTGTTGTGTGCTAACCAGTCAGTGGGAAGACAATACATGATCACCATCACTCCATCCACAGTGTACTGTGTACAGTAGACCTATCAGCTCATTTTATTGCTCCATTGTTCATAACGTATCAATAATTCCATTCACCCGTTAATGCTGCTTCTGCTTTTACATCTTTTTCCAACAAAACTTTCCTCAATCTTAGTCCTGCTGGATTGAATTACCTTGGATCCACAGATTACTGGATAGTCAGACACAGATTCTTTTTCATGCTGAATGGAAAATGCACTTCCCAATTCCTACCAACTCCAATAATAAAAATAGGCTTCATTGTTTTCTAAAATTCCACCAGCAGAAGAAATGTGTTTCTCATTATCAAATCTCTTTGTCATTCGGGCCTCAAACATTACTCAATTTATTACATTCAAAGGAATACAAACCAAATTTATGTAATCTGTCCTCTAATGTTGTCTTGGTCTAGTAGCTTCTCCGCATTTTCTGAGGTTCTGTGCTCAAAAACCAGCTGGAGTCTGATCATGACTCTGCAAAGGGCCTGTCCCACTTGGCCATCAATCGTGCGCCAGTTACGCGACCTGCTAGCGTGTGGGTAGCGCGGACGGGCGCATGGAGTGGCGTGGAGGAGTGTGGACTTCGTCCTGCACAAAATCTTCGTGCGACACCGGCCTGTCGCGTAACTGACGGCCAAAGTGGGACAAGACCCTGGCGCGGCGCAACGTCTCACCTCCAACAGCAGCAGAAGCAGGCAAACGATCACCAAGCTCGGCCTGGGGCTCACAGCCATTGCGGATCTGGATCCGCCCCACTCCTACTCCCAGAGCGGAGCCAAGACGATTGTAGACACACAATGCTGGAGTAACTCAGCGGAACCGGCATCATCTCTGGAGAGAAGGAATGGATGATGTTTTGGGTCGAGACTCTTCTTCAGTCTGAAGAAAGGTCTCGACCCGAAACGTCACCCATTGCTTCTCTCCAGAGATGCTGCCGGTCCCGCTGAGTTACTCCAGCATTTTGTTTCTATCTTCAAATGACGTCGCGCTCCAGACGGCAGACGCATGATGACGCGCGCGATCGTCGCGAGTCAGTCGCTACTGGCCTGTCATGTAAATGACGGGCCATGTGGGACAGGACCTTCAGTCTTTTCTGAACAAAGCAATAGTGGGGTTTTACTGTAAATGGGTATTGATCTGGATGACGACATTCAAGGTATTGGCTAACGAAAGGAATTGGGCTGTAATTATGTGTGCAATGGACCAAGAATGGAAAATCACAAAGTATATTAAAGGCAATGAGTACTTTGCAAGTACAAGCAATATTCTTTGCATCAACATGCTAAGGTTGTTGGGGATTGCTAGTCAATATTATATTCTTTGGGAGATACTGTATATGGATAGCAGACATTAATACAGATGAGAACCAGTCCTCAAAGAATATGTGCAAATGTATACTATTAAATTAAATGGCTAGCTTGGCGAACAATCACCTGCTGTTATATTTAATCTTACGAGTATAAAACTTTGATGTACTTTGAGTTCAGAGAGACTGCTGAGAGTCTGCAAGTAAATGTCTACTTGTGATGATCTTTTACATCGACCAGTTTCCATCTCAGTGTGGTTAAGTCACAGTCATAACAAAGGCCTGCTCGTGCTTTGTGGTCCTTTTAAGTTTGGAGACTAAACAATACATGCCAACTATTTAGCATTTGCCAGTTTAACGTTAGGATTACTGTATGCATTGCGGTTTAAACATCTGTTTTGGGAAAATTTTAGTGGGAGGTCATTTCGTTATATGAAAACACAACAGAATCTTGAAATCAAGTGCGTGAATATTCAATTGCTTCTTACATGAATATACACATTTTTTGTGTTTAGCACACCAAAAAACAGAAGGACAAAGTGAACGAGACATCAAAACTTTAGTGTAGTTTAGCTTTTACCGTACAGCATGGAACTCAGGGCCTCCTGCCCTTCCCTAGGACATTGATCACCTCTTTATATTTTTAATACTAGAACTATGTTATGTACTTTCGCAATCCTACACAATAAGAAGCAATTTACGAAGCCATTTAACCTATAAACAAACACCACACACCACACAACCGTCACCCTGCCCTCTCTTTTGGAATGTGGGAGGAAGACCGGAGCTCTTGAGAGAATAAACCCTGCTGTCAAAGGGGAAATCGTACAGCTCCACACCAGACAGCCACCCATTGGTGTCAGATCGATCCTAGGTCTTGGCTCGTGACTCAGAGCTCTACTACTGTGTGGCTGCCAAGTGGGGGATGGAAAACAAGAGGAAAAGGCGGCCCAAAAGGGTGAAAAAGCAGATAACTTATCCATGGGTATAAATGGCAACGGCTCGAGGGCAGGGCATTAACGTTCCAACCTCCATCATGACACATATACCATCCTACATCACATACACACACTCCTACCATCACCATTACAGAGATCAACCTCCATCACACAAAACACCTCTAAACCCAATCAAACAAAAACACTATAAACTAAATCACACTTCTCGTTCCATCGCTTTGCACACTCCATCGGCCACACACACACTTCCAAATATGCCATCACATTGCACTTATTTACCATCTCAATCACACAACACAGCCTTTCAATAACTTACATATACTTCCAAACCGCTATCACACGAACTCCAAGCCCCATTGCAAAGCACACATACACTCCGTCAATCCCTATTACTCATGCAGCACACATACAGTTCACCCCAACACATCCTCAGCACTCCAACACCACCAATCACCTGCGTACCGACCCAACATACCTCACGATAAAAGCCTCAACACACGTCACCAACCCCATCCACACCCGACCGACCACCCCACCGCTCTCAAACCATCTGCTTAGTGCCTTTACCTGGAACTGCTGCCCGAGGCTCAGATAGACCTGGCCCCGGTGTTCGCACGATCTTACACAGCGGGGGCAGCTATCGTTCGGGTAGTAGTTAGTAGCTACATGGATACAAGGCGGCGGCAGGCGGGCAGTCGGTGGCGGCCACACACGGGTCCACCGGCGGTGCACTCACACTGCGTGCAGTGGGTCCGTGTCCAGGTGGTACCCATCTCGCCCACAACATTGTACAAGCGGTCGTTAGTCTCGCCACACGAGTGGGCGACCGAGAAACCAGGGTCCCTCGGACCAACACTGACAGCAGCAGGGGCAGTGGTAGCAGCCAGCCGGCCTGCGCTGACATGCTCTCTACTGGCTGTGGTGCCGCTGCGATCCGGATATTTCAATTATGTTTGATAATCGCATATTAGACACTTTCAAGCGAAATCCAAGCGATTTAAACAGGCGGGACTAGGTGCCTTGTTTCAGTTTTCAGACCTTTGATGCAGCGATATAAACTTTCCAAATCGTTGTTGAAATATTTGAATGGTGTAAAAAATAAACTTAACAATACTTGACGCACGTGTATCAAAAAAACGCCCAAAGAGCTTGGGGGTTCTAATCTTGCAAGGGAGAGGGAGGTTGAAGTCGAAGAAGGCAGGTCTGTTAAAAAACCATCTGTTCCCAGCTCCACACAATGCAACTCGGGCTTTGTGTGATGGATTTAAATTGCTTTTAAATCGTTTGAGAGATTCTCTATTCGGGAAAGAATGTCCGATACCAGGCTTTTGATTTTCCAAATGGACTTTATCTGACGCTGCAGCTTGCTTTAATACTTCAGAGCCGCCCGATGCACGTGATCCGACCAACAGAAAGGGTGATCCGTCCCAGACTGATGTCAGTGAATCGCGGATCGATTGGAACATGTCTAATTATGGAGCTTTTCATAACACACAACCACATTCAAATGTACTCTGCGCAACTATTTCGAGAAATAGCAGCATGCTTTTCAGAACAAGACAATAGTTGTATTCCTTACATATTTGTTATTTTTTCGTGAAACGCTAGTCCAGTCTCAACCAGGGAACTAACTGTGTTTTATCGTAGAGACACAAGGAACTGCAGATGCCGGAACCTTGCGTAGAAAGACAGAGAAAAAAGTGCTGGAGTAACTGAGCGGGTCAGGCAGTATTTCTGCAGAGAAAAAAGGCAGAAAGTGCTGGAGTCATTCAGCGAGTCAAGCAACGTCTCTGGAGAACATGGATAGATGATGTTTCGGGTCTGGACCCTTCTTCAGACTGAATTCACACGTTCAGTTTTGTTCTACGCTGTGTTCAATTCAAGTTGTTTCGTTATAGGAAGGCATTCGAGAGGGTCCAGAAAAGATTTGCACGAATGGTTCCCGGGATGAGAGATTACAGTAACAAGATCGATTTGAGAGGCTGGGATTGTTCAGAGAAGGGAAGGCTAATGGGAGATGTGGTCAAAGTATGTCAAACGATGAGACGTTTGTAAAGGGAGAATGGTGGGAAATTGTTCTCTTTGGTGGAGGAGTCGAGGTCCTAAGGTCACAGGTTGAAAATCAAGGGGAAAATAATTAAGTGTGAAATGAGAAACGATTTTTGTAAAACGTGGTATATGTTGGAATATTATGTGATGCAGGTTGAATTGTGACCTTCAAGCGGAAGGTGGTTATACATATTATATGTCAGGAGAATGTTACTAACAGCTATAGAAAAGGGACCAGAGGACAAGATTTAATGTGTTTTGCTCTTGGGAAAAAAAGTGGGCATGGACAGAATGGCTAAAATGGATTTCATCTGTGCTCTGTGATTCTATAATTGAGAATTTCCATGTTTGCACAAATTCATGCTTTAAGGGCCTGTCCCACTTATCTCGAGGTAATTCCGAATTTCTTCCGAGTGTCCCCCCTGATTCAAACTCACAGGATGTTCGTATAAACTAATCTGTAGGAGATTGTAGGTGCTCATAGATATATTGTAGCGGCTCGTTATGCTAAGCGTAAGGTGCGCGTTGGCATCAGGTAAGTCAGGAACGTTTTTTCCAGCCAATCAATTAAAAAAATGTCCACCGAAAATAACATGGTCGGGATGAAAGAATTATGTCGGTGGAAAGTGGGACAGGCCTTTACTCTATGTTTAATTTTCAGCTGGGCCAAACGCTGGCAAGACAGATAAAACTAGATTGTTCATTTCAGCCAGCACGTACATATTAGGCAGATTTCAATGCCTATCAAATAACTCTTTATCTTTGATCTGAAGGTTATTCTACTGATCATCATTAGTCAATTAAATTATTCATTAGCACAGAAGCTCCGACACCACATTTACTCCGATTGCCCATAAATAAAGGACCTGCTTGTCCAAAAAGCTGAATCTGGACTTCATTGCTTAGCCAGAGTTCTTTGACACTCCCAGTATCTAAATAAATATCCAGATGAATGTTGGAAATGTTAGCAAGAGACTGCAGATCTTGAGCAAAACAAAAATAATTTGCTGGAGCAACTCAGAGAGTCAGGCAGCAGCTATGGAGGGAAATGGACAGTTGAAATTTTTAGTGAGGAAATGTCTTGACTCGAAGGGTCGAGAGTCCATTTACCTCTACAGATGCTGCCTGACCCTCTGGGAGTTCCTCCAGCAGGAGTGTGTTAATACGATAAGTTAGAAAAAAAAGCTTCTTTTTTTTGTTGAGACCAGACAATGTTTTAATCTTCAACACTATTAAACAACATTGCTCCATTTAGAAACATACAAAAATAGGTGTGGGAGGAGGGCCATTTGGCCTTTCGAGCCTGCATCGCCATTCAATCGTGATCATTTGTTTGCCCCCACCAATTCATCATCACACAATCAGTAAACGGTGCCCAGGTGCCTTCCTTCTCCCCATATCCTTGATTCCACTAGCCCCCCCACCCAGTGCTCTATCTAATCTTTCTAAATTAATCCAGTGAATTGGTCTCCACTGCATAGGTGGCAGAAAATTCCACAAATTCACAACTCTCTAGGTGAAAAAGTTATTTTTTATCTCAGTTTTAAAATGGGCCTCCCCTTCTTTTATTCTTTAGGACTGTGGCCCCCTTGGGTTCTGGACTCCCCCATCATTGGGAACATTTTTCCTGCATTAGTAGTCCATGTCCTTTTATAATTTTATACGTTTCTATAAAATATTCCCCTCCTCATTTACCTTCTAAATTCCCAGTGTGAATACAAGCACAGTCTTACCCAATCTTTCCTATATGACACACAGTCCCGCCATCCCAGGGAATCCCGCCAATCAATCTCGTTATGCTGCACTGCCTCAACATCAAGGAAGTCCTTCCTCAAATTAGGAGACCAATAAAATCTTGCACACAATAACCCCAGATATGGTCTCACCAGGCAGCCCTGTACAAGACTGCTGAAAGGGACCTCTTTACTACCCTATACTGAAATCCTCTCTATTATGAAACGCCAACTGCCATTAGCTTTCTTCACTGCCTTAATGTACCTGCAATATTTACTTTAGGTGAACCTGGTGTACAAAGGGACACCCAGGTCACGTTGCACTTCACTTTTTCCTTTTTTCTCTAATCTTGACACCATTGATTAATAATCTGCCTCCTTGTCTTGCCGCCAAAGTGGGTACCCTCACATTTATCTACATTATAACTTGCACCGCCCATGCATTGCCCACTCCACTACGCCGCTGGGCCGCTGCCCTAGCCAATTCTGACAGGGACCCGTTTTATGTCCCATTTTTTCTCTTTGTTTCTTGTCTTGCCAACTAATTCTTTATCCATCCCCAAATACCTTGACTCCAATTACCATGATGTGCTCTCTAATTTTGCCCACTATATCTCCTGCTGGGACCTTATCAATGTTTTTCTGAAAGTCCAGATACAATTACGGACATCCACTGGCTCTCCTTAATCCATTTTACTTGTGACATCCCCAAAAAATAAGTTCCAGATTAGTCCAGAGGATTTCCCCTTCATAAATCCATGGCTGACTTGGACCCAATCCTTTTACTGCTATATCAAATGCGTTGTTATTTACTAATAATGACTCTCAGCATTCTTTCCCACCACCACCGTGTCAGGCTAATGGGTGAATTACTTCCCTTTTCCTGACTATTCTGTCCATGTGCAATATCGCCATCGCCATCTGTTTTATGTTTTTTGGAAGGTCAGTTGGCGGAGGAAGCCTCAGCAGCCAATCCGATGAATCAGCATGGAAAATTCTTAAACTTAAGAGCAGAGATCTCTTCCCTCTTCTTATCCATTTTGAATAAGAGTGGTTTTCTCTAGTCCACTTGACAATTTAGAAACAGCAGGGAGTAGGCCACTCTCAAGCCATTCTATATGATCTGGCTTCATACTCGTATCCCCGTAGTATCCCGTTCCTGCCTTTTCTACATACCCTCCCTAGCCACAAACAAATTCCACACTCTTAAATATAGCATGAATCACCTCAACTGAGAGTTCAGAAATTCTGTGTGATCTTATTCATCATCGCGTAGCTGCTTATCCCCTTATCTTAAAGCTTGTGACCCTTGTTGGACTTCCCCAAACATAACAATAATTCCTGGTCCAAACCCCTTAAGAATTTTGTAAGTTTCTAGATCTCCCTCTCCCCTCTTATCTCCTTAAATAAAAAAAACTTCTAAGTCTTTCTTCAAAGGGATGAATTCTCAAAACTCTTGTCCCTCTATGTCAAGATGTCCTTCCTCTGTTTTGAGACCAAAACTACGCAATACTGTTGTTAGACCCTGTTAACAATGAAGTAGCTCCCTGCTCTGTATCCAAATCTTTTGGAAAGCAGCTTTTTGCACTGCCTGCTGCACCTGCAAACACCATGGACACCCAGGTCTCGCTGCAGTTTGTCTGCAGTTACAACTGTCTACTAAGAAACCCTGGGATGCAGAAAGGGCCCTGGGTATTTATTAGCTTCTCATTTATTAGCCTTTCAGTCTTCAGTCTACCCAATTGATGTTGCAGTTCCTCTGCTGATCCTCTGTCTAAGACTAATACTCTGGGAGATTGGTTGTGTCCTTAGTGATTACAGAAACCAAAGTCTGTTCAAAGAATATGTATAATCTTTTTCTCTTAACATACCTAATAAGAATAAACTCTTAGACGTGCTGCAGCCCTCACTGAGTTTCCCATCCAGCACGTTGGTTTCCCTCTTTCTTCATCTTTTCACTGTCACCATTGTTGCCCTGTGAAAGTTTCAGGTTTTCAGCCCTTTGGCTTTACAATCTTTTACACTTTTAGCCAAATGCAGGAAAAAATTTCTCAAAAGGAGGGAGAGAGTTAAAGGTAAAAGAGGAGAGAGTTAAAGGGAAGATCTTTGACAGTTATAGTGGATGGATTTAATTGAAAAAGTTGTACTTTGGGGAAAAACGTTCAAGCTCAAATGAGTTTATTGTCATGTGTCTCAGATAGGACAATGAAATTCTTGCTTTGCTTCAGCACACAGAACATAGTAGGCATTTACTACAAAACAGATCAGTGTGTCCATATATCATTATATAAATACATACACAATGAATAAATAAACTGATAAAGTGCAAATAACAGATAATGGGTTATTAATGATCAGAGTTTTCTCTGAACCAGGTTTAATAGCCTGATGGCTGTGGGGAAGTAGCTATTCCTGAACCTGGTCGTTGCAGTCTTCAGGCTCCTGTACCTTATACATGAAGGTAGCAGGGAGATGAGTGTTTGGCCAGGATGGTGTGGGTCCTTGATGATGCTGCCAGCCTTTTTGAGGCAGCGACTGCGATAGATCCCCCCGATGGAAGGAAGGTCAGAGCCGATGATGGACTGGGCAGTGTTTACTACTTCTTGAAGTATTTTCCTCTCCAGGGTGCTCAAGTTGCCGAACCAAGCCACGATGCAACCAGTCAGCATGCTCATCAGGGGTAATAATAATACTGGTATAAGGGAAAGATCAATCAAGAAAAGGAAATAATTATTCAGATTTTAAAATAAATCCATCGCAAAAGCTCAGGGGTAATAATAGTACTGGTAAAAGGGAAAGATCAATCAAGAAAAGGAAATAATTATTCAGATTTTAAAATAAATCCATCGCGAAGGCTCAGGGGTAATAATAGTACTGGTAAAAGGGAAAGATCAATCAAGAAAAGGAAATAATTATTCAGATTTTAAAATAAATTCATCGTGAAGGCTGGAAATGTAAAATGCCACAGAAAATACTAAGTATTCATTAACTAAAATTGTTGAACTTAATGCTGATTCTGAAAAACTCTACATCCTTGTGCAAATGAATTGAATCAAGCATGCACTTAGATATAACAAGTCAACATGTCGCAGGGCTACCTTTTATTCATTATCATCGCATCACTGTCTTTAATACATTTCTTGCTTCTTAAACTCGCTGTTTTTTATAAAGTCTGTGACACAATTCGGCATGGAATTGACTAGTTTCTGATAGTTCACAGGATTTCTTTCATCTCGAATGCACAACTGTATTATGGCCTTGATGAGTTTCTGTCTCATGGTACAGTCCTATCCTTTTAGTTCCTCCTTGATAATTGTCCACAAATTCTCAATTGGATTCAGGTCAGGCGAGTTACCAGGCCAGTCCAAGACACACATCTCTTTTTGCTGGAAAATTGGATCACCATCTTTAATGTGTGCCATAGTGCAAGGTCTTGGTGGAATATCCCAGATCACTGTAAAAGTCTTTGCCATCTCAGGCACCACTCTTCCCTACAATACATTGATATATTGCAGTGATCTCATCATTCTATCAACTGGGTGCAGCTGACCAACACTGTAGTGGCTGAAACAATGCCAGAACATTATCTTTTCAGGATGTTTAATCAACTGGTCAATGTGGCATTTTCTCATCGGCTCCTGCCTGAATTTTGAACATGTTAACTACGTTGGCCCTAAACCAGCAAATCACTTTTGTCTGGGGCAATTTGCAAGAGCCAACTAACCTACCGCACATGTTTTTTTGGAATGGGGCGGAAAGCGGAGTAGCCAGTGAAAACCCACATGGTCACAGGGAAACATGCAAGCTCCAAACAACTACACCTGAGATTATGTTTGAATTAAATTCTGGTTGTCCCACTGTTACTATATCCAGCAGTACTGAATTAAATTTTCTCTCTCCAATAACAATCAACAATGCTTGAACTACAGTGGATTTCCAACATTTTATTATTTTATTTTTCAATCCTGGCACATGCTATCTTTTTCATTTCACCTGCTACCAGATTCCTTTCAATTACCTTTTCTAAACCCATCAGACCTTGAGCATCGCAATTATATTTCCTCCAAGGATTAAAAAAAAAGACTTAGCTATTTTAGATGAGGTTGGAGGAGGTGCAAATGAATCTCTCTCCACATACCCTAATTAACATCCCTTCCCACCCTAAAGACCCTCCCCCAGGTACTTTTCACTGCAATCACAGGAGATGCAATACCTGTCCCTTATACCTCCACATTCGACTCCGTCCAAGGACCCCGACAGTCCTTTCAGGTGAGGCAGAGGTTCACTTGCACATCCTCCAACCTCATCTACTGTAACTGCTGTTCCAGGTGTGGATTCCTATATATTGGCGAGACCAAACGCAGGTTCAGCAATTGTTTTGCAGGACACCTCGGCTCAGTCCGCCTAGGCTTACGCAATCTCCCGATTGTTAAACACTAACTCGCCCTACCATTCCCATACTGACCTTTCTGTTCTGGGCCCCCTCCACTGTCAGAGTGGAGGAGGCCCAGAGGCCCAATGCAAATTGTAGGAACAACACCTCATCTTTCGTTTGAGCCGCTGACAACCCAGTATAAATTTGATCTCTCTAACCACGTAACCCTTGCTTTCCCCCCTCTCCCCACCCCAGTTCTCCGACTAGTTTCACTGTCCTCCTGATTAATTTTCTTGATTCTTTGCCTTCTTGTCACCTTCCCCCCAGCTAACAATGGTCCATTCTACATTTCCGTGATCATCACCATCTTCTTTGATTCCTTCTCTCCAGAGATGCTGCCTGTCCCACTGAGTTACTCCAACATTTAGTGTCTACCTTCTGCTCTGATCTGTCGTTTTCACACCTTACCTCTACATAATCACATATCTCGAGCGTGTCTCTCTCCCCTGACTCTCAGTCTGAAGAAGGGTCTCGACCCGAAATGTCACCCATTCCTTCTCCCCAGTGACGCTGCCTGTCCCGCTGAGTTACTCCAGCATGTTGTGTCTTTCTTCTGCTTTGATCCGTCGTTTTCACACCTTAAAACCTTCCACATATCCATAGTCTCTTTCTAAACTCTTGGTCTGAAGACGGCACTGGACCCGAAATGTCACCCATTCCTTCTCCCAAGAGATGCTGCGTGACCCGCTGAGTTACTCCGGCATTTTTTTTGTGCCTACCTTCCGCGTAGAATTGAGCAATGGGTTCGCTTTGTTAATGGATGCCAATTATTGTGCGTGCGAGGGGGTGTCTGTCCGTCCGTCGTCCGTCTGTCCGTCTGTCTGTCTGTCCGTCTGTCTGTCCGTCGACAAAGTGCTGGAGGATCCTCGGCTTCAAGATGGGACTTCCCGCGAGACCGGCTCCTTGGAGATGAGAGTTTGTGATGGCGACGGCGGCGGCGGCGGCGGCGACAACAGCGGCGGCCGCAGAGGTGAAAGGAAGCTCAGCGCCGGGTAGCCCGATGTCCCGTTCACGGGGCGGCCGAGGAAGCAGCACTTGTCAGGGAACCTTTGGGTAAAGAGCCGGGCCCGGGCGGTGAGGCGGTTACTCGGGACGGACAATGCCCGGGCAATACCGGGTGGGTTCCCGGTGACCCGGGCAACACCCAGTGGCCCAGGCCCCGGGGTTACCAGTGACCCCGACCTCGGGCAATACCGGGTGGGTTCCTGGTGACCCGGGCAACACCCAGTGCCCCAGGCCCCGGGGTTACCAGTGACCCCGACCTCGGGCAATACCGGGTGGGTTCCTGGTGACCCGGGCAACACCCAGTGCCCCAGGCCCCGGGTAATACCGAGCGGGTTATCGGTGACCCTGACCTTGACCTCGGGCAATACCGAGCAGTTGACCTTAACAATACCGGGTGACCCAGTCAATACCAAGCGGGCTACCCATGACCCTGACCTGACCCAGTTCAATGCCCAGTGCCCCAGGCCCCGGTTAATACCGAGTGGCCCAGTTCCCGGGCAATACCGAGGGGGTTAACAATGACCCTGACCCTGGTCTCAGGCAAAACTGGGTGGATTCCCGGTGTCCTGGGCAATACCGAATTACCCGGGCCAGATCCCGGGTAATACCAAACGGGTTACCGGTGACCCAGGCCGTGGCAATAACGAGTGGGCTGCTGGTGACCCTGGCCCGGGGCAGGATAACAGTGATCCTGACCCTGGCCTTGGGCAATACCAGGTGGGTTCCTGGTGAGTCGGGCAATACCCAGTTGCCCAGGCCCCAGGCAATACCGAGTGACCCGGGCAATACTAGGCGGACTACCGGTGGTCTGGGCAATACCGAGCTGTATTTCTAAAGTCTAAACTGCACCTGAGATCAGGTTTGAACTAGATTCCCACTGTGTTGCTGTCTCCAGCAGTGCTGAATGACACACTTACTCCTTTTGTCTCCATGCGTCAGCCCCTCTTGTAGATTATTGAGGACCCAACTTGTTGTCTTGCACTGCTCTCTGTTAAGGTTGAGGGCGTATTCTGAATTTGTTCTCCATGATGGATAGTATCAACAGCCTGCGCATCTCTGAAGATCTGTCTGGGACCCAGCATATTGATCAATCACAAAGAAAGCTCATCAATGCCTCTACTTCCTCAGAGGTTTCAGAAGTTTTGTCATGTTGCCAAATACTCTGTTGAAACTCTACAGGTGTACGGTAAAGAACATACTGACTGGTTATCATGACCTTGTTCAGCAACTCGAATGCCCAAGAACGAAGGACGCTGCAACATTTTGAGCTCCGGCTGCACCGAGTCCACACAGATCACTGATCAACCGCTCACACTAATTCTATGCTATCCCACTTTCTCATCAACACCTAACACACTAGGGGCAATATACAGAGGCCAATTAACCTGCAAACCTGCAGGTTTGTGACGTGGGAGCACCTGGAAGAAATCCGCACAGTCTCTGGGAAAATGGGGGAAATGTGCAAACTCCACACAGACAGCATCCAAGGTCAGGATCGAACCCGGGTTCTGGTGCAGTAAGGCAGCTGTTCCATCAGCGGTACCAGGCAGCGGTTCACTGTGCTGCTATAAATGGTGGACATTCAACATTCATCATGGATACTGACCTCCATTCAAATGATCTACAGGAAGTGCTACCTCAAGAAAGAAGCTAACTTAAGAATCAATGACCCACATTAGCCTGGACATGCTCTCATTTCACTGTTACCATCAGGAAGAAGGTACAGGAGTCGGAGGTTCAAGAACAGCTTCTTCCCATTGATCTCTAGGCTCTTGAACCACACTACACAACCCTAGTTGGGTCTTGACCTGAAACATCACCTATCCATGTTCTCCAGGGATGCTGCCTGACCCACTGAGTTACTCCAGCACCTTGTATCCTATTGTGTACCATAACCATAGCCATACCTCAGCAGCTAACTTCTATAAACTTTTTGTAGATTACTCTATGTTCATCGATTAGTACTATTGTTTGGTTACCCAGTACAACTGCTAAATTATTGTATTTTTTTTTATATTTATCCATTTATTGTGTTGTTGCATCAATGTGCCTCTAAAGTTGCAGCATGCAAGAATTGTGTTGTTTGATTTCCGGTGCAAATGTCAATTTTACTTCGGAGTCACGTGAGTGACTACGTGAAGACCCCGTCCAGCACGCATGCGCGACATTAGCGTTCATGCAGTGCACCGCGACGAACGGGAGTTCAAGGCGCTCCCGCTACAAATTGAAAAGTCGGGCCGACAGGTAAGTTTACCGTGGCCGTGTGTCTTTCTCTCTGTGGTCTTGTGTTCCAGGAAGAATGAGCTAGGCCCCGAGGAAAGAAGTCTGCAGCTCGCCCCCGTTCGTCCTTCGTTGAGGAATGCTCTTTGGAGGGGGGGCAAGAGGCGGCGGTTATAACTACCGAGCCGAGCCCAGCACCGCTAGTGCTGCCTGAGCAGCGGGCTGGAGGTACCTGCAGTCGGAACCGGGCGGTAGTGTCCGACGTTTCGGATGAAGATGCCTTACCGCTCGAGAGCACAGGCAGCCGCCTAAGCCGCATGGAACGGCTTATGGAGCAATTGCTCCAGCGAGATCTGCTGAGAGAGCAGCAGCAGCCTCGCCAAGGGAGTTCAGGCACTCCCGCAGTGCCTTTTACGGCACTGGCCATTGCTTCACCTTCTTTTGAAGGCAGCATTGGCGACCAGGTCTGGGCTGGTCAAGAAGAGGGGTCACTGGCTGAAGATTTCGGGAGTACGCAGGGTGTACAGGAACAGGAAGAGCTGCTGGGTGTGGTCAACCGCTACGTGGCCATTCCACAAGCGGGTCGGCCATTAGAGCCGAAACTTGCAGCCAGCATTAACCACCTGTCCTCTAAACCCCTACAAGAACAAGTGGTCAATGAGGCTCTTCAACTATATACAGCCCCAGGAAATTTGTACATCTTTGAATGTACCTGCTGTCAATAGCCAAATTTGGGGACATTTGGGGCAGAACATCAGAAACCTGGAGTTGAAGCTCCAGAAGATCCTTAAATTCCTGACTGCAGGAATAACATCTTATGCTCGGTCCATTGATGGTGCGGACATCTCCACAAATCAGCAAGACACATTAGCTCTGCTGTGCACCACTCAATATGAGATAAATAATTTGCGAAAGGAGATTATCAAGCCTGCCCTCAACCCTAAATTTGCGGGACTCTGCAAAACACCGGGGTCAGAACCTCCTATTCTGCTCTTTGGGAAAGACCTTCCAAAAAAGGTGAAAGACCTGGAAGAAGAATCCAAGACCTTTGGTCTCGTGAGGGCAGGTTTGGGACCGAGCAGACCCAACAAACCCAGGCGGCAGTACCCCATGGCGTCCACCAGTCGTCGACCACACTATGGGACTGGTGAAAGCTCGGGTCCGCAAACCATTCCCCGTAAGCCTTTTTTAGGCCAGGGCCCAGAGCGGACCCCATGGAAAATGCGCCACCCCCAACAACATCGAGATCAACATCAAACCCTCTACAGCCCAGCAGACGCCTCATCACCCAGCGAAGAGGCAGAAGAAGCACCAATAACCATGGAGGTAGGTGGGTCTGGTTCCTCTCAGCATATGTGCAGTAGGGCTCTGTGCTAACAGGGGGGATTGCACTTGTTTTTGGATGCATGGGAATCCATCACTAATGACAAGTATATACTCAGCAGCGTTCATGGCTACAAAATTGACTTATCCATAAAGATTTTCCACCAGTTCAGCATATACCCAAAAGGGTATTCACCCTCTCAGTCATGGAAAAACAAGAGGGTCAAGCTGAACTGATGAGGTTACAAGCTAAAGGTGTCATTGAAAGAACAAAACATGAACCTTTGGAATTTGTGTCTAATATTTTCACTAAAATCAAAAAAGATGGTGGACGACGCATCATCATTGACTTAACTACTTTGAACAAGTCTGTCAGGTATATACATTTCAAGATGGATACTTTTGAAACAGCCAGACTATTGGTTTCTAGAGGGTACTTTCTAGCAAGCATTGATTTAAAAGATGCCTACTACTCAGTACCCATACACAAGGACCATCGAAAATATTTAAAATTTATCTGGATGAAACAGCTATGGCAATATAAAGCCTTACCAAATGGCTAACCTCTGCTCCAAGGTTGTTCACTAAAATCTTAAAACCTGCCTTGGCATTATTGAGGAAACAAAAGCATATAGTCATGGCGTATTTAGACGACATTTTAATAGTAGGGAAAACCTTGGAGACAGCCATTTTGGCAGTCGCAGCCACCAAACGTTTGTTTGAAACTTTGGGGTTTGTCATAACATCCAGAAAAATCCAATCTTACACCGTCCACTGCCATGGACTATCTTGGATTTACGATAGATACTGTTCGCATGATTGTAACTCTGCCGAAGGGGAAAGCATCAGAATTGCGCTATCATGCAACAAACTCATGAATAAACATCAGCCAACCATACGGGAAGTAGCTAGAGTTATTGGCAAAATGGTAGCAGCTTTCCCAGCTGTACAATTTGGGCCTTTGCACTATCAAAATTTGCAAAGAGCTAAAGTGCATGCACTAAAGCAAAACTCAGGTCACTTTGACCGAGCTATGAGTTTAACTGCTGAATCCATTCCAGAGTTACAATGGTGGGCGAGGAATGTAAGAACTCAGCTCCAGTCCCATAATGATCACCACCCAGTATTAACCATTCAAACGGATGCCAGTGCTTTGGCTGGGGAGCAACTAACATGCAATCCAGCACAGGGGGCAGATGGAGTAAAATTTGAATCATCTTGCCTACAGACACGGGTATCAACTATTTAGAAATGTTGGTGCGTTTTATGGTTAAAAGCATATTCATGTAATACGCATCATGCACATGTCCGGTTGCAACTAGATAATACCACGGTGGGTGGCTTATATCAATCACATGGGTGGTGTAAAGTCGATATCGTGTGACAATTTGGCCAACCTAATCTGGCAATGGTGTGTTGAAA
The DNA here is from genome assembly GCA_035221665.1 of Okamejei kenojei. Lineage (NCBI taxonomy): Eukaryota > Metazoa > Chordata > Chondrichthyes > Rajiformes > Rajidae > Okamejei > Okamejei kenojei. The sequence goes on along the minus strand of CM069140.1, from coordinate 55,409,097 downwards.
GGCATATTTGGTTATCAGCAACTTACCTTCCAGGTAAGCAAAATACAGTGGCAGACACCAGGTCACGTAGATTTAATGATAACATCGAATGGATGTTAAATCCCAAAGTGTTTGCTGAAATTAACAAAGCAATATGGCACACCAGATATCGATCTATTTGCATCCAGGCTGAATCACCAGGTACCAACGTATGTCGCTTGGGAACCAGACCCTGAGCAGCAGCAGTTGATGCATTCTCGCTGCATTGGGGGAAAATGTTCTTTTATGCTTTTCCTCCCTTCTGCCTCATCAGTCGGGTATTACGCAAGATTCAATTGGATTCCGCTTCAGGAATCTTGATAATACCTGACTGGCCTACACAGCCATGGTTCCCAGTGGCTTTCGACATGGCTGTTGAAACACCGTTGGAATTCCCCAGCAGTCGACAGTTATTAATCCACCCAGTGTCAGGCATTAGTCACCCGTGCCATGACAGAGTCAATCTCCTGGCTTGCAGATTCTAAAAAGACCTCTACTGGGCCTGGGACTGTCTGAGGACGCCATCAACATGATGACCGCATCTCACGGGAGTCCACCAGGAGACAATACCTGACCAATATAAGAAAATGGGAACGGTATTGCTCCAAAACAGGAACTACCTACACTACAGCTACAGCCACCAGTGTTGTGGAGTTTCTGCTTGGATTACATCGGGAAGGACTCAGCTACAGCGCCATTAATACAGCCAGGAGTGCGTTGTCAGCTTATTTGGTTCCAGCAGCAGGACAACTGACTCTGGGGTCCCATCCACTAGTGGTCAAAATCATGAGGGGCATTTTTAACACCAATCCCCCTAGGCTAGGTACACTCAGATCTGAGGATGTCAGCATAGTACTGACGTACCTTAGGGATGGCCACCACCCAGGTCACTTACTCTGGAACAACTTACACTGAAATCAGTCATGCTCATGGCTCTAGTGTCAGCTCAAAGGGTACAGTCCCTCCACCTTCTGAGGCTGGACAGCATGACAGAGTCCATTGGACTGTATCACATTTCACATTCAGGGCTGGTCAAACAAACTAGACCAGGTACCACGCCTCCAGTTATGGAGTTCCGGGCATATTCACCTGACCCACGGTTGTGTGCCAAGACCCATCTTGCCAACTACATAGACACAACATATAACTTAAGAGGGAGAGAAAAAGCCTTATGGATAAGCCACAAGAAGCCTCATGGTCAGGTGACGAGCCAAACCATTTCAAGGTGGCTCAAGCAGGTGCTTAAGTCCGCGGGTGTCGATACTAATGTGTACAAATCTCATTCCACCAGGGCTGCATCTACGTCGGCGGCTAGGCGAATGGATGTGCCTATGGACCATATTCTGGCCAGAGCAGATGGTCCTCGGAAAGAACTTTCCAAAGGTTTTATAATAAGCCGCTGGCGAGCCTGCTACATTTGCAGACAGAATTTTAGAGTCTGCAGATAATATTTAATTTAAGCCCGGGGGAGCTCTCTGTTTTTTTGTTGTTATTAATAAACCTTTTTTGTTCACAAACAGGTTATTGTTGATTGTATAACATGCTTCCTCCCTCTAAGTCTTCAGGCAGTGAGTGAAGCATGAGCTGGTACACGGTTTCGGATTCACAGAGCTTTGAAGTCTTCACGTAGTCACTCACGTGACTCCGAAGTAAAATAGTAAGATTAAATGAGAACTTACCAGTTCGAAGTTTGATCTGTATTTTATGAGGAGTTACGATGAGGGATTACGTGCCCTCCGCTCCCACCCTCTATTATACAGATCAACTGGTAATTAAGTTCTTATTTTTTCTTTACTATATTTATTTCAATTGTTGTGTTTTCTGTGAATCCACACCGCTGCTTTGAAGAAATGTCGCGCATGCGTGCTGGACGGGGTCTTCACGTAATCCCTCATCGTAACTCCTCATAAAATACAGATCAAACTTCGAACTGGTAAGTTCTCATTTAATCTTACTATTAAAACACTCTTGAGTCTTGATTTTTGACTAACTTTTGACTCATTCCTATTTTGTTAGTGATATATATAAATAAGTGTTTTTAAATTGACTGTTAGCTTTCTTTTGAACCCTAGTATTTGCTCAAACATATTTGGCACCCATTTTTATTCATTCATTTATCTCACCATTTATTTTGCAGGTTCTCCCTGGGTACTAATTGACCATCATCATCAACGGGCCAGTCTCCTCGATCTAATGCCTCTGGATTTGGCACACAACTATGAGTCTGAAGTGTGAGGATGACGACAGCATATTTACTGATAACTACGAACAACCTTTATCACTGTGGAAACTAATAGAGGAATGTGTTCCTCCATGTGAGAGAGATGAAATCAGGGTAATTCTGGGAGAATCGGCAGTGGACCTCACCCTGGATTTACATGGAGAGGCAAGAAATATTATCTCGTTATCCATGCTATCGTACTCTAGATAACATTATGCCTAAATGATTAAGTATTTCAAATGTAGAATTGCAAAAGTGGGCCATTCATTCTGTTCTGCTTGGGTTTACCCCATATGTTTGTTTTTTAGTTCCTAACTGTAAAGTTCCTTATCCTCATTCCTTTAAGGGGCTGTCCCACTGTATGAGCTAATTCAAGAGCTCTCCCGAGTTTAAAAAAAACAAAAAACTTGTGTAAGCACGTAGAATGTACGTAGTGGGTATGTTGGAGCTCGGGATGTCTCTTAGTGGGTCGTAACGCTAACGGCAGATACTCGGGAAACGTGGTAAGCTCGGGAAGACTCGTGAAGATTTTTCAACATGTTGAAAAATGTCCAAGAGAGCCCCGAGTACCTACGAGCGGCTATTACCGTAATTCTCCGAGTTCGAATCGGGAAACTCGGGAGAACTCTTGAATTAGCTCGTACAGTGGGACAACTCCATTACTCTTACTTCGAATAATTTGTAATATTACATATTTGTTATCTTTTAAGCTGGTCCCACCCAGCTTTCTGACTGAGCGGGGGGGAAAAAGTCTTCCCTTTCACAATATGATCTAATGGTTTTAAACCCATGACCTACAGCAAAGGAATCATCTTTATTTTGTTTAGAATCCAGTGATTGGATATTTTACAGCTTACTTTTTCTTTACTCGGAAAGAAGTGAAACTATAATTCAAAAGCATTTTTTAGTTTGGTATGTTATATTTAAAAGTATGGAATTAGAAGCATCATGCCTATTTTTAAAAAAGGTCAAAATATGATAATTTGTTGAAATAATTACTTGGACATTAGGTTGATTAGGAATATGTGGTTTAACTGGATCTGAAAGACCCAAAAAGGACAAGTAACAGTAAGATGATAGTCAAATATGCGCGTTTATCAGTACTAAAGAACCATTCTAACTGAATAACTAAACAATTCTTAAAAAATGACTAAATATCCTAATAAAATAGCTGTGTAATATTTGGAATGTGCAATAATTGTAATCCCATTGATTGATATTTCAACCAGACTCTTGACTCAAAAATAATTTATCCAGAAGGAGATCAACAACTATACAATGGAGATTTTATGAATAGAGCTAATAGGACTTGATGTTTCAATCTCTGTAGTAAGTTGGCACTCTTGATATTGGTAGTGGTATTGGAGTGGTGAAAGGTAGGGTAGGTACGTCATTTGGGTCATCAGGTGGGCACCCTCCTTCTTTGACGTTTCATTGATAAGCCCACAACATCTCCAGAGGGCTCAATGGTGATACCTAGCGTCCCAGATACACCCCCGCTCAGTTCCATACCCTCCTGTCTTCATCTTGCAGCCCAATCGTTGTCTTTCCTTTTAATCCAAAGCCAATTGCTGCTTTTTAACTGCGGAATTTGACAATGACTTGATTGCTTGTTGGAGGGAACGACCCCTTACCCCCATTTTCTTCAATAGACTGGTCGTAGATGTAGCAACAAATCCCCTGCATCCCACTTCTACAGGGAACATCTTGGTCTTATAACCATTCTAGGCAGCTTCAGTTGTAAGTTCACAGAACTTGGTCTTTTTCATCTCATAAGCTTCTTCAACACCATCTTCCCATGGTACTGCCAATTCCACAACGTATGCCAACTTGGCTGTTGTGGATCACAGGACCATGTCTGGCCGGAGTGTTGTAGCCAGAATGTCTGGGGAAACACAAGCTTTTTTCACTAAGTCCACATCCATTTTCCAATCCCGAGCAGGCTGCAGAATGCTTGCATCCTTTGATGTTATCTGGTGCTCTTGAGGTTGGCCTGTTGGCACAAATATTGTGAAGTGGACATTTCCTGCCGATGTTTGTGGGGAAAGCTTTGTGATCGTTCGCCTCTGTTCCAGGATTGTTGCCAGTTGTCTGTGAACTTGGTTATGCCGCCCAGTGTATGGGCGAGGCTCGTAGTGCATCCTGTTAAAATGTGCCTTAGTGATGCAGGTGCTTGGCAAAGGGAGCAAGCGGGGTCTTCTCCGAACCACTGTTTCAGGTTCTGGGGTGAGGGTAGAATGTCATAAGTGGCTCTGCTGATAAAACTTAGCTGAGAACCCTCCATTTGCCAGATGTCACGCCAGCTGAGTTTCCTCATTTCTAGGCTCTCCCAGTTAGTCCATTGGCCCTGCTTGGCCACTGAGATGACCTTGGCATGTCGATCTGCCTCCTCCTGTTTTCTCACCACCTCCACCACGAGCCGTCTCTTTTGCACTTGCCTTGTGCCCGGCTCTCCCATATTGGACATGACCAACCACATCCCTGAAATGAAGAGCAGACTTTGCACTCTGAACAGCTTCAGATGGGGTCCACTTCCTCCCCGTTGCCACACGGGGGGGGCGCTGTTTGAATAGCAGTATCTTCAGATTCAGTGAAGGTCATGACCAACCTTGCTTTAGTGCATTTGAACTCTTCCACAAGACCTGCAATGGGTAATTCCAATTTGCCACTCCCGTACAATCTGACAGGACTTAAGTATTGTGGACGTTCAATCAACTGTTTCACATGTGTGCTGATCATTCTTTCAAGCCTTTCCACTTTGTTGTTGGGGATTTCATACACAGTTAAAGGTCACACGAGTTTTGGTAGTATGCCAAACTGGAAGCACCACAGCTTGAGTTTTCTGGTAGCAAGGTCTTGTGCATGATGGTATCCTTTTTCAGTTGTTCAAACTGCTTTGTGTCCTTGAGCTTTGCATCATCCATCGGCTCAAGCTCTTCACTGGCATTTCTGAAACCGTTGGAACAGGTATTCCATCAATATGAAATCTTTGATCCTTGACTTGACCTTTGAAAATGGAGATGCTTCTGCACTTGCTGGGTTTAATCTTCATCCTTGCCCATGTAATGTTTTGATGAAGTTTTTCCAGAAGTCTCAGTGTAGGGGACAGTTGTCGTTAGTGTTGTCATATCGTCCATATAGGCTCGTATAGATGGTAACCGCTGACCACACTGTAGCCGATTTCCTCCCATAACCCATTTTGATGCTCTGATAATGAGCTCCATTGCCATAGTGAAGGTCAATGGGGAGATGGTGCACCCCACCATGATGCCTACTTCCCAGTGGTTGCCAAACTGTGGCGAAGTCTGGTGACGTGAGACAAAATTGGAGATCCTGGAGGTAGTTTTTTACCAGATTTGTTATGGTTGCAGGCACCTGAAAGAATTCAAAAGCAGTCCCCAGTAATGAATGAGGAACTGACCCATAGGCATTGGCCAGGTCGAGGAAGAAAACATGCAGACTCTTTCATTCTTTCTTAGCAGTCTGGATTTGATGCCATATGATGCTGGTATGTTCAAGGCATCCCGAGAAGCCTGCTATGCCAGCCTTTTGGATTGACATCAATTAAATGGTTTTGTTTCAAATACTTTGTAAGTCTTTTCGCCAACACACTGAAAAAGGTCTTGCCTTCTATGTTAAGAAGGTTTATTTGCCAAAACTGTTCGATTGTGGACAATTTTTTTTTTCTTTTGGGATCAGCACTCCCCCCACTCTTCGCCAGGCTTTGGGGATAAACCTTTTCCCACGCAACCCTCATGTTCCTCCAGAGAATTTCAGAACATCCAGGGCATTCTTGTAAACACGGTACGGAACACCATTCGGGCCTGGTGTAGAGGCCATTCTTGCCTTCTTCACCACTTTCACCTCACTCAGCTTGGGAGGGCTGATGTCAAATTGATGTTGTGGAGGTGAGATTGGTGGGATGTCTGCGGGTATAAGTATTGGTTCCACTTTTAGCTCGTCAGTGTGGATGGTTCAGATATAACCATATAACCATATAACAATTACAGCACGGAAACAGGCCCTCTCGGCCCTTCCAGTCCGTGCCGACCATTTGTTTTCCCCTAGTCCCATCTACCTGCACTCAGACTATACCCCTCCATTCCCTTCACGTCCATATACCTATCCACTTTACTTTTAAGATGTGTCCTTCAACCTCCTTTTTTGATGCATTCAGGGATCTGCTTTTCTCTTTTGTGAAAATGCCTTTCACAAAATTAAAGGGATCTTTGTAGAAGTCTGTTCTTGCACTATCTTTCTTTTTGCGTTGTTTCCTTAAATTCTCCGCTCTGCACAGCTTTGAGAGCCTCTGTTTTAGGTCCCCTTGAAGGAGGTTGATGCCATCCCTTTCCTCTGCTGTTGCTTTTTCCACAACTTCCTCAGGCCTCTTCTTTCTTTACCAAGTCGTTGGAATTCCTGGAGACGACGGGACTTGGGGGAGAGGAGGCCTATCTTTTCCGCTGAGTTCCCTCCCTCCAAATTTCTCCTTTCCATAGCTGTAGACTAGATAGATCACCCATCTTCTCCAAGATCAGTACTAGTACATGCTAGTACATGCACTATCAAAGCTGTACAGTGTACCCTCGTTATTATGGACCTTTGGTTCTGGGGAGAGAGTGAGCAGTAAGGCACTCTTGAAGAACGTTCCGTTGGGCACGGGTTTGCAGCGGCTGCAATAAAGCGAAGTCCCAGGGCTTTGGAGAGATCTAAATTATTGTTTACACCCATGAGACAAGAGAAAAGAAATACCTCTTCATAGTTTAGGAGGGGGGAAATAAAATGGAAAAAGGAAGAAGTTTAACTGCAAGCACGGGAAAGGTTACATGAGGGTTTCATTTTCCACAGACCTAGAATCACATGAGTAGGAATAGTGTCTTCATTTTCGTGAAGGACATCGGTGAGTTAACTGAATTGATTGATTTAAAAAAAAAAAAAGCAGCAGCCCGCATCTTATTGGAGTTGTTTGATTGGCAATATAAGAATATATGAAATAGTAGCAGGAATAAGTTATTTGATGGAGGGAGGGCGGGGGGGGGGGGGGGGGGGGGGGGGAGGGGGGGGGGGGGGGGGTGGTCAGGGGTCACAGAGAGTCAGGGGTTATGGGGAGCAGGTAGGCGAATGGTATTGAGAGGGAAAGATAGATCAGCCATGACTGAATGGCGGAGTAGACTTGATGGGCTGAATAGCCTAATTCTGCTCCTATAACTTATGGACATGAACGTATGGATGAATGAATACTTTATTGTCACGTGCCAAGTCACAGTGAAATTCTTTGTCTTGCATACAGTATCCAAGGTATGCAAAGAGTAGCCACATAAAGGGCACTGACAAAGTATCCCACGCCAGGTCCACCTTTGTTCTCCTCCCCTCTCCCCGTACCTCCATCCCAGTGGTTCCCCCCACGCTGGGTCCTCCTTTGTTCTTACTCCCTCCCCCCCCCCCCCCATGGCATGAGCCCTTGTGCCTCGCTCATCATTCAATATAATCATGGTCAGCTCTTTTATCTTGCCACTACTTTTCTACATTAAGATCCACGTTCATTAATTTCCTGACTTCTGTCTACCAATTTCTGACGAATGTATTCTTAGCAACTGATCCTCCAAGGAGTTCTTGAGAAGAAAATTCAAAAGTTTTGCTACCCTCTAGGTGAAGACTTTTTTTGTTCCTCATCTCTCCAGAATGACCAATTCCTTATTTTGACAATGCACCCCTGTTTCTAGCCAACTCCAGCTAGTGGGGAACATCCACTTTGCATCAACCTTGTCAGCTCACTTAAGTGTTATGTACATTTTATTATGATCACTTCTCATACACTTAAGCTTTGGAGGGCAGACCTAGACTACTTAATCTATCTTCATATGCCAAACCCATTATCTCAGAAACCAATCTGATAAACTCTCACAGCAAACTCTCTATCACAAGCACGTCCTACCTTGTGTCAGGAGAGCAGAATTGTACATGATAATTCAGATGTGGTCTCATGAGGGCTTCATATAATTTGAGAAGACACCCCTTCTCTTTCAATAAAGGCAAATGTGTAATTTGCTTTCATTAGTTGTTGAACATGTTGGAAATTGGCAACAAAGTTGATGAGACTCTTTTGTTAAACGTATAAAATCGTTCGAGGAGAGCCAAGCTCAGTCAGGTGAAGGAGGAGGTGAGTGAAGAAGCAAAAGGCCTGCCGGGGGATGGAAGTTTGCAGTCATGTTAACTTCTATGAATGCTGTTATCTTTATCTCTACAAAGCATGATGGAAAAAGAACCCAATGTTGCATGAGCAACAGGTTGTCATGAGAAGAGAAATACAACACCACAAAGGTGACTTCCAAAGGATTATTTTGGAACTAGGTTGGACAAGCCGTGCACAAGAGTAGTTTATGCTCTGGATGTGGATAACAAGTTAATTTGAAAAGTGTTCTCCAGTATTTGATCAGAGACTAATGAATTGCAAATTGTTTTGAGAGACTATTTGTGGTAATTAAACTGTGAAATACAGACTGAAATTAGGCCACCTTGTGATTTAATAAAGCAAAGTAGATTAAGTTCATTATTTCATTTGGGAGTTGGCTGTCTTTAATAAACTGTAAAACCAAAACAGCAGCCATCTGGTGGCCATGAGATACGAAACAATGAGTACCCTATGAAACATTTCCCATGCCACTCCAAGGCCTCAACAGTGCGCAGAGGTGTTAGTTGTTGTTATGGTATAACGAGATGAGAAGCCATGTTAAAAATAGTAATACCTACATGGAAACATTTGGTAGGTGGACACAAATGCTGGAGAAACTCAGCGGGTGAGGCAGCATCTATGGAGAGAAGGAATAGGCGAAGTTTCAGGTCGAGACCCTTCTTCAGACTCGGTGATGAGACCCATTTGGTGCACTGTCAGGAGCAACTTCATGCAACAAACAAATGCAGGATGAATTCAATAGGTCAAGTAACATCATGTTGGGGGGAGAGCAATCGTCGACGTTTCAGGTTGAAACCCTGCATCAGGACTCGTACAGGGTCTCAATCTGACATGCTGACCATTGCTGATGCAGGGTTTTTAACTGAAATGCCAACCATTTCTTTCCTTTCACAGATGCTGTTCGATTCACTGAGTTCCTCCAGCAGTTTCTTTGATGCTCCAGGTTCCAGTATTCACAGTCTGTTGTATCTCCAGGAGCAATTTAATGCCCCCCTGTGTCTCATTGGTTTAGTTGAGGTTTGGAGAGTCCCAACATTCTGAAAGACGGGTATAAAAACATAGAAGAAAATCACCAACTACCTTGGCAGTGACAACTCCAGAGGCCAACAGTTGATAATAAGGAAGAGGAGTCTCTAGCCTGGGATACAACCAACAGTCAGAGGTTCTTCAGTATCGAACCTGGCCAGCTTGGAAACATGGCTGGTAATAGTTAACCCGTAACACATAGAAACATAGAAAATAGGTGCAGGAGGAGGAGGCAAATTGGCCTTTCTAGCAAGCGCCGCCATTCATTGTGATCATGGCTGATCATTCACTATCAGGAACCCTTGCCTGCCTTCTCCCCATACCCCTTGATTCCGCTAGCCTAGAGCTCTATCTTAAGTCTCTTTTAAATTCATCTGGTGAATTAGCCTCTACTGCCTTCTGAGGCAGAGAATTCCACAAATTCACAACTCTCTGTGAAAAAGTTTTTTCTCACATTTAAAATGGCCTCCCCTTTATTCTTAGACTGTGGCCCGTGGTTCTGGGTTCTCCAACATTGGGAACATTTTTCCTGCATCTGGCTTGTCCAGTCCTTTTATAATTTAATACGTTTCTATAAGATCCCTTCTCATCCTTCTAAATTCCAGTGAATACAAGCCTAGTCTTTCCAATCTTTCCTCATATGACAGTCCCGCCATGCCGGGGATTAACCTCCTGAACCTACGCTGCACTGCCTCAATAGCAATGATGTCCTTCCTTGAATAAGGAGTCCAAAACTGCACACAATACTCCAGATGTGGTCTCTCCAGGGCCCTGTACAACTGCAGAAGGACCTCTTTACTCCTATACTCAAATCCTCCATCTGTGATGGGGTAGCTTCGAGATCCGTTTAAACAGCGTAAACCAGGCGTATGTAGTGCTTCATTTTCTTCCGTTGACCAAAAGTCTGAATTTTATAGTCTACAACAAGAAAATAGGTCGATAATTAGAATATACTGGATTAGCATTTGAAGAGCTATAACCTGCAGAGTACGGAGGTGGAATTAGTTAAGCATTTGGCTCTCTGTTGCCTAGCATGGATGTGATGGGCAGAATGGCCTCCTGTGCAGAAACAATTCTAGGCTAAGAACTGTTGAACCAGAATTATGCATTTAATGACAGAATAAATCGCTATCAAAATCACACTTTATCATAATAATGAATATTTCAGATACTTACAAATCAGAAACTATATCTCTGCAAATACACAAGAATTCAGAAATAGAAAGAGTGACATTTTAGATGAATGCTTGAATAAACATCCAAATACAGAAAAAATGATATCATACATTTACAATATTTTGTTGGAAAGTGATATTCCATCATCGGAAATACACAGACAGCGTTGGGAAAATGAATTAGGTCAAATAATAAGCCCAGAAATATGGGAAGAAAGCTTACAACACATACATTACTGTTCGTTAAATGCTAAACATGCTCTTATACAGTTTAAAATTTTACATAGATTACATTATTCCAAATCTAAATTACATAATATATTTCCAAAATTATCACCTATATGTGATAAATGTCAAATCTTAGAAGCAAATTTGTCACATTCATTACTAATTGTACGAAGATTGTAGAATATTGAATGAAATATTTAAGATAATCTCGAATGTTGTTAATATTACTATGATTCCTGATCCAAAGTTAATCATACTTGGAATACCGGAAACGAACAAATAATTACAAGGAATCAAAGATCTTTTATCGACTATTCTTTAATAATTGGGAAAAAATTAATATTAAAATTTTGGAAAGGCCCTGTATCCCAACAATTAAAATGTGGAATACAGAAATGACGGAGACACTTCACTTGGAGAGATTGAGACTTGTCCTTATGGACAGGTTAGATCTCTTCAAAGGGATTTGGTCTCCATACATTAAATATCTACAGGGTCATAATGGTTCGGCGCAGGGACTTGACTGAGGCCTGAATATCTGAATGGATGAAGAAATACATATAATAAACCATGAATGTATCTCCAAGAATGGATTATTTAGTAATATTCTAATCTCCATCAAACTTTTCACATTTTCTTTTCTATTTTCTACTCTCTTTCTCTATCTTTCTATCTTTAATTAGGGAAAAAAAGTATAGAAACATATTATATAAATTCTTAATATTAGTATGAATACACCTATTATTAGTTGTATGAAAAGATTATAGATGTCTTAAATTTGTAATTATATAAAATTGTGCATTTTCAACTATATAATAATTTTGAAGTATAAAGTTAATAATAATACAAACATTCTTAATATTATGAAAATATTATGAATATCATAGAAGTTTGGTTAAGATTGGGTATTATGTAGTTATATTAGGGGGGATTTGTATTTGGTAATTAGAAGAATATCTATGGTATGAGAAGTGTGAGTATATTGCTTATTTTAGGAATATACTACATACACTCCCAATTATACAAAATAAATAACCAGGAAATGTATAATGGATAACATTACAATTAACACAAACAGTATTAATTGATAATCAATATTATATAATTTTGTATATTATATAATTTTCACTGCCGTATAAGAGTGTATTCGGTATATATTGTTTCTACAATTTAAAAAAAAAAAAAAAAAAAAAAAAAAAAAATCACACTTTATTCGCCAAGTATGTTTTGCAACATACGAGAAATTTCATTGGCCAGGTCAGTCATACAATTAAAAGCTTCAGATAACTCAAAAACACATTTCTACACATGATTCCTACACATTCTTCACTGTGATGGAAGGTGAATTAAAGTTTAAGTCCTTCCCTTAGTTCTTCCTCGGTCGTGGGCCTTGAGCCCCCGTTGACGGGACGATCTTGACTCCCGTAGCCGGCGGAGTTCGGGCCCTTCGCATCGAGGTGATCAGCTCCCGCATCGGGGGGATGTCAGCTCCTCCGAGCCGGCCGATCGAACCTCGCGTCGGGGTTGGTCGAACCTTCTGCGATGTTGGAACTTCCCGACTCAACCTCTCCTGACTGCCAGCTCTTGATGGTAAGTCCGCTGGCCGCGGTGGGAGCGATCCCAGGCAAGGGATCAGCTCCGATGTTAAGTCCGCGACTTGTGTGGCTCACGACAGTCAGAGGAGGCTTCCAGCTCCATCGATGGAAGGCCGCAGAGCGCCCGGAGAATGTGATCCGAAAATTAATCACATCTCCGGCAAGGTAAGAAACTGAAACAAAAAAAAGGATCAAGAAATAAGAAACCGTGGTTGAGTTGTGAACTAGTAAACTTTGGCAAGTGAGAGATGGAATGCCCTATACTAATTCGTATTTTTAAATAGGAATTACAAAAGCTGTAAATGTGGAGTTATTTAAACTCGAGCATTAAGTGCAAAACTAAAGGATAATGGAGTACATGGCAAAACATATGAGTAAGTGTAATACAATCAGGTTGACAATGAACATTTCATTGTCTCTCTGAACATTAAAAGTGTAATCTGAAACTGGAAAATGTTCTCTTGTATAAGGAATGATATTATCTATAAAGCTTGAATGAGATTCCTGCCTTGGAATGGAAGCAATTATTTTTCTATTTTTGTCTTTGGATAGTCTGCGAGATTTAGTTCTGGGATTTTACTTGATGTTTGTCCAACCTTTTACCACTTGGATATTTTTAACTTGGCTGTCTTTATTATGTTGGGATTGAAAGTTTATTCCAGATGTGAGGCTTTCTGTAAATGGACTTTATTTTTCTTAAGATTAAACAAATTACTTTAAAATAGCTTAGCAATTTATTTGGCAGTATTGGAGATAATTTAAACTGTGACCACATTAACAGATGAGCATAAAAATCCTCCAAAACATTGAAAATCTGAAATACGAACAGAACATGCTGAAAACACCCAGTATATCAGGCAATATCTGTGGGACGAAGAAAAAACCCTTGATCAGAACTGAAAAAGTGTGACGCCAAAGTCACAAAAGACTGCACCTGAAAAGTCAACATCTGAATCAAAAAGGAAAACGATGGAGGAATTTGGTGGGTGGAGCAGCATTTGTGGAGGTGTGGGGATAGTTGATGTTTGTCTGAATATCTCTGTGAGGCTGGGTTGCTGAGGTGATTTCTCTGTGTTTACTGAGGGCAGTTGAAGAAAGAGAAGTAAAAGGGAGATGTTAAAAGATGTGAAATACAGGTCAGAGCAAATGCAAAGGTCTGAAACCAAAAGAAGACAGCTTAAAACAATAAGCAGATCAGGTATTGACTATGGAGAGGAAACTCTTCTGTATAACTTTACAGCAGAACTAGCCAGTTCCAAACCTGAAAAGCCTAAGATACCTGAAATTATTGAATTTGATATTCTCGTGAACCAAGGGTGTTTAATTGTCATGAGTACTGAAAATGGAACAATAAACTTCCAACTTGCAGCTCCATAACAGATCTGTAAACACAGTAGCAATTAGTAATGCAATATACAAAATAAAGTTTCAGACTCCTATACCTTTTTCTCGATGGCAGGAATGAAATGAGTGCATTGCCAGGGTGGTGAGCGTCCTTGGTGATGCTGATTGCCTTTTTGAGGCAGTTCCTCCAATAGATCTCTTCAATGATGGGGATGTCAGTACCTGTGATGGAGTGGGTTGTCCACCACAATTACATCAAGGCAGCTATTGAAATTTTGAACTCCATACGTGAAGTGAAAAAAAAAAGTCTAAACCTATTACTTAATGTTCACTGTTAAATGCAATGACATTAAATTCTTATAAATGCTATTCTATATCTGTGCAACTTTCTGAGCCAACTATTAATTTCTGCTTCTCACAATTTTCCTGACACTTTTCTTTTTACCATTACATTAATTTATTATATTAAATTATGCTCTTTTAGTTGTGAAGTAACTATGGATTTGCTGTGAGTGTTTCTTTGGGAATTGTATAAGCTGGTCATGCGAAGAGTACCAAGACTTTAGTTCAAAATAATTGTAAATCATCTTTATTTACGTCGTCAGATGAATCCTTTGATGAAACTACAATTGACTCCATAAAATTAACAATATTTCAGTTATAACCACCTTGACACAGGCACAGGTGTCATAACTCCAATAAATCAGACTAAGTAGAAAATCAACTAAAATATATAATGCAGAATACAGAAACCTGGCCTTGTGTGGATAATCTGGTTATAATGGATGATTTAAATAAACTGGTGCCTAATTCCTGATTTATGATGTCATGTGACTCCATATTTCTTCCTAGCTTTCTACATGCCCAACCCATGCGTTAAATGAGATCCTGTAATCGTCAGCCAACTATTATTCTCTTCCGATTTATTAATTGGTTGCTGTATTTAAACTTTTTAATCTATCTACAGCTTTTTATATGTCTTCCTTTTAGGTTGCTATGCTGTTGGAAATCTGGCGATCGATGAGAACAAGCAGATTGACTCCTACTCATCCACAAGCCTTGCACGCAATGCTACCAGAATCTCCTGCTATCAAAGACCTGCTTCGCCATGAAATTCAGCTTCTGCTTTTAAACGTTCAAAACAAAGCGCATAAAGAGGGCAGGTTGAGTATTCCCACAGATTTTGCATTTTCGGTTTGGGTTTGGTGTAGATCATTATTTTGTGTTCTTGGTGTCGGGATGTGCGATAATGTTTGAAAAATCAAAAAATGCTAGTGTCTTTTATACGGAGATAAAATCAGCAGAGGTTAGCTAAAAGGTAATTTCTAAAACTAAATCCATCAACATTGAGATGCATGGAATTTGTTCAAATATCTGATTTCATGTACCTTTGTGGTCAAAATTAATAATGATATCTTTAAACTTTGGAGTGGATTACTGCTTTCTGCAACAGAGGGGCATTCTTTAATAAAAAATGAAATGTAAGGATATAAATTGAATAATATAACCACGGACATAGATTATTAATTACCAGGCAGAGGAACATGGTTCTCGATCTGTAGAGCTCCTGAAATTTAACAAGCTGACAGATTTTCTCGTGAGAGAAGACTTAAAGAAAAATACATAATTGCTTCAGCATAGTAGTCTTTCTTCCTTTTGATTTTATAATTAGTAAAGTAATCTGAGGCATTAAAGGGACTGGATTAAAGGTAACTTGAATTGAAATAAGTATCAATGGAAAATTGATTCAAGTAAAATGTATTTTAATAATTACTTAATACAGAACATAACAGTAAATAATGCATTTGACTATTTGAATCAGTTGAAATTTGTTCTTTTACATTATGAAAGCTACCTAATTTTCAAGGTGATTTTCCTACGTAACTAAAATGTGCAAAGCCTTCGAGCAACATTGTTGGATCAGTGTGTTGACTCCACCCCAAGCTACTGGACCAAGTTTTTGAACCTAAAAATTCCTTTCATAAACTGGGTGATTGGCGAAAGTGGTGCTGACCAGTCAAAAATTTATGGTAGACAAAAGAGCTGGAGAAATTCAGTGGGTGAGGCAGCATCTATGAAGCAAAGCAATAGGCGATGTTTCGGGTCGAGACCCTTCTTCAGACTGAGGTCGGGGTGGGAAAAAGAAAGGAAGAGGCGGAGACAGTAGGCTGTAGAAGAGCTGGGATGGGGAAGGAGGGAGAAAGCAAGGACTACCTGTAACCTGGTGCAGAGCAATTTTACACTGGTTTCTGGTTGTTCATGCTCTCATTAGTCAAATTCCTACTTACTTCTCAGTGAGATTTCTGTTTTTTTGACATGAAAAATCCCCTAAGGGTGCCAACAGAGGTGCAATGAGCAAATATTCCGTTATGGTGAGATTTTCAACCTTACTGGAATGAAATGTTGAGTTATTTACAGAGAGTATACACGATACATTTCATTTAATATTTTTATTTCCCTGAGATCTTGCTAATTTAAAAGTCAACAGTCAAACCACATTCTTTGTTCTCACTGAGATCTATAATCTCCTGCAACTTCAGAACCAACATTATACATGTACTCTGCTTTGTCTATGGATGTCAGGAGAGCAGCCATCTGCTTATCTCTGTCATGCTTCAACATTCTAGAGTCAAGAATCAAGACTTGTTGACACGTGCACTGGCATCCTTACTTGCTGCACCTTTACCGTCACTTTAAACACAACAACATAACAAATAAATACACGATAAATTACCATACCATGATAGTGCAAGCCAAAATATATAGTGCTACCTAAGTAGTGAAAAGTTGTATTAGTTTGATGCTGAGGTAGGGTTGTGGTTTGGCTTGTGCAGAATGGTTCAAGAGCCTACTGTTTGATGGTAAGAAGCTGTTCTTGAACGTGGAGGTAATGGTTCTCAGGTTCCTGTAATTTCTTCCTTATGGTAGCTGCTCCCTGCTTCACTGTTCCTTTCTGTACTAGGAGAATTTATGCAGACTCTATATTTGTAAAAACACGTCAATTACCTTTCCTTCAGACCATAGGGCAGGTGTGGATATTTGCTTGTCTCTTAGGCTTTCCCAAAGTCTAGACATTTTTGGATTGCACTCATATCCTTTGTGACCTCATGGGCAATCTGACCTTCGGAAAGGTTCCATGCATAAAGAATATGCCTTCAGTCTGTTCCTCAGTCGGTACTGTTCCTCACCACCTCGCCATCTTAAAAGCTATTTCCCATCTCTCCTTTCATTAGAGAATTCACTCGCAATATTTGACATCGCTGTAAGAGTTTTTTTTCTTTTAGCTTATGCTTTACCAAGAACTGGCTGCAGAAGTGACACATGTGAGGCTAAATGCAGGCAGCTGTGAGAATTTGCAATAGATCAATAGAGAACACTGTATTTATTGAAAAGTAACATTGCACAGGAAAAGCCTACTATTCTGCAAAGATCCTCCGCTATAGGATCTTTGCTATTCTGTTCAGTGAACCTCAGGAGACATTGTGATTTTTATGTGACTTTCACAAGCATTGCGTGTTCTGAACATGAAAAGGTGATATTAATCAATGTACTGCTAATGTTCATGCAAATCAACACTTCACACATTCCTTCAGTATATTTGAAGAGGGACTTAACCTTTGTGACGTTGTATTTTCAATAGGCATAGAAACATAGACATAAAAAATAGTTGCAGTAGGCCATTCAGCCCTTCAAGCCAGCACCGGCATTCAATATGATCATAGCTGATTGTCCAAAATCAGTATCCCATTCCGACTATTCTCCCATAACCCGTTAATTCCCTCTTCCTAGGGCTAAGAGCTAAATCTAACTCCCTCTTGAAAACATCCGGTGAATTGCCCCCACTGGCTTCTGTGACAGAGAATTCCACAGATTCACAACTGTCTGGGTGAATTATTTTTTTCCCTCATCTCAGTCCTAAATGGCCTACCCCCTATTCTTAAAATGTGACCCCTGGTTCTGGACTCCCCCAACATTGGGAACATTTTTCCTGCATGTACCCTGTCCAATCTAAGAATTGTAAATGGTTCTACAAGATAGCCTCTCATCCTTCCAGCGAATACAAGCCCAGTCGACCAATTATTTCATCATATGTCAGTCCCGCCATCCTGGGAATTAACCCGGTGAAGCTACGCTGCACTCCCTCAATAGCAATAATGTCCTTCCTCAAATTAGGAGATAACATTTATACACAATTGGCAACAATCATAAATAATAACATTTCTTTACTCTTCCATCTTTTAGAGGAGGGGATTAATGGTAGCCAAATTGAGTTTTATTCCACAGTTAACCATCAGTGTATATGGCTTGGGAGTTTTTGATGTCAATATAAGTAAACAGGTTTTCCATTCTGAGGATTTGGTCTGTTAACTTTGAACTTAAAAATTGTATATAGACGTTGTAAAATGAAGTGACAACTGTGATGAATATGACTGTGATGATTTTGGTTTAGATATCTAAATAGATGACCAATTGTTCTGGAAATGGGTCAGATATGCTTTTGTCACTCAATTAAAATAATTTCTCAAAAGAAGTGTTGTTACACTTAAAATGGTTTGAAATTTGCAAAGGTTTGAATATCTCACAGCTGGGGTGAGAAAGGGCGTGTAAAAAGTAGAGTCTAATAAGTTTTGTTGCTTATTCATAACTATTGACTTTCAAAAATGTGCCAAAGTCTTGATGAAAGCACTTTCTTTGTTTTAGAAATGAGAGTGATGCTCTTTCACCATACAATCCTGACATTGTCAGCTTTGCACTTGGACATAATAAAGATGCAAATGTGCTAAATACACCTGTAAATGCAGAGAGTATGAAAGACAAATGGATAGTACTGAAAAGATCTCAAACAAACAGCAACTGTGAAATTGAAAGGTTAGTACCAAAATAAATATATATATATATATTTGCAAGTTATTACACATTACATTCAATATTAGTCAAACTTCCATAAAATGTTGTTTCATTAGACAGAAAATGTTGCTTATTGCAATAATTTCTGAGAAATGCCTAATAACCTGACCTGACCCACCAGAACCTGACGTTATATGTTAGATTTGGGGGTAGGTGGAGTTCGTGTCCTGCCAAAACATTTCAGTCCGGGATAAGTCAGTACAGGTCCACCACCGTTTTTCCAGCATTCTTGGTTCCAGACCCTTCCTGAATTATCAGTTTTGTTGGTCCAACAGAGGTCACATCCTCCAAGAGGAGTCCAGCAGTATCAGAATGGTCCGTCAAGGCAGCTGAGGAGCCGAGATATCGGCCTGCGAAGTCGGCCTCGGAAGTCGGCTAGGGGAACAGATCTTCCAGATCAGGCCGCACTTGAGTTCTAGAGCCGGCCGCAGGGGACAGATTTGACCCGTTGATCGGCCATAGAAGCCTGCTCTGGCAGGGCCAGAGTTCCAGAACCCCTGTGCAAGGGGCTGATCGATGCCAATTGAGATTGGCAGCCTCTCCCGGCCTAGGCGTCACATTTTTGGGGGGACTTCTGGGGGATGAATTCTAATTGTGCTCACAATTTTGTTCGGATTAAAGGAGGTTCTGGACCACCAGTTGCTGGAAAATCGGTAGTGGATCGGTACTTTGACATGTTTGTGAGTCATGGCTAAAATTGAGATTTTAGATTAATGGATCGAAGCCTTAAACTGGGTTCAGGGATACAATGAGGCAAATAGAGGCATGAGTCACCTCCGTCATCTATGTGGTTAGCAATGCAGTTCTGTAAATATCTTTGGTATTCTTGTTTGGGAGAGTTGATTGCATTGCCTTAAAGCTTCGTAACAGAAGTGGTACTACAGGATGTGTTATGAATCAATTAACTTTCAGTTCCCCACCATCATGAATCTTACCCCATTTTTATTTTGCTCTCTCGCTCTCTCGCTCTCTCGGCTCTCTCTCTCTCTTCCTTTTCCCCTCCCACACTCACCCCTGTTTACAGTTACAGATCACAGGATTTTTAACAGGACAAAGGATGTGAAATGATTTTAGATTGGATTTTGCGATTTGGTTTCAATTAATTATCCTGAAGTGCAGGTGGCTTTTGTTGCGGCACCAAATACCGCGAACATCAGTTTAAGAAAAACTTTAGTATACAAGCCAATATTTATTTAACTACACTTTTTCATTAAGTATATCATTTCTATAAATATATTTGGAAATTATTATTTCATCTTTGGATATAAATGGTCCTGAAATATGGCAGATATGACCAGGCTTGCACAATCAATGAACATTGAGGTAAGCTGACAACTTAAATCCTTTCTGACATACTTCAGTGGGTTAGTGCAGTGATGTAGCATATAAGATCTCCCTCTATGCAAACACACTTCATCAACCATGGAACAGGTGCTAGGCTGTTTCTATCTCCGACAGACTCTGTTTAATTGTTTTCCATTTAATTATTTTCAAGTCACTTCCTTTTGATCTCTATGTCAGCCGCAGCAAACTAATGTAGAAATCAGGATATTTGTTCGTCTGCCTGTTATGTGATTTTAGCTAAGGCTTTCAACTAAATCATAATTTCCGCAGCCTTCACTAGACAGGATCAAAGGTGCACCTGTCGTAATAAATAACCATGCTCTTGGTATCTGTACTTTCTCTAACTATAACGCCGTAACACAACATTTTGCACTCTGGTAATTTTCTCTTTGCACAACTTGTGTATGGCTTGATTGTACTCATGTATAGTATGGTTTGAAAGGATAGCATGCAAAGTTTTTCACTATATCTAGGTACACGTGACAATAATAATCTAATCCCAAATCTTCTGTCCACACACAGTCTTGTCTGTATGCAGTCCCAAACCTACCATAAACTTGTAATGTTTCTATGAAATGACCCAGCAAACTATTCAGTTGAAAGGGCATTCATTAATGATGGTCAATAAATTCAGAAATTGCCAGTGACACCTGCAACTCATGGATAAAAGTAGCTAATGTTAAAGTGATGGTTTATTGTGGCAACTGCTTGTGAAAAGATTGTGGTTTGCTGATTTATTAGCTACTATTAATACACATTTTGTTTAGAGGAGTTAAAGTGTAGTGTTTGAGTTTTCAAACAAATCAGTTCACTTCAGATCCAGACAAACACTAGAGAGTATTCTCCAGTTAAATTGTACTTCGATTACACTTGGAGTACTGTCTATGGTTCTGACAAGGTGAAAAATCGTTCTCAGACTAAGTTAGTAAGGTGAACAATCAGTAGCTTCAGGAGTTGTGTTTCTGCAACCAACGCCTGTCTAAATGCCACGTTTTGGAGGTGTACAAGACAAAGTGACAATATATGAAAAATGATAAGAATCATTGCAACTATTCAAGAACTAAAAATGTTTGCATAAGAATAGACAAAGCTCTCTTCAGCAGACAAGGTTCTGGGCAGTAGCAGGACAGGGATGAGTGATCCATTAATTACAGAGAGAAGCAACTGTTTTTTTCTTATATATGATTGTTTCCAGAAAGGGTGATTGAGACTAAAATACTTGTGTAATTTATAAAGGTAAAAATGGAAAATAGTTAGGTAGGTTATTTTGAAGGAAGAGCTTAAATAAGCTCAAGAACATTCTTTACCTGTTTTTTTGTTGTTTTGTTTATATGATATTATAATACTTTGATTATTTATAGCCAGGAACAATTATTTCTAGCCCAACAGTAAATATGAGAAGTGAGGTATTGTGTATCATTGTTCAAGCACAGAATTGAAAGTTGAAAAACAATTTAATCTGCCTTGATTTGTTTTCTTTATTTGAAAATAGCAAGTTGTGGCCTCAGGTGATATCAGTGGTGTTTGTACTTATTTCTCTGAAAAAGTAATACTCTCATTTAAACATTTATTAGCTTGTAGTGTTCGGCATGCCTTGCATTGCAAATGAATTGCTCTCTTGCAATGGATATAATACTTTTATTTAGTGTTGTTGCGCTTTGAGAAACTCTGAAGGCTGATTGCAGATGAGCTGGTATAGGAGCCTTTCATGCTTAGGCTAGTTACTGTTAGCATCTTATTATTTTGTCTAGATATTTCTGGCAGTATTATTTTGAACGCTTGGGGTGGACATTTGATACGTAGATATGCGTGACATATATGATAGAGGGAGAGGGACTGACCAGATCAGGCCTGCCACGGGATTTGGAGAGAAAACAGTTCTTATCAGATAGTAAGAATGGAAAGCTACAATTTGTATAAGAATAAAGAGGATCTGGTATGTTCATTTTTTTGCATGTAAAACTACTTCAATAAAGAACCAATTAAGCTGGAAATAACGACTGGAAGATCTGTTTTTTCTTGTCTGCGAAAAATCACTCCCACCACCCGTGTAGTAATGGCAACGGAAAGTTGGACATTGGAAAAGTTTGAAATTGCCATTACATTCAAGTAAGAACTGATCTCGATGAGTGAAACTGGAGCTTGAAAACTTGGAACAAAGGATCTGCCTGACGCCGTCAACTCGACAAAGTTGACTCCTGCGCTATCTGAAGAACGACAATTGGAAACTTCGGAACCCAACGCGCAGAGACAGTGTGAGTACCTACAGCTAAACGTGCAGCATAAAGCTTTATTGGAACGGCTACTATAGGAGAAGCTGTATTGGAAAAGCTAAGAAGCTGTATTAGAATGGCTGCATTAAGGTGTATTGGAAAACGGCTGTTACTATGAAGATTTGAGAAGTGACCCTGAGGATCTCGCGCTATCTGTTTTGAATTCCTGCTCTTCGCGTTTTGAATTACAACCATAGACGTCTTAAAGGGATAGTGAGCGAAGTGGAGCAGGATTCTGGAAAAGGAAGAAGAACCATTAGACTCACTGACAAAGGCCAGGTATTGTTCATGCAAAGATGTCAGAAGTCAAGTAACACGATATGCAAACAAGCTGTCAAGTTACTTGAAAACCTGAAGGAGCTCATGAAATCAGATGAAAATCCAAAGAAAGTACTATCTAACCTGGTTCAATTAACTGAGTTCTGCTGTGAAGTCAGAAAATACCACGAGTCATTGCTGGAAATACCAATGCATGAAAAGGAGCTTGAAAGGCAAGAACAGTAGTCTCAAAAAAGAATGGAATCTTTTAATGGTTTTATACAAAATGTAGATCGGTGGTTTTCTGAAATTGGACAACAAACCACACACTCTGTAGTTGGAAATGCAATACAACAAAGTGTCATAGCGACAGAAGAAATTGGACATGAAGACAGTATTTCAAATGCCTAAAAAAAAAGATCAAGCCACAAATCTAATTCTTCATCGTGTGCATCGTCAAGGGTCTCTGCTCGTATAGAAGCTCGGGTAGATATAGCTATTCTCTTGGAACAGGCTGCAGCCATGGACAGAAAGCACACACTTGAGGCACAAGAAGAACAGTTGAAAAGAGAAAAGGAACTATGCAGTGAATTGGGACACTTTGTTTCATGGGAAGGATGTAGAAGAGAAATGGAGGACATTTAAAGGGGAAATTGTAAGAGTACAGAATCTTTATGTCCCTGTTAGGTTGAAAGGAAATAGTAAAAATTGGAAAGAGCCATGGTTTTCAAGGGAAATTGGACACTTGTTTCGAAAAAAGAGAGATATCTACAATAATTATAGGAGGCATGGAGTAAATGAGGTGCTAGAGGAGTATAAAGAATGTAAAAAGAATCTTAAGAAAGAAATTAGGAAGGCTAAAAGAAGATATGAGGTTGCTTTGGCAAGAAAGGTGAAAATAAACCCAAAGGGTTTCTACAGCTATATAAATAGCAAAAGGATAACGAGGGATAAAATTGGACCATTAGAGAACCAGAATGGACAGCTATCTGCAGAGCCAAAAGAGATGGGGGAGATATTGAACAATTTCTTTTCTTCGGTATTCACCAAGGAGAAGGATATTGAACTCTGTGAGTTAAGGGAAAAAAGTAGAGTAGCTATGGAAACTATGAGATTCAAAGAGGAGGAAGTACTGACACTTTTGAAAAATATAAAAGTGGATAAGTCTCCAGGTCCTGACAGGATATTCCCTAGGACATTGAGGAAGTTAGTGTAGAAATAGCAGGAGCTATGACAGAAATATTTCAAATGTCATTAGAAACGGGAATAGTTGCCGGAGGATTGGCGTACTGCGCATGTTGTTCCATTGTTTAAAAAGGGTTCAAAGAATAAACCTAGCAATTATAGACCTATTAGTTTGACGTCAGTGGTGGGCAAATTAATGGAAAGGATACTTAGAGATAATATATATAAGCATCTGGATAAACAGGGTCTGATCAGGAACAGTCAACATGGATTTGTGCCTGGAAGGTCATGTTTGACAAACCTTCTTGAATTTTTTGAAGCGGTAACTAGGGAAATTGATGAGGGTAAAGCAGTGGATGTTGTCTATATGGATTTCAATAAGGCCTTTGACAAGGTTCCCCATGGAAGGTTGGTTAAGAAGGTTCAATCTTTGGGTGTTAATGGCGGAGTAGCAAGATGGATTCAACAGTGGCTGAATGGGAGATGTCAGAGAGTAATGGTGGATGGCTGTTTGTCAGGTTGGAAGCCGGTGACCAGTGGGGTGCCTCAGGGATCTGTGTTGGGTCCACTGTTGTTTGTCATGTACATCAATGATCTGGATGATGGGGTGGAAAATTGGATAAGTAAGTATGCAGATGATACTAAGATAGGTGGTGTTGTGGATAATGAAGTAGATTTTCAAAGTCTACAGAGAGATTTGGGCCATTTGGAAAAGTGGGCTGAAAGATGGCAGATGGAGTTTAATGCTGATAAGTGTGAAGTGCTACATCTTGGCAGGACAAATCAAAATAGGACGTACATGGTAAATGGTAGGGAATTGAGGAATGCTGTGGAACAGAGGGATCTAGGAATAACTGTGCATAGTTCCCTGAAGGTGGAATCGCATGTAGATAGGGTGGTAAAGAAAGCCTTTGGTGTGCTGGCCTTTATAAATCAGAGCATTGAATATAGGAGTAGGGAAGTAATGTTTAAAATTGTACAAGGCATTGGTAAGACCAATTCTGGAGTATGGTGTACAATTTTGGTCGCCTAGTTATAGGAAGGATGTCAACAAAATAGAGAGAGTACAGAGGAGATTTATTAGAATGTTGCCAGGGTTCCAGCAACTATGTTACAGAGAAAGGTTGAACAAGTTAGGTCTTTATTCTTTGGAGCGCAGAAGGTTGGGGGGACTTGATTGAGGTCTTTAAAATGATGAAAGGGATAGACAGAGTTGACGTGGATACGTTTTTCCCATTGAGGGTAGGGAAGATTCAAACAAGAGGGGCATGACTTGAGAATTAAGGGACAGAGGTTTCGGGGTAACGTGAGGGGGAACTTCTTTACTCAGAGGGTGGTGGCTGTGTGGAATGAGCTTCCAGCAGAAGTGGTGGAGGCAGGATCGATTTTAACATTTAAGAGTAAAGTGGATAGGTATATGGACGTGAAGGGAATGGAGGGGTATGGTCTGAGTGCAGGTAGATGGGACTAGGGGAAAACAAATGGTCGGCACGGACTGGAAGGGCCGAGAGGGCTGTTTCCGTGCTGTAATTGTTATATGGTTATATGGTTTATATGAACAGCTGGAACTAAAGATGGAGATGGCAGTAGCCAATGCAAGGACCAATTTACTTGAGTCCAACGGTTCAAGAAGCAGCTCAAGAGTATCTCACGGATTAGCTCTTTTATGGAAAAAGGCGCTGCTAATAGGGAAGCAGCAGCTAAATTAAATCTACAGGCAGATGAATACTGGCCGGTCAAGTGCAACAAAGACAGATGAGATGTGTTGATGAGAACTGAAACTTCCTCCCAGCAACAGATTGTTAGACCAAGACAAATAACTCTTGAACCACCTGCTAGGGCTCATGTTAAGATCCATCTAACTCAACACTCTTTTCAGAGGCAAAATGTACAGACTTGTACGAGTAAGGGTGCGCAGCGGCCTGTTAGCACTACTCCATGTGTGCTGAATGATGGATACCAATGTGAAATCTGGAACTTAATGAAGAAGCAAAATGAGATTGCTGCTTTTCTAACTTAACAAAATATCTCTTCTACCTTACCTCCAAGAGACATTCGTGCTTATGATGGTGACTCTTTGCAGTATGAAGTTTTCATTACTGCATTTGAGAAAGGAGTGGAAAGAAAAATTACTGATACGACTAATTGCTTGCATTTTCTAGAGCAATACACAAGAGGATATCCAAAGGAACTAGTCCACAGTTGCCGTCATTTGTCTCCAGCCGAGGGTGATCGAAAGACAAAAGCTTTGCTTAAAGAATATTTTGGTACTAATGATAAGATTGCCAATGCATACATGGCGAAGGCTTTTGCTTGGTCAGTGATCAAGCCAGAGGATGTGAAGGCATTGCATGTGCTCTCACTGTTTCTTAGAGGTTGTTGCAATGCTATGGAACATCTCACTTATATGGAGGAAATGAATGTTGCTACCAATATGAAGACTCTCCTTCCAAAATTGCCTTAAAGGCTTAGAGACAAGTGGAGGGATAGTGCATGTTGGATACGGAAAGAGCATGGATGTCGAGCTAAGTTTCCTGATCTGGTGGATTTCATGGAGTGGCAAGTGGAGATAATGTCAGATCCATGTTTTGGAAACATTCAGGACAAACAGAACGGTCTGCACCCGGGCTTGAAGGGAACCAATGTCCTTGGGGGCTAGTGCTGTCAGGGAGGATTTAAACTAATGTGGCAGGGAGATGGGAGCATGAGCAGAGAGACAGAGGGATGTAAAATGAGGGTAGAAGCAATAGGTAGCAAGGTGAAAAGTAAAAGTGGCAGGCAGAAAAATCCAGGGCAAAAATCAAAAAGGGCCACTTTTCAACATAATTGTATAAGGGGTAAGAGTGTTGTAAAAACAAGCCTGAAGGCTTTGTGTCTGAATGCAAGGAGCATTCGTAATAAGGTGGATGAGTTGAATGTGCAGATAGTTATTAATGAATATGATATAGTTGGGATCACGGAGACATGGCTCCAGGGTGACCAAGGCTGGGAGCTGAACATCCAGGGATATTCAATATTCAGGAGGGATAGACAGAAAGGAAAAGGAGGTGGAGCAGTGTTGCTGGTTAGAGAGGAGATCAACGCAATAGAAAGGAAGGACATTAGCTTGGAGGATGTGGAATCGATATGGGTAGAGCTGCGAAACACTAAGGGGCAGAAAACATTAGTGGGAGTTGTGTAAAGGCCACCTAACAGTAGTAGTGGAGTTGGGGATGGCATCAAATGAAATTAGAAATGCGTGCAACAAGGGTAAAACAGTTATAATGGGTGACTTCAATCTACATATAGATTGGGTGAATCAAATTGGCAGGGGTGCTGAGGAAGAGGATTTCTTGGAATGTATGCGGGATAGTTTTCTAAACCAACATGTAGAGGAACCAACGAGAGAGCAGGCTATTCTAGACTGGGTACTGAGTAATGAGGAAGGGTTAGTTAGCAGTCTTGTTGTGCGTGGCCCCTTGAGCAAGAGTGACCATAATATGGTTGAGTTCTTCATTAGGATGGAGAGTGACTTTGTTAATTCAGAAACAAGGGTTTTGAACTTAAAGAAAGGTAACTTTGAGGATACGAGATGTGAATTGGCCAAGATAGTCTGGCAAATGATTCTTAAAGGGTTGACGGTGGATATACAATGGAAGGCATTTAAAGACTGCATGGATGAACTACAACAATTGTTCATCCCAGTTTGGCAAAAGAATAAATCGGGGAAGGGAGTGCATCCGTGGATAACAAGGGAAATCAGGGATAGTATCAAAACTAATGACGAAGCATACAAATTAGCCAGAAAAAGCAGCCTACCAGAGGACTGGGAGAAATTCAGAATCCAGCAGAGGAGGACGAAGGGCTTAATTAGGAAAGGGAAAATAGATTATGAAAGAAAACTGGCACGGAACATAAAAACGGACTGCAAAAGTTTTTATAGATATGTGAAGAGAAAAAGGTTAGTTAAAACAAATGTAGGTCCCTTGCAGTCAGAAACCTGTGAATTGATCATGGGGAACAAGGTCATGACAGACCAATTGAATAACAACTTTGGTTCTGTCTTCACAAAGGAAGACATAAATAATCTGCCGGAAATAGCAGGGGACCGGGGGTCAAATGAGATGGAGGAACTGAGTGAAATCCAGGTTAGCCGGGAAGTGGTGTTAGGTAAATTGAATGGATTAAATGCCGATAAATCCCCAGGGCAAGATGGGCTGCATCCCAGAGTACTTAAGGAAGTAGCCCCTGAAATAATGGATGCATTAGTGATAATTTTTCAAAACTCATTAGATTCTAGAGTAGTTCCTGAGGATTCGAGGGTAGCTAATGTAACAACCACTTTTGAAAAAGGGAGGGAGAGAGAAAGCGGGGAATTACAGACCAGTTAGTCTGACATCGGTAGTGGGGAAAATGTTAGAGTCAGTTATTAAAGATGGGATAGCAGCACATTTGGAAAGCGGTGAAATCATTGGACAAAGTCAGCATGGATTGATGAAAGGTAAATCATGTCTGACAAATCTTATAGAACTTCTTGAGGATGTAACTAGTAGAGTGGATAAGGGAGAACCTGTGAATGTGTTATATCTGGACTTTCAGAAGGCTTTCGACAAGGTCCCACGTAAGAGATTAGCATACAAACTTAAAGCACACAGTATTGGGGGTTCAGTATTGATGTGGATAGAGAACTGGCTGGCAGACAGGAAGCAAAGAGTAGGAGTAAACGGGTCATTTTCAGAATGGCAGGCAGTGACTAGTGGGGTACCGCAAGGCTCAGTGCTGGGACCCCAGCTATTTACAATATATATTAATGATCTGGATGAGGGAATTGAAGGCAACATCTCCAAGTTTGCGGTTGACACGAAGCTGGGGGGCAGTGTTAGCTGTGAGGAGGATGCTAGGAGGCTGCAGGATGACTTGGATAGACTGGGTGAGTGGGCAAATGCATGGCAGATGCAGTATAATGTGGATAAATGTGAGGTTATCCACTTTGGTGGCAAAAACATGAGGGTAGATCTGAATGGTGGCCGATTAGGAAAAGGGGAGATGCAGCGAGACCTGGGTGTCATGGTACACCAGTCATTGAAAGTAGGCATGCAGGTGCAGCAGGCAGTGAAGAAAGCAAATGGTATGTTGGCATTCATAGCAAAAGGATTTGAGTACAAGAGCAGGGAGGTTCTACTGCAGTTGTACAGGGTCTTGGTGAGGCCACACCTGGAGTATTGTGTACAGTTTTGGTCTCCTAATCTGAGGAAAGACATTCTTGCCATAGAAGCAGTACAGAGAAGGTTCACCAGACTGATTCCTGGGATGGCAGGACTTCCATATGAAGAAAGACTGGATAGACTTGGCTTACACTCGCTGGAATTTAGGAGATTGAGGGGGGATCTTATGGAGACTTACAAAATTCTTAAGGGATTGGACAGGCTAGATGCAGGAAGATTGTTCCCGATGTTGGAACTCCAGAACAAGGGGTCACAGTTTAAGGATAAGGGGGAAGTCTTTTAGGACCGAGATGAGAAGATCTTTTTTTCACACAGAGAGTGGTGAGTCTGTGGAATTCTCTGCCACAGAAGGTAGTTGAGGCCAGTTTATTGGCTATATTTAAGAGGAAGTTAGATGTGGCCCTTGTGGCTAAAGGGATCAGGGGGTATGGAGAGAAGGCAGGTACAGGATACTGAGTTGGATGATCAGCCATGATCATATTGAATGGCGGTGCAGGCTCGAAGGGCCGAATGGCCTACTCCTGCACCTATTTTCTATGATTCTAGTCCAATTGCAACTGTCAAAGGTTCTACTTTTGCTAAAACAAGAGAAAGATCGGGACCGAAAGGAAAGAGTTTTGCACAACTGTAATACCTGTAGAAACAGCATTGCAAGGATATCCGACAACAGTTGGAACGAGAAGAGATACGTCTACCATTAATACTCAAGGTTCTTGTTTGTTTTGTAATAAAAGTGGTCACACATTAGGGCGGTGTCTACTGATCAAGAAGAAGGGACACAAAGAAAAGATGGACAAAGAAAAGAAGGGAGTGCTTTGGATGTTTGAAGAAAGGACACATGAGTAAAGACTCGTGTGACTTGTGATGTGTGCAAACAAGATCATCCTGAAATACTTCACACTAAACTGAAGAACACGGAGAAGAAGCCGGAGCATACAGAACAGAATGAGAAGTCAACTGTGCTGATGCCGTTTCATCAGCTAAGATGTATGCGCATATTGGGGCCGGTGATGAAGCCAGCATCTTCTCCATCTTACCAGTACAGGTAAAGAGCCGCAAGGAGGACACGGTGTTGCAAATAAATGCATTTTTGGATCATGAAAGTTCAACAACCTTTTGTACAGAGAGCTTGATGAGAAGGCTGAACATTATTAGACAAAAGACTAAGATCCTCTTTGATACGTGGATAACGAGGGAAATCAGGGATAGTATCAAAACTAATGACGAAGCATACAAATTAGCCAGAAAAAGCAGCCTACCAGAGGACTGGGAGAAATTCAGAATCCAGCAGAGGAGGACGAAGGGCTTAATTAGGAAAGGGAAAATAGATTACGAAAGGAAACTGGCAGGGAACATAAAAAATGACTGCAAAGGTTTTTATAGATATGTGAAGAGAAAGAGACTAGTTGGAACATGTTGGACCCTTGCTGTCAGAAGCAGGTGAATTGATCATGGGGAACAAGGACATGGCAGACCAATTGAATAACTACTTTGGTTCTGTCTTCACTAAGGAAGACATAAATAATCTGCCAGAAATAGCAGTGGACCGGAGGTTAAATAAGATGGCGGAACTGAGTGAAATCCAGGTTAGCCGGGAAGTGGTGTTGGGTAAATTGAACAGATTAAAGGCCGATAAATCCCCAGGGCCAGATGGTCTGCATCCCAGAGTGCTCAAGGAGGTAGCCACGGAAATAGTGGATGCATTAGTGATAATTTTTCAAAACTCCTTAGATTCTGGAGTAGTTCCTGAGGATTGGAGGACAGTTAATGTAACCCCACTTTTAAAAAAAGGAGGGAGAGAGAAAGCGGGGAATTACAGACCAGTTAGTCTAACATCGGTAGTGGGGAAACTGCTAGAGTCAGTTATTAAAGATGGGATAGCAGCGTATTTGGAAAATGGTGAAATCATTGGACAAAGTCAGTACAAAAGGTACTTACAAGACGAATCTTATAGAATTTTTCGAGGATGTAACTAGTAGAGTGGATAAGGGAGAACCAGTGGATGTGTTATATCTGGACTTTCAGAAGGCATTCGACAAGGTCCCACATAAGAGATTAGTATATAAACTTAAAGCACACTGTTTTGGTGGTTCAATAACGATGTGGATAGAGAACTGGCTGGCAGACAGGATGCAAAGGGTAGGAGTAAACGGGTCCTTTTCAGAATGGCCGGCAGTGAGTAGTGGGGTACCGCAAGGCTCAGTGCTGGGACCCCAGCTATTTATAATATACATTAATGATTCGGATGAGGGAATTGAATGCAACACCTCCAAATTTGCAGATGACACCAAGCTGGGGGGTATAGTTAGGTGTGAGGAGGATGCTAGGAGGCTGTAGGGTGATTTGGATAGGCTGAGTAAATGGGCAGATGCCTGGCAGATGCAGTATAATGTGGATAAATGTGAGGTTATCCACATTGGTGGCAAAAACATGAGGGTAGACTATTATCTGAATGGTGGCAGATTAGGAAAAGGGGAGATGCAACAAGACCTGGGTGTCATGGTACACCAGTCATTGAAAGTAGGCATGCAGGTGCAGCAGGCAGTGAAGAAAGCAAATGGTATGTTAGTATTCATACCAAAAGGATTTGAGTATAGGAGCAGGGAGGTTCTACAGCAGTTGTACAGGGTTTTGGTGAGACCACACCTGGAGTATTGCGTACAGTTTTTGTCTCCAAATCTGAGGAAATACATTCTTGCCATAGAGGGGGTTCAGAGAAGGTTCACCAAACTGATTCCTGGGATGTTGGGACTTTCATATGAAGAAAGACTGGATAGACGCGGCTTGTACTCACTGGAATTTAGAAGATTGAGGGGGGATCTTATAGAAACTTACAAAATTCTTAAGGGGTTGGACAAGCTAGATGCAGGAAGATTGTTCCCGATGTTGGGGGAGTCCAGAACAAGGGGTCACAGTCTAAGGATAAGGGGGAATTCCTTTAGGACCGAGATGAGGAGAACATTCTTTGCACAGAGTGGTGAGTCTCTGGAATTCTCTGCCGCAGAAGGTCGTTGAGACCGGTTCATTGGCTATATTCAAATATTCAAATAATATTCAAAAGAGGGAGTTGATGTGGCTAAAGGGATCAGGGGGTATGGAGAGAAGGCAGGTACGGGATACTGAGTTGGACGATTAGCCATGATCATATTGAACGGCGGTGCAGGCTCGAAGGGCCGAATGGCCTACTTCCGAACCTTTTTTTCTATGTTTCTATGTTCTATACCATAAATGAAGCCTGTGATCAGTCATCATATCTCGGGTTAAGAAATATCTAGTCTGGGCAAAGACCATTTTACACAACTATCTGACATGTTCACACATAAGACTATGCCTGTTTCTCATCTAAACATTCCCAGCCAGGAAGAGCTGAAATAATTGCCTTCCTTGAAGGAGATCAAGATTCCTAAAATAGACTCTGGCATCAACCTACTCATCGGAACAAATGCTCCAAAGGTATTGGAACCTTGGGAACTGGAGCCGAGGCGATGGACCATGTGCCTTGAGGACCCTATTCGGATGGGTCATCTATGGTCCCCTGAGTAGAGACAATGAAAGCAGGAATGAAAATGGCTACCCTGCTGCTGCTTTCAATCGAATATCTACAGTAAACTTATTGTTATGAATCACTCATTAAAGATGATAGATGGACACCATTGTCTAGATTTACCTTTCAAACAAGAAAGCGTTATTTTGCCGAATAACCGTTGCATTGCAGTGCAGTGCATCCAGAGCCGGAAACGCAGGTTTGGCAAGAATAAGAATTTTCATGATGAATATAAATCTTTCCTTACAGAAATGATTGATAATGGTTATGCTGCAATGGCGCCAGTGGACCAGCTGAAACGAAGTGATGGAGAGCTCTGGTTCATCCCACACCATGGGCTGTATCACTCAAGGGAAGGAACCTTAAGGGTGGTCTTTGTTCCTTTGAACACTGTGGGGCAGTCTTCAAAGGAACATCACTTAACTGCCAACTGCTGCAGGGTTCAGACCTTACCAACTCACTCATTGGAATTCTCATCAGAGTCAGACAAGAACTGGTTGCTTTGATGGCTGATAGTAAAGCAATGTTTCATCAGGCCAAGGTATCAGAAAAGCATATTGACTATTTAGAAACATAGAAATTAGGTGCAGGAGTAGGCCATTCAGCCCTTCGAGCCTGCACCGCCATTCAATATGATCATGGCTGATCATCCAACTCAGTATCCCGTACCTGCCTTCTCTCCATACCCTCTGATCCCCCTAGCCACAAGGGCCACATCCAACTCACTCTTAAATATAGCCAATGAACTGGCCTCAACTACCCTCTGTGGCAGAGAGTTCCAGAGACTCACCACTCTCTGTGTGAAAAAAGTCTTTCTCATCTCGGTCTTAAAGGATTTCCCCCTTATCCTTAAGCTGTGACCCCTTGTCCTGGACTTCCCCAACATCGGGAACAATCTTCCTGCATCTAGCCTGTCCAACCCCTTAAGAATTTTGTAAGTTTCTATAAGATCCCCTCTCAATCTCCTAAATTCCAGAGAGTATAAACCGAGTCTATCCAGACTATTTGCAGTTCCTGTGGTGGCCTGAGGGTGATGCACAGCAAGATCTTGTTGAATACGGGATGAAGGTACATCTTTTTGGAGCAGTGTCATCACCAAGTTGTGCAAACTTTGCATTAAGGAACACTGCTGAAGACAACAAAGCTCATTTCCCAGCAGAGGTCACAATCACCGTAAAGAACAACTTCTATGTAGATGACTGTTTAAAGTATATTTCTTTGGAACAGGAAGCAATTCAAATGGCCGCACACTTTACTTCCCTCTGCCAAATAGGAGGATTCATGCTGTCAAAGTGGACCCGCAACAGCTGTGCTGTATTGGCATCCATTCCACAAGAAAACAGAGCTAAGGAGAGCAGGGAGTTGAACTTGGTCAAAGTCAATCTGCCTATGGAAAGAGCACTGGGATTGCACTGGTGCGTTGAAGCAGATGTGTTCAAGTTCAGAATTGTGGTACAGGAACGACCATACACAAGGCGGGGCATCTTGTCTGTGGTTGGCTCTACATACGACCCTTTAGGATTTCTTGCACCATTTACTCTGCCAGCCAAGCTGATTATGCAGGAGCAATGTAAGGAAAGAATCGGATGGGATGCGAGCATAACGCAAACCTTCTCTCAGGATGGTTAGCAGATCTCAACAAGATGTCGGAATTTAAAGTGGACCGTTGCGTGAAGCCCGCAAACTTTGGACGTCAGATATGCACAGTTGCACCTCTTTTCAGATGCAAGCGAAAGTGGCTATGGTACTCTTTCATATCTAAGACTGGAAGATGATAGCAAAGAGTGCATGTTGCATTCATAATGGGAAAATGCAGGGTGGCACCATTAAACAAATGACGATTCCCGGAATGGAACTTACAGCCGCAGTCCTAGCTGTCAGAGTGGACATAATGCTGTGAAAGGAATTACAGCTACCATTGGATAAATCTGCCTTCTGGGCCGATAGCACAACAGTGCTTAAGTACATCAACAACGAAACCAAACGCTTTCAAACATTTGTAGCAAACAGGATCTTCTTTGTAAGGGATGCTACTGATGTATTACAGTGGAGATCTGTTGGCACAAAGGAAAATCCTGCAGATGAAGCATCTAGAGGACTAACAGCAGACCACTTCTTAAGCAGTAAGAGATTCAAGTCTTTAAAGCATTACTCCGCAGGCAGTGTTTATGTCCTCAAGATCTTCTCAAAGCAGAAAACGCGGCTATCTCTTTCTGTCAAAGACAAAGATTCAAAGAAGAACTATCAACATTAGACGCTGGTAAACATGGAGTCAAAAGAAGCAGTCATTTGTAGAAGTGTGACGGGTGGCGTTGCGAGTCGGCAGCCTCGCCTGCAGCTGTTCGTCCTTTCAACTTTTTATGTCTAAAAGTGTGTTTTAGTGGGGTGGGGGGGGGGGGGGGGGGGTGGTAGCGGGGAATAGGGGGAAACTGTTTTATTCGGTCGCTTGCCTTGACGGAATGTGACTTTTCTTCATGTCACATTTTCGCCTTCCTCGTGGCCTAACAACTTGGATTGGTGCGGCCTCTCCCTGAGTCGGGTCCAGAGCTTCAGCAGCGGGCGCAGCGCGGACTTTCCATCGAAGAGCCGGGCAATCCCTTGCCGGGGGTCGACAGAAGAAGTGCTCCGATCACTGGCCCATGGACTATAACATCCTGAAGCTGCGGTCTGCGGAGCTTCTAGCCGCAGGTGCGGCGAGGACTTTCCATCGCGGAGTCTGGGATCCCTTGACGGGGATTGCCGGAGAAGCGCTCCGACCGCCGGCCTGCAGCCTATAACATCGTGAAGCCCCTGTCTCTGGTAGGAAGTGGCCGATTCGGGACTTCCAAGCCGCAGAGTATCCGTCCGTCCCGACGTCAGTGTTTTTGAGCAACCCGACGAGAGGGCCCGTACATCAGGCCGTCCGTAGCGGCGACTGCGGAGGGTTCATGGCCCCAACCACGGATGAACAAAGGAGGAGGACTGACTGAACGTTATTACCTTCCATCGCAGTGAAGAATGTTGATTCCACTGTGGTGGATGGTCATGTTGTATTATATTGTGTATTGTGCTCTTTTTGATTGTATGGCTGCATGGCAAGTCAAATTCCACTGTACCTTAATTGGTGCATGTGGCAATAAATGTGAATGTGAACTTGAAGCTAGATCCGTTGCTGGAGATTGGGCGTCTAAGAGTCGGTGGTTGCTTGAATTGACTTGTGATGCCTGAAGAGGCTAAATATCCTATTATTCTCTCGAAGGACCTTCACATATCAACACTACTGTTATGATATATCCATGAACAGCTCAGACATGGAGGAAGAAATGATATGCTGTCTTGACTCCTTAAAAGATACTGGATTATCAAAGCTAACTCCGCTGCAAGAAAGGTCATAACAGACTGTGTTATGTGTAGATGACAGCGGGGAACAGTTGGAGAACAAAAAATGGCAGACTTGCCTCTGGAGAGGATTTTACCTGACAAGCCTCCATTTACAGATGTAGGAGTAGACTACTTCGGTCCTATAGAGATCAAGCGAGGACGAAGTCTGGTTAAAAGGTATGGTGTAATCTTAACCTGCATGGTGAGCAGGGCAGTACATCTTGAAGTTGCATCTACACTTGACACAGACTCCTGCATTCATGCATTATGAAGATTCATCTGTCGACGAAGTCAAGTTTCATCTTTAAGATTAGACAATGGCACAAATTTTATGGGAACGGAAAGAGAATTGAGAGAAGCACTCAATGGCTTGAATCTGAACAAGATCCAGAATGATTTGCTTCAGCGAGGGATAAGGTGAAACATTAATCCCCCAGCAGGATCCCATCACGGGAACGATTGGTTCGCATGGTTCGAAGTTTGCTGCACTCTGTTCTTAAACAACAAGTTCTGGACGATGAAGGATTGCAAACTTGATTTTGTGAATTTGAAGCAATTTTAAATGATCGACCCATTACCAAGAATTCTGATGATCCAGGGACCTGGAAGCACTTATACCAAACCATCTTCTTCTGTTGAAGACCAAGCCAATACTACCACCTGGACTCTTTGTGAAGGAAGGCTTGTACATTAAACGCAGATGGAGACAGGTACAATATATGGCCGACCTTTTTTGGAAATGGTGGACACAAGAATACTTGCCTCTAATCCAAGAGCGACAACGATGGTCAAGGGTAAGAAAAAGCTTTATTCCAGGTGACATCATTTTGGTGGTTGATTCCTCTGCACCACAAGGCTACTGGCTAATGGGCAGGATATTGGCGATCATACCAGATGCACAAGGTCTTGTGCGTACAGTATGACTTCAGACTAAGAGCAATATCTTGATAAGACCGATAACTAAGGTATATCTGCCCCAAGAAGCCAACAAAGAAGATTAAATGTCAACACATAATGCATACCTTTTGCTTTTGATAATATGTGAAGCTTTTATAGTTACTTTTAATGTTTATTGGTAATTGTTTCATTATATACGTAGAACAATTGGGGGCCGGTGTGTAGGAGCCATTCATGCTCAGGCGAGTTACTGTTAGCATATCATATTTTGTCTAGATATTTCTAGCAGTATTATTTTGAACGCTTGGGGGTGGGCATTTGATATGTAGATGGGCATGACATATATGATAGAGGTACAGGGACTGACCAGATCAGACCAGCCACAGGATTTGGAGAGAAAACAGTTTTTACCAGATAGTAAGAATGGAAAGCTACAATTTGTATAAGAATAAAGAGGATCTGGTATGTTCATTTTTTTGTTTGTAAAACTACTTCAATAAAGAACCAATTAAGTTCGAAATAATGACTGGAAGATCTGTTTTTTCTTGTCTGCGAAAGATCGCTCCCACCACCCGTGTAGAAATGGCAATGGAAAGTTGGACATTGGAAAAGTTGGAAACTGCCATTACAGCTGGTTTTAACTGTGAATACAAGAACAAATGAGTTGTGGACTTGTTCAAGTAGGGCCAAAGGGAATAAAGTTTTGGATCAATTGGGGGTGGGAGGGGGAATGATTATGGAGTAGTTTCTGCTCAAACTGTAATTAAGTTGATTTCAGTTGCATATAATCTTCAAATTAACTTTTTGATTTCTTCCTATTCCAGTTTTTCATGTCTTTCCCACTTAAAGGATAATGTGGAAGCCATAAAGAACAAGTTTAATGTTACAAATATTGATGAAATTGTTGCACATTTACAGTAAGTAGCAATTACTCTTTATTTATTTAATAAAACATTACCAAGGTCAAGGTTTACAGAAAATGTTTTGGATGTACCGATTTTCTGTGACTACTGGAAGATAGACATGTAATCCCACATGACTTTTAGCAATCTTTATTAAACAGCACTAAGTCTACTTTAAGTGAGATCATGTACATTTTCATTGCTGTGCTCATTCATCAAAATTCCCAACCAGTGGCCTGGTCCTATCTCCACTAAGAAAGGTGGTGAGCCTCTCATCTCTTAAAATAATGCTTCTAATGTTGCTGTCTCCAACAGTCCATCCTAAATTTGCAGGTTTTTATATTGAAGTGAGGCCTTCTATGTTCTATATCTCTAACTGACAGATCATTTAATGAGTTGGTGGGTAAAATATGAGGAGCTGCTCCTCCAATTTGCGGTGGGGCTCACTCTAGCCATGGAGGAGGCCCAGGACAGAAAGGTCGGATTCGGAATGGGATGGGGAGTTGAAGTACTGAGCCACCAGGAGATCAGGTTGGTTATTGTGAACTGAGCAGAGGTTTGGGCGAAGCGATCGCCAAGCCTGCATTGGTCTCACCGATGTAGAGCAGTAGATATCTGTAACAGCAGATGCAATAGATGAGGTTGGAGGAGGTGCAGGTAAACCTCCGTCTCACCTGGATAGACTGCTTGGGTCCTTGGATAGAGTTAAAATATGAGGTGCTGTTCCTCCAATTTGTGGTGGGACTCACTCTGGCCATGGAGGAGGCCCATAAACCCCAGCTGTATGAACATTGACCTCCAATTTCAGGTAGCCCTTGCTTTCTCCCTCCTTCCCCTCCCCTTCCCAGCTTTCCCACAGCCTACTGTCTCCGCCTTTTCTTCCCCCCCCCCCCCCCTCACAGTCTGAAGAAGGGTCTCGACCCGAAACGTTGCCTATTCCTTCGCTCCATAGATGCTGCCTCACCCGCTGAGCTCCTCCAGCATTCTTGTCTTTGTTCATTTAATGAGGATGTTTTTTCTGAAAATTCGTCTCGGTCTAGTTTTAGGGGTTGCTGCAATCACATGGCCATCTATAGTTTGCTAACTTGTGCAGTTTTAGCGTGAAGGTAAAATATAATGTTAAATCAATTCATTCTCGAGACTGACTGCCAGAATGGAATTGAATTAACATTTCAAATAAAATAATCAGTTCAGTGAAGCGCTAGTATATAAATTTAGCTTCTGAGTATTGTTGAGTTTTACTTTACCTAATGTTGCATGAAATGCAACAACTTCATACATGTATTGAATTTCTCCACTGTTCAACCAGCTGTAGGACCAAAAAGGACCATTTTAAGTACAAGCAGTCTCCGGCTTGTATAAACACTGCTGTAATTTTTACATAGTGAAACCGAAATGTATAAAAATTGCCTTTATTAAAATCTGACAATGTGCACTTTAACCACATGTGATTTTTTTTCTATTACAAATCTCAAATTGTGGAGTACAGAGGCAAATAAATAAAAGATGGGTCTTTGTCCCAAACATTATAGAGGGCACTGTAGATCAATAGACAATAGGTGCAGGAGTAGGCCATTCGGCCCTTCGAGCCAGCACCACCATTCAATGTGATCATGGCTCATCATCTCCAATCAGTACCCCATTCCTACCTTCTCTCTATATCCCCTGACTCCGCTATCTTTAAGAGCCCCGTCTAGCTCTATCTTGAAAGTAACCAGTGAACCGGCCTCCACTGCCCTCTGAGGCAGAGAATTCCACAAACTCACAACCTCTCTGTGTGAAAAAGTGTTTCCTCATCTCTATTCTAAATGGCTTACTCCTTATTCTTAAACAGTGGCCCCTGGTTCTGGACTCCCCCAACATCGGAACACGTTTCCTACCTCTAGCGTGTCCAAACCCTTAATAATCTTATATGTTTCAATAAGATATCCTCTCATCCTTCTAAACTCCAGAGTATACAAGCCCACATGCTCCATTCTCTCAGCATATGACAGACCCGCCATCCTGGGAATTAACCTTATAAACCTACGCAGTACTCCCTCAATAGCAAGAATGTCCTTCCTCAAATTAGGGGACCAAAACTGCACACAATACTCCAGATGTGGTCTTACTAGGGCCCTATACAACTGCAGAAGAACCTCTTTGCTCCAGACCAGACTGTTAATCTAATTAATATATTAATCATAATGAACCTGCGCATTGTTAGTATCTGAAACAAGGAAAAGTGTAGACCAAGAATAAAATATATACATTTACTCAGCACCCCTGCATAATTAGTACATTTAATTTTTTTACATGTGGAATAGGGAAAACAATAGGGAAAACCCAACAGTTCTCTTTAAATCTCATTATTTTAACTATTGCCAAGTGTAATAACTGTCATCTGGACTGCAGTGAACATCCCATACAGACCAAAGGAAACCAAAGAATAGCTTTAAGTACCAGATTCCATTGGGGATTTGTTATTGGGAAAAGTCTGAATAATTAGTTTAGCAACAACAAGGCTATTGTTTTGAAATGAATATGAATACTCATGAAATAAAAATTGCATAATTTTGTTACCTACTTAATTTGCATAGCATTGTAAAATATTTTCAGTGTAATGATCAGACCTTCATAGAAAATAGCTGAATGCTGCAGTTGTAGGCTTGGAGTGGCAAAGATCACCTACTATCCAGTCATTTCACTTACCAGCTTCCCCTTCCCTGATCTGGTTCTGACTTCACATCTCCCCTAGTGATTACCATTATCATTTTCTTTGCATATTAGATTTGGGCACTGGTATCCTTTGTGTCCCTGCATATTACCCAGCTAGCTGTCTCAACTTTCACCCTCTCCACGTCTGGCTCCATCTGCCTTTTTTTGTCTGCCCCCCCATCTATCATCTACCTATCTTTGTCTTGCAACTCCAAACAAAATAAAAGAGAAGAACATTGAAAGTGACATGTAGAAAAACCTTTTTTTTACATAGCATGTGATGACAATCTGGAACTCACTGCTGGCAGGTGTGATGGAGGTTTGTTGCATTGTGGCCTGCAACAGGGAATTTGCCAAATCATTGATAAAGGAAAACTTTGTAGGGATACAAATAAAGGGGCTGGACAGGTGCTAGCATGATGGGCTGAATAGTGGCCTTCTGCATTGCAACCATTCTATGGTTTGTTAAGTTTCCATAGCAAAATTGGTTGTGCAATTGCTCATGACCAAAAGAAACAATGTAAACGTACAAAAGAAACAATGTAAACGTACCTTCCTGATACAAGCTACACGTAGAGGGTATGTGAAGTTTCAATTCTTGACCACTATTGTGATGTGCCAGAAGTATGCCTCATGAACTACATTTCAAAATGTGCTAGTTCATTTTTCATTACTAGATTCAAATTAGATATATATAACTAAAATTATGTCAAAACGGTACATGATAGCGCTACAATTTTTGTACCACCTTACTCACAATTGTCCTGTGGTTTGTTTTCAACAGGTTTTGTTCAAATTGATGTTATATTGCACAGGTTATTCACATTTTAAATTTTGCAAAGTCCAGTTTGAGAAAAATTTAGCAGTGGCAGTTACAGCTATGAACAGAGGCAGTTACAGCTATGACATCACAATGGGATCCAAATCCTTGCTGGCCCTCCCTGCAACAATGTTGCAATCCCAAAACACTGAGTCCTGCCAACAAGTTTTGAAAGTTCAAAAACAGGGAGGCTGAACAGGAGTGGGAGGGAGTGCTGGGGGAGACAGGGGCAGTGCAATTGGATTATTTTTAAAATTCCTGGCAGTAAGTGCAATTGGGAAGCTGAAGAGGAGGGGCAGGCAGTCCATGGGATAAAGGGAAATGAGCCTGGGTGAGTGGTGGAATATTGCGTTGGGGAATGGGTTGCATTGGAGGAATGGGTGAGTGTTGGAATATTGCATTGGGGGATCAGACCTCCCGTGTGACAGGAACCCAACGGGTCCCACTTGGTCTAGTCTACTATAAAATACTCTCTGGTTTCTTTGATATGCTTATTTTCATCAACATGAACTGTCAATAAAAGCAGATTTTTGCTGCTTAATTCTCCATATTCATTCTTATATTCAGTTTAAGCTATTTTTCAAATTCACCTTTTAATTCTTTTAGCTCTAATATAATACAGTTGGTTTGCAGTGTAGTGCCACGTAATCTGATTTGCCATTGACACCTTAATGTCTCTCTAATACTAGTGCAAGAGCTATGGCTGTGCTCAGTGCATGCAATACATGCTCTAGATCTTATGTTCAGTGCACTATTTGGAACAAAGTTGATTAATTTCTCAAACAAGGTTGCTGAGGGAATGATACTGTTTGGCACACATCTGGTGCACATCAAATATGATTTGTGACCTGAATGATGGATCTCATTTCCCAAGTAGTATGATTGAACCTGGAAGTCGAGGCATTTGTGAACCTGGAAGTCGAGGCATTTGTGTCCACTCCTTGCAAAAATACATATAGCACTGGGGAAAAGAAAGCCCAATACGTCTGGATTTGGAGGAGCAGTGACTAGTGGGGTGCCGCAAGGCTTAGTGCTGGGACCCCAGCTATTTACAATATATATGAATGATTTGGACGAGGGAATTGAATGCAACATCTCCAAGTTTGTGGATTGCACAAAGCTGGGGGGCAGTGTTAGCTGTGAGGAGAATGCTAGGAGGCTGCAAGGTGACTTGGA
Source organism: Okamejei kenojei (assembly GCA_035221665.1). Classification (NCBI taxonomy): domain Eukaryota; kingdom Metazoa; phylum Chordata; class Chondrichthyes; order Rajiformes; family Rajidae; genus Okamejei; species Okamejei kenojei. The sequence goes on along the minus strand of CM069140.1, from coordinate 55,366,732 downwards.
TAGGCTGGGTGAGTGGGCAAATGCATGGCAGATGCAGTATAATGTGGATAAATGTGAGGTTATCCACTTTGGTGGCAAAAACAGGAAAGTAGACTATTATTTGAATGGTGGCCGATTAGGAAAAGGGGAGATGCAACGAGACCTGGGTGTCATGGTACATCAGCCATTGAAAGTAGGCGGGTACACAAAAGGCTGGAGAAACTCAGCGGGTGCTGCAGCATCTAAGGAGCGAAGGAGATAGGCAACGTTTCGAGCCGAAAGTAGGCATGCAGGTGCAGCAGGCAGTGAAGAAAGCGAATGGTATGTTAGCATTCATAGCAAAAGGATTTGAGTAAAGGAGCAGGGAGGTTCTACTGCTGTTGTACAGGGTCCTGGTGAGACCACACCTGGAGTATTGTGTACAGCTTTGGTCTCCAAATCTGAAGAAAGACATTTTTGCCATAGAGGGAGTACAGAGAAGGTTCACCAGTCTGATTCCTGGGATGTCAGGACTTTCATATGAAGAAAGACTGGATAGACTCGGCTTGTACTCGCTAGAATTTAGAAGATTGAGGGGGGATCATATAGAAACTTACAAAATTTTTAAGGGGTTGGACAGGCTAGATGCAGGAAGATTGTTCCCGATTATGGGGAAGTCCAGGACAATGGGTCACAAGGATAAGGGGGAAATCTTTTAGGACCGAGATGAGAAAAACATTTTTCACACAGATAGTGGTGAATCTGTGGAATTCTCTGCCACAGAAGGTTGTTGAGGCCAGTTCATTGTCTATATTTAAGAGGGAGTTAGATGTGGCCCATGTGGCTAAAGGGATCATGGAGTATGGAGAGAAGTCGGGTAAGGGATACTGAGTTGGATGATCAGCCATGATCATATTGAATGGCAGTGCAGGCTCGAAGGGCCGAATGGCCTACTCCTGCTCCTTTGTTCATACTGTTAAGGTTCATTTTCTTAAAACAGACAACTTACAATAAGTTAGGTAAAACCAATACAAGCTTTAATGATCATTTAGCTAGAGAGTGCTAGGAGATACAAAGTCAAGCATACAGCAGATACTTCTCCTCCCAGGGCCATCACTCTAATGAATGAAGACATACAACATCTTTTTATAATATTTCAGAAACATAGTCACATGTTCATACAGTGTTGCAGCAATGATGTCTAACATATCAATCACAGCTCTATCCATTCAAAGCATGCTTGTCACTAATAAAATACTTCTCATGCCATGGTTATATCGATCACAAACTTTAGTTACGAAACCCCCAAATAACAGGAAGTTAGTCAAAGGTCTATCATCTGCAGTATCTTCTTAAACAATGCAAGGATCCTTATCAGTTGCCCACAGAAGTTTCTGCTAGTAGAGAATACCAATTTCTCAAGAAGCTCGTCCTTTCCCAAGGCTTGTGTTTACAGAAGCCTGAACCTTACCAAGAAGTACATCCACTCACCATTGTCAATATATTTTAATGGGCACAACAGGAAGCAGTTTGAATGCTGGCCTCCAATTTCCTGATTACCCAGCCCTTCTACAGAACCCAAATTTCAAAGTTTTCATTTACTCAGAACCCAAATTAATCTTTACTTAATAAAATACATTAAATATTCCATTATTAACTAGGATATTATCATTCCCTCCTATTGTCATATGAATGAAAACACTACAGTCCTTGGTTTGTACATAGTAACAGCTTCAGACATTTCAATACTTAGATTAACACAACAATCAACAGTACAATAAATCCATAGTGAATTGCCATTTCCCATATTCATCCAAACATACTAAATGGCCACCATTCTCCACCTTTATTAACATTATGCATTTCTTCTCCAATCTCTGTAATCTTCTTTATTTCTCTGGTGATATGTGCTGCTAAATCTGCAATCTTAGAGGATTCATCGAGAATGTAAGTGCAGCATTCACACCCTATAATAGCACAAGTCCCTCCTATTATCCTATGGGGATATACGACAAAGTGCAACCATTTCAGCCATAATGGATGAAAGGGCCTTTTACTTGTAGGTAAAGATGTCCACCATGTAATTAAACAATTTCTCCAATCCAGGGAACATATTAATCAATTCCCGTGATAGACAGACTGTCCCATACAGTGGGAAAGCAATCATCCAGAATTGCTCTGACTCTGATATACTTCAGTTAGCCCTCATCGGGAATATACAATTCAGTTAGATGTTACACAGTTCTCACGTGAGGGACAACAATGGCCAAATAACAACATCCCCTTCAGTTGTAGGTTGACCTACTCAACCTTTCCCAGTTCTTCTCATCCCCAGGTACATTCCAGGTAACCATGGGTATGCCCGGAAACCACATGCAAAATACGTCCCATTTATTGGACTAAGCGGCCATTAGCACTAACCTTGGTGCAGGTGGTGTTCCTCAAGTCTACTCCGTTGCTTATTCTGTCACAATAACAGGTAGAATTAACTGGGCTCTGGGGCAATTCACTAATTTAAGCCATGGTATTTCCCAAACCCTGGTCTCATTTACCTTCCCTCCTGTCTTAAAAGAGGCCACATACCATTTTTTAAATATGGGTCCTTGACTTTGCCATTCTGAAGGCACCCATTAGTTGCTTTTTTTATTGCGAAAACAGTGCAAGGCCAGAATCTCAGTAAGGTTAAGGAGTATTGTTAGGAGAGGTATTCCTTCCCCACTATTATATGGGATGTGCGTACACAACCAGCATACACTTATTATTACCAAGGGCAAGTCCAAAACTCATAAACAAAAACAGATTATTTCCACAATGGATGATCAATAACTGATATGCTAGCACTCGCTCTTTTGGCACAAGTGGCATTCTAGAAACGTGAAACCAGTCCCTTTAAGACTAAGGGATAGGCCATTTAGGACTGAGATATTGGCTTATCCAATCTCGTCTAACACATGGAGTGTGGCATCGAAGTCTTCTTTTGAACTTAAAAGATAAGAAAATAGGAAAAAAACACTTAAAACACCAATAAGACAAAACAACCAACCTACATTTTTCATCTCTCCTCTGTTGAAACTTAAGAGAAAATAAAGAATGAACTTAATTTTCATAGATTGCTAACACATTTTCAAAGAACAAAGGAATTGAAAATAACTTTGTGTGCCTCCACCTCCACACAACAACCGACTTCTTAAAGCGACACACTACATAAAAGAGCAAGCTCATTCAATGATATCCTATTTCATCTGAAGTGTAGGATTAAATCAGCATTCATCCAATGCTTCCACAAACACGTAACAATCTTTAAACTTACTTATTTTATACCTTTTTTCCTGTGTCATTCACTCACAAGTTGCCACACATACAATATGCTACACCTCACAGATATTCACACTTTAAACAATAAAATTATCACTCAAAAGTAAAACACAGTAAACACACCTCGAGGAAATCATTCGAACTCTTAAAATGTTGATACACCCAAATGCATTCATAAGCTTGCCTCCCAATTCACACATTTACTAAATTAGCATGGAATTTTCACTGAGGAAAATGGGCTTCACAATTAGGTTTTTAAATTGTATGGTGTATCTCTATTGTTTTTCCTTCTTACCAGCTTGCGTAAGGGGGCGTGCATATAAAATAAAATAACAGACAGAAAAACATCAATTACACAAATTTGTCCAAAAGGGGTGTGATCCAGAGTCCCGTAGTGGAATCAATGGCACTGCCCTTTCGTTTCCATAATTATTTTCCCTATTCAAAGGCGTCCCTTTTCAATTTCTAAACCTTTCCTTGTCTGACAAGTCCGTTCTGTTTATTAGAATCTTTAATTATTTTTGGACCAGAATTTACAAGCTGCCATGTGGGCAATACTATTAGCTCAGACATTCCCCTGGGAGACTTTGTCATGGACACTCATATGGGTATTGCACTTAATAATGGCTAGGTGGACTGGGAAGGCTGTGGCTAGTGTAGTTGTCAGTGTTGTCTTTAAGTTGTGAAAGTTTTCTTTTTGTTGGAAAGAGAGTTAAAATGAATAAGAATTAGCCAAGCCCACAAAAACCTTCATCTGCTAGGAATGGGCAGGCTGGTATGATTCACAATGGGATGGACCAATTCCCTGTCAATCAGGATCCTGGGCACTGTGATTGGACATTGATCCAGATTGTGATTAGTCAGACTTCCTGTCAATCAGGATCTTGCCACACACCACAACCACACATCACAAACTCTTTCCGTCTTTCTCTCTCTCCAGCAGAGACGGGATCTTTGCCAAAAGTGATTCAAAGGCAAGTTTGTTTTAAACGGTATAGGCTGTAGACTACTCTTCCTCCCACCCTGCTTCCTGTAAGGACTCTATCCCCTATTCCCAATTCCTCCGTCTACGCCGCATTTGCTCCCAGGATGAAGTGTTCCACACCAGGGCATCACAAATGTCCTCATTCTTCAGAGAATGGGGATTCCCTTCCCCCACTATAGTTGAGGCTCGCACCAGGGTCTTCTCCGTACCCCATAACACTGCCCTCTCTCCCAATCCCCCCCACTCGCAACAAGGGCAGAGTCCCGCTGATCCTCACCTTTCACCCCACCAGCCGGCACATACAACACATAGTCCTCCGCCAGTTTTGCCAACTCCAACATGACCTCACCACTCGCCACATCTTCCCATCTCCCACCCCTGTCTGCCTTCCGCAAAGACCGCTCCCTCCGCAACTCCCTCGTCAATTCTTCCCTTCGCTCCCGCTCCCGGGCACTTTCCCTTGCAACCGCAAGAGATGCTACACTTGTCGCTTTACCTCCACTCCTTTCAAGGACCCAAGCAGTCCTTCCAGGTCCGACAGAGGTTCACCTGCACCTCCTCCAACCTCATCTATTGCATCCTCTGCTCTAGATGTCAGCTGATCAATATCGATGAGACCAAGCGGAGGCTTGGCGATCGTTTCGCCGAACACCTCTGCTCGGTCCGCAATAACCAAACGGACCTCCCGGTGGCTCAGCACTTCAACTCCCCCTCCCATTCCGTATCCGATCTCTCTGCCCTGGGCCTCCTCCATGGCCAGAGTGAGGAACACCGCAAATTGGAGGAACAGCACCTCATATTCCGGTTGGGGAGTCTGCATCCTCTTGGCATGAACATTGAATTCTCTCAATTCTGTTAACCATTGCTGTCTCCTCCCCTTCCTACCTCTCCCTCAACCCTCGGGCTCCTCCTCCTTTCTCCTTTCTTCCCCCCGCCTCCTCCCACCACCCATCAATCTGAAGATGGGTTTCAGCCCGAAACGTTGCCGATCTCCTTCGCTCCATAGATGCTGCTGCACCTGCTGAGTTTCTCCAGCATTTTGTGTACCCTAGGCTATAGGCTGTTGGCTTGCCAGTTAAAGTTTTTAAGCAGCCTCAGTTCTCATGCGTTTTTCTCTTCCAATCATCTTTAATTTATCTGCTGTTTTCTCTCTCTAGTTATCTGCGTTGTTTAACTCTCTCACTGCTGAATTCAATTACTGCTTCTTCCTCTTCCGCCTCAGCCCTTTCCCTTCTTCTTTCTCATCTGCCTTTTCAGTCTCCAAGTTGCTATCAGCATCAGTTTCTTCTGGGGATGCCCTTCCTTGTAGGGGTGCTGGAGCCTCCCCCCCACCCCTACAGGATCTTATATGGGGGAGGTGGTCTACACTATTCCCGACTTTGTTCCTCATTCCCCATCAAATTTGTTCCTTCATCCCCCCCCCCTTCTTCTATAAACAGGGTTGCTTATGTCAGACGTGGGTTATATCGTTTCAGAGCCTTTTTCTTTTTCTCTTTTTTTTCCCCTTTTTTAACAGTTTCTACATTCCATGTTCCTTCGACCGGCTAAGATTTATCTCCCAAACATTTGGTTAGCATATAACTTAATATTCTATAGTCTTTGTAACTTTTAGGATTCAATTAACACATATGTTGGACGGGCATTCCCCCAACACTTTTATCCAGATTATTCCCCATAGATAGATAGAGATAAAGAGAATGAGAGAAAGAGAACAAGGGGAAGAGAAAGTGAAAGCAGACTTCTCAACTCTTTAAAAAAAAAACAACGCCCCAAGTATCTCAACCAGGCAAACCCGCTAATCGACCCCAGTTTGTCAAACTTGGCAATTTAACACTTTAAAAAAACAAAACAAAAAAACATTGCTTATTTCTCAACCCGACAACTCCTCGGATGTCTCGACAAGCCAGACGTACACCTCGTCCCCTGTATCTCAACCTGACAAACCACGGATGTCTCAACAAGGCCGACAAGCCCTTTGTAGAGAGAGAGAGAGAGAGAGAAGGCAGAGAGAGAGAGAGAGAGAGAGAGAGAGAGAGAGAGAGAGAGAGAGGAAAAGAAAATGAGATGAGAGAAAGAGAGAGAGAGAAGAGCCGCGTCAATTCCTCAGAAGTAAAAGAGAGAGAGAGATATACGACAGAGAGGAGAGTTCTTAGAAATACATACAGAATTGGTTTTACCGTTGGTATCAAGGATTAGGGCACCAGATCCACCACTACGAAGCACGCAAGTTTTCCCTGGGAGAGAGGAGGGTCCGAGAAGAGAGAGAGAGAGAGAGAGAGAGATGAGATTTTCTTAAGAGAGAGAGAAGAGATAAGAGAGGAAACCAATACAAGCTTCAGATGATCAATTAGTTAGAGAGAGAGAGAGAGAGAGAGAGAGAGCATAGAGAGAAAGAGAGCAGACACTAACTCCTCCAGGCCATCACTGAATGAGAATGAAGACATACAACATACATGTTTATAGTAGTGGGAGAGGAGTTGAGTTGCAGCAATGACGTCTAACATATCAATCACAGCTCTACCCATTCAAAGCATGCTTGTCACTAATACAATACTTCTCATGCTATGGTTATATCAATCTCAAACTTTAATTACAAAACCCCCAAATAACAGGAAGTTTGTCAAAAGTCTATCATCTGCAGTACCTTCTTAAACAATGTAATTATCCTTATCAGTTGCCCACAGACGTTTCTGCTAGTAGAGAATACCAATTTCTCAAGAAGCTCGTCCTTTCCCAAGGCTTGTGTTTACAGAAGCCTGAACCTTCTCAAGAGAAGTATCCCTCTTCCAAAGTTAGGTTGGAAGCCATCCACTGTTGTTTGTCATGTACATCAATCGATCACTTTAAGATGAGGTGCGGATAAATGAAGTGTCTACAGCCATTTGGAAAAGTGGGCCAGCTGTTAAGTGTGAAGTGCTACATCTTGCGTCACATGGCTGAATCCTTCTGGCCTTTACAAATCAGAGCATTGAACCCAGTATGGTGTACAATTTCGCCTCGTTATAGGAAGGATGTTCAAAAAATTCAGAGGGAGATTTACCAGGGTTATGACTTGAACAAGTCCTTTGGAGCGCAGAAGGTAAACTTGATTGAGTTCCAAAGTTGACGTGGATAAGCTTTTCATTGACATGAGGGGGAACATGAGGGGGATGAAACATAGTGGGACTTACTCAGAGAGGTGGTGGTGGGAATGAGCCATTTAAAAGTAAAGTGGATAGGTATATGGGGGACGTGAAGGGAATTAGTGCAGGTAGATGGGTTTTAAAAACGGACTTGTCTTGCTGTAATACATTACCCAACAGAACAAATAAAGCTTTCATTTACTCAGAACCCAAATTAATCTTTACTTAATAAAATACATAAAATATTCCATTATTAACTAGGATATTATCAATACTGTTCTTGTGTCCAGTGAAAGGACAAAAAATTAAATTAGAATACAATAATATAATACTGTAGGCGATCGCTTCGTTCCGAAACCTCCGCTCGGGTTAACCAACCCGAACCTAGCACTTCAACTCCCCCTCCCATTTCCACATCCGTACGGCCAGAGTGAGCAACACCGCAAGCTGCAGCAACACCGCAAGCTGCTTGGGGAGTCTGCAGGGCTTGAATGGTGATTCATCTCTATCTTGTCGCACCAGCTTCTCATTTTCATTACCATTCAGATACTTTTTTGCATATCTTTCACTCATTGTTCCTTATCTCTCCACATGTCTATATCTCTCGTTTCCCTGATCCCTGACCAGTCTGAAGATAGGGTCTTCGCCTATCTCCTTCGCTCCTTAGATGCTGCTTGCACCCGCTGAGTTTCTCAGCTTTTTGTGTACACCCAATATAATACTGTATATTATTTACTGTATCTGTCAGGGTGAAACGTGCGTGTGGTTCACATTTGCCTATGTCCCTCAGCCACATGCAATAATTTAGTTTTGTCATAGATCAGGCGCAACATAGAATTCTATAAAAAAACTCCCACTTGCTAGATATCTTGTTTATTTTTTTTTTGTAAAATATTTTTATTAGAAGTAAATACATATTAAGAAGGAATAACAAAATCAAAAAAGAAAAAACATATTATTGGTCACATACATTCTTAATATTTTTAAAGTTTACAGTCATTCTTATTTATACTTCTATATCTTTTATTATTTTATAACAGAAAGAAAATAGTAAAGAGAAATAATAAAAAGAAATAAAATAGAAGTAAAAAATCGATAAAATGAGTGGAGTATAAAGCAAGATATTCTTCATTGGAGATATATGCGTGGTCTATTGTATATAGTTCTTCATCCATTCCTTCATTCAGGCTTCAGTCAGGCCCTCGAACCGGACCTCCTTGACCCTTTAAGTATTCAATAAATGGAGACCATATTCCTCTGAATTGATCTAGCTTGTCCAAAAGGCCAAGTCTTCGTCTTTCCAGATGAAGTATCTCCGACATTTCTGTAATCCACATTTTGATTGTGGGGGATGTAGGTCCTTTCCAAAATCCTAATATTAGTTTTTTACCAATTATTAAACTATTAAATAAAATCGAGCTAATTTCAAAAGGTGAACAATCTTCCTTTTCCATTTTTAACCAGTTTGGTTGTTTATCTACTTCTTCCAACCAAAAGTTCATATTTCTAATATTAACTGCCCAATAATAAAACATAAAATTAGGCAATGCAAAACCTTCATTCATTTTTGATTTACATAGATATTTTTTATGTATTCTATGCCTCTTATAATCCCAAATAAAGTTGGTAACTATAGAGTCCACTTTCTTAAAAAAAATTTTAGGAAGATATATCGCGATCAGTTGAAACAGGTATAATAATTGCGGAAGAAAAATCATTTTTATCGCATTAATTCCACCTAGCATTGAAATAGGTAATGTTTTCCAATATAGGATATTCTTAAGTAGTTTATTCAATAGGGGTGGGAAATTAGATTTAAATAAAGAATCATATCTTTTTGTTACATGAATTCCAAGATATTTGATTTTTTCATTTGCTATCTTAAAAGGATATCGTTGTAATATATGTGAGTTATTTCCCATTATTGGCATAAGTTCACTTTTATTCCAATTAATTCTATATTCTGAAATCAATCCAAATTGAGTTATTAAATCTAATAAGTTAGGAATACTAATTTCCGGCTTTGTAATATAAAGTAATACATCATCTGCGTATAAAGAGATTTTATTTTCAGTTTCTTTGGTTTCATACCCATATATTTCAGTATGTAATCTGACGCGCTGTGCTAATGGTTCAATTGCCAGTGCGAGCAGTAGTGGAGATAGAGGACAACCTTGTCTACAGCCACGGAATAAATTATATTTAGTTGTTAACATTTGATTTATGAATATTCTAGCTGTTGGCTTGTGATATAGTAGCTTAACCCATGTTATAAACTTTTCTCCCAACTGAAAAGTTTCCATAACCGAAAATAAATAAGACCATACAATCTGATCGAAAGCTTTCTCTGCATCCAACAAAATAATTGATAGATTTTTATTAATGTTTCTTTTCGAGTATATAATATTGAATAATCTTCTCAGGTTGTTTGAGGAGTATCGTTTTGGTATAAATCCTGTTTGGTCTGAATGAATTACTTTATTAATCACTGTATTTAGTCTTTGTGTTAGTATTTTAGTTAATATTTTTTGATCAGTATTTAAAAGAGCTATGGCTCTATACGACCCTGGATCATCCAGATTTTTATCTAATTTAGGTATAAGTGTTATAATAGATTCATTTAATGTTTCTGGTAACTTCTGTTGTGCATAAATGTGTTCATAAAGTGTCTTCAAATGTGGAGCTATCATATAGAATGTTTTATAAAATTCTGATCCAATATCATCCGGTCCTGGAGTTTTACAATTTTTTAATGACCTAATAGCTTCTTCAATTTCTTTAGTAGTTATTTCAGCATTGAGTGATTCTCTATTTTCTGAATCCAGTCCTTTTAGATTACAATTTTTTTTTTAAATGTTTCTACTCCCATTCGATTTTCTGTCGGTTTGGCTGAATATAAATTTTTATAATATTGCAAAAATCTCTCATTTATATCTTTAGTTTGTACTAATAATTCCCCTTTGTCTGATTTAATCCTATGGATTAATTTTTCTCCTTCCAATTTTCGTAATTGACGAGCCAATAATTTTTGTGGTTTATCTCCGAATTGAAATTGTATTTGTTTAGTATATTGGTATAGTTTTACAACTTGGTCTGACTGTATTTTATTTAATTTATATTTCAATGCAATGATTTTATTATGTTTTATTATGGTTGGGTTAACAGCGTTTTCTGTATCTAATTGTTTGATCTCCTTTTCCAATGCCTGTTGTTCCCTCTAATTCTCTTTATTATAAAATGCTTGAGAGAATATCATAATTCCCCGAAGATACGCTTTAAAAGTTTCCCGTAATAGGGACGAAGATATTTCTGGCGTATCATTTATTTCAATGAAAATCTTGATCTGTTTTGTGATGTATTCATGAGTTATTTTGTCTTTTAAAATTTGTGGGTTAAATCTCCAATGTCACTGTTTTTCCGTTTTACCGGTTATTTTCATCATAAAAGTTAAAGGTGCGTGATCTGAAATTATAATATTATGATATTTTGAATTATAAGTGAATGGGATAAGTTTTAAATCTACCAAAAAATAATCTATTCTTGAATAAGTTTTATGCACAGGTGAGTAAAATGAGTATTCCCGTCCAGCTGGGTTTTGCATTCTCCAAACATCTTTAATATTACTAGTATCTATATATGCATTTATTAGATCACTGGAATGCGATTTAAGTTTCCGTTGTTTTGATGATCTGCCCAAATAAGGAGATAGCGTACAATTTAAATCTCCTCCAATTATTAAGTTGTGTTGTGATAATTCCGGAATAGTATTAAATATTTTTTTAAAAAACAGTGGGCTGTCAAAATTTGGGCCGTATACATTGACAAAAATCATTTTTTGTGTGTATAATTCTCCTATTACAATAATATATCTACCATCACTATCAGTTATTGTTGAAGTGTGTTTAAATGAAGTACCTTTACGAATTAATATTGCTACACCTCTAGATTTGTGTGTGAAAGAAGCATGATACACCTTGTCAATCCATTTAGCCTTTAATCTATGTTCTGCCTCTTTTTTTAGATGTGTCTCTTGGGTGAATGCCACATCTGCTTTAAGTGCTTTTAAGTGTGCTAATACTTTACCTCTCTCAATTGGTTCGTTAATACCTTTAACATTCCAGCTACAAAACGTTATTCCTCCATTCCCCATATACATTTGTAAGTCTTGCATCTTTTATCTAAAGGAATATATAATAGGGCAAATGGTTCAGCTCGACATACCCGACTTTACACCCGAACTCCGAATAGATGAATTTCAAGACCCTTGAGTATCTCTCATGTATATACCTCCTTTGCATTAATTTATAACTCCATTCAAAAGTGAAATAATAATAACAAGAGATAATATTAAAAAAAGGATAGATTAAGAGATTAATAGGGTGCACAAAGAAAGAAAAAACTACATCTAATATTGGTGTAGTTAGTGTTAGCCATACTACTATGGCTAGCAATCTATAGACTTCCGTAGTCGATGTTACTAACTCATCCATTTCCATGATTCATTAAAATTGTTATTCCATACAAATATTTAACCGGGAGTGTTAAACTCTTATGTGTACAAAATCCATTAGTCAAGTATTTGATAATATCTATACTTAATACTTATTAAAAGCAATAATAATAAGAAAATATAAAAAATAAAGTAATAATAAAAAATGAGAAAAAGGGAAGAAAAATATAGAAAAAGTAAAGAAAAATAATAAAAAGTACCGGGGGGATAAATAAAGTCAAAGTTTATATTTTGTGTATTTATATTAATTATTTACTTAATCCTAAGTAAATCAGCTATAGTTAGTTGTTAATCGTTAATTGGTAGTTATTGGCTTTAATTAATAATAATAATACCACAGTATTAATTTTAGTATGTGTTAGTTATTAATATTAGTAGTGTTAATATTCTAATTATTAGTATTCATAGGAGCGTCTCCAATCCGTATCTCCCCGAATCTCCCATCCGCATCCCTCTCCATCTTCTTTAGATGAAACAAGTCCATAGTCCATTCCAATCTTGAAAGTACAATTTAATTGTTGTTATAGTTCATCTTTGAAGCTTTCATTCAGTCAACCTCTCGCTCCTTAATCCCTTGGGCAAAGCTCATTGCATCCGCTGGGTTTTTGAAATAATGTTCTTCCTGGTTGTAGGTAATTCTCAGGGAGGCTGGGTACCTCAGACTGTACTTCAGATTCTTCACTTCCCTCAAAATTATTTTGGTCTCCTTGAACGCATTTCTTTTCTTGGAGACCTCTGCTGGATAGTCTCGGTAGATGCTGATCGAATCTTCTTCATATGTAACATTTCTACTTTTTATAATTTTCTTCATATCTCCTCCAGGACATGATCATACTGGACTTTTACTATCATTTGTCTTGGAGGGGGCGTCTTGCTTTGTATAACGTCTCATTACTCTATGTGCTCGGGCTAGTAAAGGCTTTTGTTCCAGAGATAAAACCTTTTGCAGTAAGTTTGCAGTAAACTCTCGGGTATCTTGATTCTTTTCTCTCTCTTCTCGAATACCCACGATCCTTAGGTTCTGTCTTCTCTGGCGTCCTTCCAACTCGGTACACTTATCAGTTATTTTTGCCCAGTAAGTCAGATAAACGTTGATTTTCTTTGAGGAGTGTTTTCGTAGTCTGAGTACTTGTTTCGACTAGTTCTTCAAGGTTCTTTATGGCTGTCGACTGTTCCTTGATTTCTTCCACCACGGGTTCCATTTCCATTTCCACCTTATTTTCGATTTTTTCCATTCATCTCTTCCACTATACTTGCAGATTGATCCGTCAATATTTCTGCAATTTCCTTTCGGAGTTTGTCAGATAATTCCATGGCCGAGGTATTAATTTCAGACTAACTCCTTCATCTCCTCCTTGATATTTTCTATTTCTTCCTTAATATTCATTTTTGCCAATTCAGTCTTTAATTCCAACTTTGACTCAGCCATTTTCTGTACAAAAAAAAACTTTGTTCTTCAATTTCCAATTTTTTCTTCGGTTTTTTCGACACATCTTCTAGGGATAGTGTCCTACCTGAGGCCGAGGCTTCAGTCGGGCCTTGCTCTTGTTCTGCCGTTTTCCTTGTATACCGGAGTTTTGTTTTATCTGCGGGTGGGCTGCGCTATGTTGCCATTACGAGTCGCGCGCCTGATGATGTCACTCACGGCAGCCTGTGCAGAAACAGCAGGCAGCAGGTAGGTCTTTTCTCCCCGGTTTTTCCTTGTTTCTTTCACGGAGCTGGCTGGCGTTGCTCTCTAGCCCTCCATAGTGCCACCGGATATTATCTAGGATATTATCAATACTGTTCTTGTGTCCAGTGAAAGGACAAAAAATTAAATGAGAATACAATAATATAATACTGTATATTATTTACTGTATCTGTCAGGGTGAAACGTGCACATGGTTCACATTTGCCTATGTCCTTCAGCCACATGCAATAAGTTATTTTTGTCATAGATCAGGCACAACATAGAATTCTATAAAAAGCTCCCACTGGCTAGATATCTTGTTTATTTTTTAAAGAAAGCACCATAACAATGTGAAGGTATGCCCCCACAAGATAATGTCTATACCCATTATAATGTTGTGGTCTGGAATCGCCTATTAAAAAGAGTGGCAAAATTTGAGTTGGATACATACGTCAACTATTGTAAATGTTGTCCAAATTAATCCGAAGATAATTTGTATAATTGCTAAGTATTTTTATTGAATGTGTGGATCTATTATGTGGAGCAACACTTTCAGTCAGCACTTTCAGGCTGTATATCTGTGAATTTGTTATATTTTTTCTTTGTTCTTTCTTTGTCTTAGTTTATGTGAAAATGATAGTTAGCACATAGTTTCTGCAGGTGACGTTAAGAGATTCGAATGGTGAAGCTAGCACTAGATGTTTGAAAGTTCGAGAATAATGAATTTTAGCAGATTAATATTGTTAAAACGAAAGGTTTGAGCAGTCTATGATACCCTACAAAAAGAATCTGAATGCTTTTTCTCAGAATTATTTAGATATTTCAAGCAAATCTTTTAAGCATTAAATATGTTTTCTCGTTGTTTACAGATCTATTTTACAAGAAGAATCTAAAATGTTAGACAGCTATATTCAATTCTTGCAGGTAAACTCTTTGAAATTACCTGGTGGAATTCATTAATTACTTGTGTTAAAATGTTGATTTATTTATCCTTGATTCACCCCTGAAATCATCTTCACAAATGTTTTATGTATCTGAATTCCATGCCATTGATGTTGGTTTGAAATGGCTTTTTGAGAAATGCGATGTTTGGATATCTGTGTTGAATTAGTTACCTGCAAAATGCAGGATCATTATTCACTACCCAATACTGGTTTCCCTGCCTAGTACCCTGCACCTCATTTTACAAGGCAGGGCATGAAGATGATACTCCAGGAAAATAGTATCAGGAGTAAGCTGCCATTCAATATGATCACTGCTGATTTCTGCTGGCCAGTTCTCTAAAAGCCCAAATTCCTTGACCTTTCAAATTTCAAATATTTATCTGTCTCCACCTTGCATATGTCTAATGATCTGGCCACCATCACCCTCAAAGCCAAATAATTCCAGAGATATATTGCCCTTTGAGGGAAGACATTTCTTTGCACATCAGGTTTAATTGACCAACCCCTTATTTGATAGCTATGATCCATTCCATACTGGTGCAGGGGGCAGGGATTTAGATTCTTAGATCACTGGGATCTGTTTTGGAGTAAGGGGGAACTGTACAAAAGGGACGGATTGCATCTTAACAGGTGGGGGACCAGCATTCTGGCAGGCAGGTTTGCCACTGCTACACGGGTGGTTTTAAACTGAATAAGGGTGTGTGTGGTATCAAATGGATAGTCAACGATGGAGTTAAGGGAAAGAGAGTAAAGGGATGGTTAATGACCCCAGAATTAAAAGGAAAGGAAGCTCACAAAGGGATAGGAGTATGGCCAAGTGTAATAGGGTCTATGTGAAAGGTGAGATGCGTAAGGAATTAAAAGTATTGTATATGAATTGTGCGAAGTATTTAAGAAGTTAAAGTAGATGAGCTTGAGGCCCAGTTAGAGGTTGGCTAGATATGAACATTGTGGGGATTACTGAGACATGGGGCTGCAGGAGGATTGGGATCTGGGAACTTAAATCTTCAGGGGTTATACATCCTATAGGAAGGACAGGCAGGTGGGCAGAGGGGGGGGGGGGGGGGGGGGGGGGGGTAGCTCTGCTGGTGAGGGATGGAATTCAGTCCCTTGAGAGGAAGACATACGGGACTGACGAGGTAGAGTCACTGTGGATTGAATTGAGGAATTGTAAAGGCAAGAAGAATAATTGGTGTTATTTACAGACCCCCAAATAGTAGCACGGATGTAGGGTGTAAGTTGTAGGGGGAGTTAAAACTGGCATGTAACAAAGGTAATGCCACTGTGGTGATGGGGGATTTCAATATGCAGGTAGACTGGGAAATCAGGTTGGTTCAGGACCCCATGAAAGAGAGTTTGTAGAATGCCTCCGAGATGGATTCTTAGAGCAGCTTGTAATGGAGCCGACCAGAAAAAAGGCAATCTGGATTTAGTGTTGTCCAATGAACGAGATATGGATAAGAGAACTCGAGGTAAAGGAACCGCTTCGAGGTAGTGATCATAATATGATTAGTTTTAATCTGCAATTTGAGAAGGAGAACGTTAAATTGGAAGTGGCAGTGATGCAGTTGAACAAAGGGGGCTATGAAGGCATGAGAGGGGAGCTGGCCAAAGTAGACTGGAAAGGGATCCTAGCAGGAATGACGGTGGAACAGCAATGGCAGGAATTGCTGGGCATAATCCGGAAGACGCAGGATCATTTCATTCCAAAAAGGAAGAAAGATTCTAAGGGGAGTAGGAGGCAACCGTGGCTGACAAGAGAAGTTAGGGATAGAATAAAACTAAAAGAAAAGATGTATAACACAGCAAAGAGTAGCCGGAAGCCGGAGGATTGGGAAACTTTCATATGACAACAGGAGGAAACAAAACGGGCAATACGGGCTGAAAAGATGAAGTACGAGGGGAAGCTGGCCAGGAATATAAAGAAGAACAGTCAAAGCTTCTTTTGATAAGTTAAGGGAAAAAGAGTAGCAAAGTCAAATGTCGGTTCCTTGAAGGCAGACATGGGTGAAATAATTATGGGCAACAAGGAAATGGCAGAAGAGTTGGATAGGTACTTCGAATCCATCTCCCAGATGTACTGGAGGACAGAGGATCTAACGGGGTAGAGGAACTGAAATAAATTTTCATTAGGCGGGAAGTAGTATTGGGTAGGCTAATGGGACTGAAGGATGAAAAATCCCCTGGGCCTGATGGTCTGCATCCCAGGGTCCTCAGGGAGGTGGCTCTAGAAATAGTGGACGCATTGGTGATCATTTTCCAATGTTCAATAGTTTCCGGATCAGGAGGATAGCTAATGTTATCCCACTTTTCAAGAAAAGAGCGAGAGAGAAAATGGGGAATTACAGACCAGTTAGCCTGACTTCGGTGGTGAGAAAGATGCTGGAGTCAATTATTAAAGAGGTAATAATGGAGCATTTGGGTAGCAGTAAAAGGATTAGTCCAAGTCAACATGGTTTTATGAAAGGGAAATCATGCTTGACTAATCTTCTGGAATTTTTTGAGGATGTGACAAGTAAAATGTATGAAGGGGTGCCAGTGGATGTAGTGTATCTAGACTTTCAGAAAGCCTTTGATAAGGTCCCGCACGGGAGACTGGTGACTAAAATTAGAGCACATGGTATTGGGGGTAGGGTGTTGATATGGATAGAAAATTGGTTGGCAGACCGGAAGCAAAGGGTAGGAGTGAATGGGTCCTGTTCAGAATGGCAGGCAGTGGCGAGTGGAGTGCCGCAAGGCTCGGTGCTGGGGCCGCAATTGTTTACCATATATATAAATGGAAGAGGGAATTAGGGGCAACACTAGCAAGTTTGCGGATGACACAAAGCTGGGTGGCAGTGTGAACTGTGAAGAGGATGTTAGGAGGTTGCAGGGGGACCTGGACAGGTTGAGTGAGTGGGCAGATGCGTGGCAGATGCAGTATAATATAGATAAATGTGAGGTTATCCACTTTGGCGGCAAAAAGAAAGGGGCAGATTATTATCTCAATGGGGTTAGGTTAGGTAAGGAGGAGGTACAGCGAAACCTGGGTGTCCTTGTACACCAATCACTGAAAGTTGGCGTGCAGGTACAGCAGGCAGTGAAGAAAGCTAATGGAATGTTGGCCTTCATAACAAGAGGATTTCAATATAGGTGTAAAGAGGTTCTTCTACAGTTGTATAGGGCTCTGGTGAGACCACATCTGGAGTATTGTGTACAGTTTTGGTCTCCTAATTTGAGGAAGGACATCCTTGTGATTGAGGCAGTGCAGCGTAGGTTCACAAGATTGATCCCTGGGATGGCGGGACTGCCATATGAGGAAAGATTGAAAAGACTAGGCTTGTATTCACTGGAGTTTAGAAGGATGAGGAGGTTCTTATAGAAACATATAAAATTATAAAAGGACTGGACAAGCTAGATGCAGGCAAAATGTTCCCAATGTTGGGTGAGTCCAGAACCAGGGGCCACAGTCTTAGCAAAAAGGGGAGATCATTTAAGACTGAGCTGAGAAAAAAACGTTTTTACCCAGAGAGTTGTGAATTTATGGAATTCACTGTCACAGAGGGCAGTGGAAGCCAAATCACAGGATGGATTTAAGAGAGAGTTGAATAGAGATCTAGAGGCTAGTGGAGTCAAGGGATATGGGGAGAAGGCAGGCACGGGTTATTGACAGCGGACAATCAGCCATGATCATATTGAATGGCAGTGCTGGCTCGAAGGGCCGAATGACAGCCTCCTGCACCTATTTTCTATGTTTCTATGTTTTCTATGTTTCCAATGTTCATGACTCCCTCATTAATGAAACCATTTCAACATTTGTCGATTTCTCGTAGTTTCTTAAAAGGTTGAATTTTACCCTTCATTCTTCTAAATGAAGTAATTTAGATCCCAACTGCCTAGTCTCCCTTGAAATGGACATTTTTCATTATAGAAATTATTCTGATGCACCTCCTTTGGACCGCCTCCAATGCACCTATATGCTTTTTTTTTAGGTAAGGAGATAGAAATTATAAACACTATTTTAGGAGTGGCCTCAGCAACACCCTATCCCACTGTCATAAAACCTCCTTTTTCCTAAACTCTTACTCCTTCATAGTAAACAGCAAGAAGACATCTTGGAGAGCTTGCCGGCAAATATGGTTTTACAATGTGCATATTCATCTTGCGAAAACTTGAGCTGTCCAAAATCATAAAACTAAAAGCTTCAGAAACTTGAACACAAATATCTATTCAATACTTAGTAAGTGCTGCATTATGACGTCTGTGGTCTTTCACATGAGAACCCGAGGCCTCATTTTTCCCTTTGGATGTTAAAAGCAGAGGAATTATCCTGGTACTTTGGCCAATATTTATCCCAAGAAGAGATGTAGTTAGTAAACGGGTAATAAAATGAGCAATATTTATATCATGATCATAACCTGGCTCCAGTTGTCAGCTTAATGGAATTATATTTGGATTACTGTGAGTAACCTACTTGTTCCACGTTATATTCTTCAAGGCAGATGGTAAATTACTCACTGCAGCGAGCAATGTTCGTATATTAATATTAATTGTCTTTAAATCATCTTTATCGTGTTTTCAACTGTCTAAGAAGCAAAGTAGCAAGGTAGTGAGGCTTGGAGGCATGATATCTATTCAGCCTGATGAGACAGGCTCCAAAAATGATTCGCCTCTAGTTCTTCAAGCAAAGCAGATTACACCCCTACCTTACTCCAAAAACAAAATACATTCCACATCACACCCCTTGTCTCTTCAATTCTGTTATTCCCACTACCTCAACTTCTATAACCTTCCCCCCCCCCCCCCCCAATATCCCACAATTTGCCCATTTCCTCTCTCTGCTGCTCTGTCCATTGAAATCCCTCTCTGCATCTCAGTTCCAGTGTAACTACAGGTTTTCTGGCCACAGCTATCTGGACTTGTTCACAAGTTATAGGAGTAGAATTAGGTCATTTGGCCCATCAAGTCTACTCTGCCATTCAATCATGGCTGATGTCTTTCCCTCTCAACCCCATTCTCCTGCCTTCACCCCATAACCTATACATCCGTTCTAATCAAGAATATATCAATCTCCGCTTTAAAAATATCCACTGACTTTGCCTCCGCAGCCTTCTGTGGCAATGAATTCCACAGATTCAGCTCCCTCTGACTAAAGAAATCGCTTTCCTGAAGGATCATCCTTTTATTCTGAGGCTATGATCTCTGGTCCTAGACTCTCCCATGAGTGGAAATCCTCTCCAGATCCACTCTATCCAGGCTTTTCACTATTTGGTAAGTTTCAACGGGGTCCCCCCTCATCCTTCTAAACTCAGTGAGATAGTTGGGAGCTTTGAATGTGATCTCATTTTGGTAGCCAGTGACTTTGTCTCCCAGTGTTGCCTGACCCCAACAGATGGTGCGGGCTGATTACACCTTGTGTCTGTAGAGCTGCTGACATCCCAGATTACCGGCAGCCGTCTAGGAGCTACAGAAAGCAGTCCACAGACCACTCAATCTTTAATACATTTGTCGGATTTTTTCTTGGAAAATAAAGATTTTTAAAATTGTGGACACCTCACGTGCAGTTGACTACTTTCAACATGATTCACACCCCATTTTATTGTGAGTTTATGAAGTATTACCCGCTGTGGCCTCTGGTACTAGATGCTTCCACTAGTGGACACATCCTCTCCACATCTACTCCATCCAGGCTTTTCAATATTCGGCATGTTGGCTGGAGGTTAATGATTGTGGAAAATAAAATGGCATAATTTCATTTAAATCTACATGACCTCAGGTTACATAGATTTCTGTGATTTATGGAAATTCCAACCTACTTAAAATAATGGCACCACAATTTGACATTCATATTGGTGACTGTGTTGTTTTTGTTTGAGGAGACTGTGCTTAATCTACTTGTAAATTAATTTTAAACAACTGAAAAATCCATGAGCTACTCTAGTCAGCACGAGTGGAAGGCTGGTTTCCCAATTTTCTTCATCCAATAAACTTACCATTGCAGGGTTTCTGTTCATATTACAAAAAAGCCAAATATATTCTAAGGTTAGGTTTTGGGCTATCCTTTTACTTTCTGATCTTCGATTTATTTCAACGTTTTCATATTATTTCATTAAAACTTTATTTGACAAAAGAAATAGCAGTATTTTTTTTTCACTGTGTCTCCATGAGTGCATTTTCCAATGTACTCCAATTGGGGACTATTTAGTATCTGCAAAATAAAATCACTTTGCCATACAAATGATCAGGCTTTCTTATCACATCTATTTTCCGAGTTTTCTATTGGATCAGTTGTAGTTGTGTATATTGCAGTGCAATTATTTCCTATGAAGTTTGAAAGGATCATTATTCCATGGATCTTTTAGCTTCCTGAATCAAAGTATTTGTGAATCTGAAAATATTTCATTCTCCAACACTGCCGTACCAAAATTTAAGCCGAAAGTTTGCAACTATTTTTTGTAAGGCTTGCATATCATATGATATTTGACGTTTCCACATAACGGCTAGTTATTTTACATGCTTTGCCTCAAAGCTTTTCTTTGACCTGTAAGTTATATAATGTAAGTGTATAAAGTTCGGATCCAAAATCACTCCATGATCAGTTAGATCTTGTGATCAAGAAGCAGAATTATAACTGTTTTGTGATATCCCCAGGAGAGTTTAGAAGAAGAACATAATTGCAGCTTCAACCCTGATGTGCATAGTTCAGTGCCATCAATTGCAGGTGAGTCTCCATGTGAACTTTGTACTTCAATCTGTACTTGCAAGAAAATAATATGTACATTAACAAAATATCCCACAATCTATTCTGAACAATGATATAAGTGCAAAAAAAAACTATCCTGTCATAAAATGAAGATTTGTAAAGACAAATTGCTGGAGTAACAGTGAATCAGGCAGCATCTCTGAAGAACATGGATAGATGGTGTTTCATGTTGGGGGATTCGTATATCTTCAATCCTTTAAGGGCATGACCCACATAGGCTTATTTTAAGGCGACTGCCGGCGACTGTCATAGTTGTGGCAGGTCGCCGAAAAAACTGGCGACTGGACCCCCCCTTTGACATAAAATTTGAAATAGAATCATTACTTTAACAACAAAAAAAACGAAGTCAGCACCGGCGACAACATGCGTCACCTGGCGACAACCTACGTTAACCTGGCGACAACTACGACAGCACCTAAGTCAGGAGACGTCAAGTTACGCTCTTTGGTGTCAAACCCACTGTTGCTGACTGTCTCAGAAAAATGTTCAACATGTTGAAAATCCAGCGGCGACCAAAAAGACGCTAAGACTCTTTGGGTGACTGAGGAGACTACTCACAATTCAGGCGACACTCCGGTCACCATGTGGCGACAGCCTAGGCACCTGTAGTCGCCTGAAATATAGCCTAAGTGGGACAGGCCATTAAGTCTCAAAGGTTCTGCATTGTCATCACTGGCCTTTGTCCAATCGTCAGCCATCAAACCCCCCCCCCCCCCCCACCCCCAGCTGATGAAGAATCCAGACCCGAAACATCACATTTGATTTGATTTGATTTTTATTGCTTGTCATTCGAACCTCAGAGAGGCTCGAACGAAACTCCGTTTCTACAAGCCATACAAACAAACAAACAGAACAATTCATAGAAAAACATGCAAACAATTAAATTCACACAAACATCCATCACAGTGGATCTCCTCCTCACTGTGATGGAAGGCAAAGTTCTTCTCTCTCCCCCGCACCATCTCTCTCCCGATGTCGAAGCCCTAGGCGGGCGGTGTTAAGTCCCATGTCCATTGAAGCCGCGCCGGGCGATGTACGGCCCCGCTCCAGGCCCAAAGTCACAAAGTTGGAGCCCCCGGCGGGCGCTGGAATGTCCCGCAGCCATTAAAGCCGCGCCGGGCGATGCTCGGCCCCGCTCCGGGTCGTTCCAACCCCGCGACACGGGCTGGAGAAGTTGTGTTGCGGAGCTCCGGAGAACGGTCTCCCACCCGGACCCGCGAGCTCCCGACACCCCAACAGTCCACCGTCAGCAATCTGCAGCTGGAGCCGGAGCTGGAGCCCCGTAGTCGGGCCGGAGCTGGAGCCCCGGAGTCGGGCCGCAGCCGGAACTGGAGCCCGGAGTCGGGCCGCAGCGGCCACCCACCACCGCTCCCCACGCTCCGAGGCCGGCCAGCCCCACGACGGTAAGCTCTCAGCTCCGCGACTGGAGCCCCCAGGTCGTCCCGGTCGGAGGCCGCTCCACGGCACCAGGCCCCAACGACAACGGAGACCCGACAGGGAAAACGTCAGGTCTCCCGTGCAGGGAAGAGATAAAAAATGTTTCCCCCTTCCCCCCCCCCCCCCCCCCCCACCCCCCACATATACACAGTTAGAAAACAATACAAAAAAAACACAAACAACTACATTTAACTAGACAAAAAACAAAAAAAACAGACAGGCTGTAGGGGCCGCTGCAACGTCAGTCGCGCTCGCCCACTCTATCCATGTCCTCCAGAGATGCTGTTTGACCCGCTGAGTTACTCCAGCGCTTTTTTGTAAACCAACATCTACACTTTCTTGTGTCTATGGAGATTTTAAAAGCATTTTAAAATTATATATAACCTTGTATATATTTAAAGTTATTATTAAGTGCACCCTTTAAACTTTAAACTCAGAATTAAAGGACGTTCTTTTAGGAAGGAGATGAGGAGGAATTTCCTTAGTCAGAGGGAGGTGAATCTGGAATTATTTGCCAGAGTTGGCTGTGGAGGCCAAGTCAGTGGATGTGTTTAAGACAGAGATAGATAGATTCTTGATTAGTACGGTTGTCGGAGGTTATGAGGAGGAGGCAGGAAAATTGGGTTTAGGAGGGAGAGATAGATCAGCCAAGATTGAATGGCGAAGAAGACTTGATGGTCCGAATGGCCTATTTCTGCTCCTATCTCTTATGAGCTTTATCTAAATTCATGAAAGTTGTTTGAATATGATTTCCTTTTTGTATAGCTTGTTTAAGAGGGAGCACCGTGTTTCTGAATGTTTTTACACTATGTATTCAACTTCAGAACTGCGAAAGGAACGGAAAATACTCGAACGGGATCTCCAGCTGGCACCAGCATCAATACAAATACGGGTTCACAAACCACCAGGGTGCAGACCCACCCATAGATCCTGTAGGTAAGATTTGTTCAGATATGTTTAGAGTATGCATGACGGCGCAGTGGTAGAGTTGCTGCCTTACAGCGCCAGAGACCGGGGTTCGGTGCTGATTACAAGTGCTCGTCTGTACACTGTTCGTACATTCTTCCCGAGACCTGCGTGAGTTTTCTACCGACACTCTAAAAACGTACAGGTTTGTAGGCTAATTGGCTTAGTATAAATGTAACTTGTCCTTAGTGTGCGATTGTGTAAGTGTTCAGGGATCGCTGGTCGGTGGGCTGAAGGGCCTGGTTCCTCACTGAATCTCTAAACTAAACTAATCCCTGCTTCATGCTTCTCATAAGAGGCTCAGTCAGTATATGACACCAGCTCTAGCTGATGGATCTCTGTACCTTGAAGTTTGGCAGATTATGGATTTGATCTGAATGCTAAGAATAAAATTGCTCTTCATTGATGCATTCCTTGGTCAATCTAGCTTGGTCAAGCAAATTAGCAGAAAGTTGAAAGCCCTCATAATGGAAATTTCTCACTTTGGGAATTAAATAGATGAGATTTATCCTGTTTGACATTCTTGTCAACGTAAAGATTGGGTAAATGTACGTCACCGCTGCATCAAAGTAGATTCAGTTTTTGTAGCATGGTTTGATTCCACAATGTTCCAAATCAGAAGGGTGCCAATTCTGAACCAAGTTTAATATCAACTAAAATCATAATGTGACCACCTGCTTGAGAAATTACCATCTTACTCAGGCTCAATTTTCATCATCGACTTGAGTATGGAAAAGGGATAAAAGGCATAAAATTGAAGGAATAAAATTGCACATCTTCGGTGGTCTATATAACTAATGCTGTATCTATTTTGTGTTATTGTCTATCCATGATCAATATTTTCATACTAAATATCTGACAAAAACACTTCCACAGTACATAGTTTTTAGATATTTAGTATGAAAATATTGATCATGGATAGACAATTGCACAAAATATAGATGTTAGATGTTCTTATGACATGATTGTGCAAAAAATAATGATATTGATTATCTTGAGAGTGGATGTTTGTGAATTTTGAACACATGCCTGTGCAAAACGGCCCTTGCCTGCTGCAGTGTTATAAATCAACAGAGTAAAATTTATGGGAATTCAATTCCTTCGATTTGGCACAGAAATTCGTGACAAAGTGAGATTTAAACATCATGTTATATTGTGAATTCTGGTGTGAATGGGATCAGTTTGTTATTTGGATACTTTGGCTATTTAAACATTTATCTTTAGCCTTTTCTTAAGAATGGAATAGATATTTAGATCTAGCAATTGAATTTAGATGAATTTAATTGATTTGATGACACTGATGAATATGAATTTTCTATTGGGTATTTACTATTTGTTTTAACATTACAATAATATTAAAGTTCTGATCTTGAGAATATCACATTTTTTAAACTTCAAGGCAATCTGGGTGTTTATTACTTTTTCCGTCACAACGGTTAATTTTGTAATTAGCTACTTAATTAGGTAATTAACTAATTATATACTTTAATTTCAGGTCATCCAAGTAAGATGTATCATATTTGTTTCAGAATGCTTCAATCTATAATAACTGAAAATGTCATTCAGTTCTCTTAATATTTAAGAAAGTTATGGGCTTTTATGTCAATTGACTGTCCTCGATCACAGCTTTTGTGTTAAGTAACGATGTTAATGGAAAAGCAATAGGGAACAAGATGCTAAATTCTGAGTCTGAAAATGACCATAACTTTTTTATTATTGAAGATATGAAAGTGAATTAGGTATCAAATTACATTTCTTTTTGTGCTTTATCTGGTGTGATAAATTACAGGCTTGATTTGTAAAATCTCAAAATTTTATAACATTCCTTTGATATGGGCCAAACGCAGGAAGGTGGGACTAGTGTAGATAGGAAATGTTGGTCCATGTGGGCAGCTTGAGCCGAAGGGCTTGTTTCCATGCTTTGTGACTCCATGACACCAGACCATTAGCTTGCCCCTGTTGGAAGTTTGTTTACAAATTTGTATACATTGCTTGCTTAGACGAGAAACAACCTCTTTAAACAAAGTTCATGATAAAAGTTCTAAATAAGCATATCATACCTAAACATTTTTTTTGATATAGGAAAACAGCAAGATTGAACAATGCAGCAGTCAGTCCATCAGAAGAAAGTAATTTCTCAACAGCAACATGTGGCCATTCAGAACCTGATCTAGAGCAGAAGATGAAACAACACAATATATCACCTTTGGGTGAATACAGTGCTATTCGAACTAGAGACAGTCCTACAAAATTGAAATATTCTGGAATACTTGCTGCATCATCTCAGAGAACCTCTTGTAAAGTTGTGGACCTATCAATACCCACCTCCCATGGCAAGGAAGCATCAAACGGAATTGTATCCAAATGTCATACAGCTTGTCGTGAGGTAAAAACGCAACGTAATATTCAATCTCAGAAAATGGATGATACGCCAAGGACTTTAAGTGCAAACAAAATAGAGTCTGCATGCTATAGAACCTCTGTAGAAGAATCACCATCATTACAAGAGGAAGGTCAAGAGGCATTGGTCTATTCCCAGTCAACCAATGATTTCCCAACTGGACAGCTGTCAATTGCTTCTTCCACCCAGATTGGAGTTCATCGCACTACAGAAAATAACAGGACAGTGTTATCAAGTTTGAAAACCCCTGTTGAAATCTTTACTTCAATGCCTAAACATGATGGCTATGTTCTTAATCCAACCCCACCTACCACTGAGAAGCCCATAGGTACTCAGGGCAAGTCCACAAACAGATTGAGAAGAGCCCGCATAGACAATCTTACTGGTCACACATAGAAAGTGGCCAGTCTCCAGTGACCTAGCTGTGTTTTAGAATTGTGGTTTGATTTGAAATAACCAATTTGTTAATTACAATTCAAAAAAAAATCTTGAGTTATTGTTACAGATCCTAAGATTATGGCATATTGATTAATTTACTTCCATCCTGCTACCTCATATTTTGCATTATCTTGCATGCTAAGTAAAAAATTAAAAAAAAGATGCTAAATAACAAAGATGTTTATTTTTTTATGAGAAAGCATGGATATTTAAATAGAAAAATAAATAAATGTTTTTTGTTGCTGAGATCTTACCTTTTTAAACGCTGTCCATCTGTTTCTATCTAAAATACCATAATATCAATATATTATGTTTGCTACAACATATCCAAATACTATGAAAATAAGAAATATAAGTAGGGTTAAGCAATGCAGTAGGGTTAAGTCTTCAGCCCATTCTACCATTTTGTGAGATTAGAAATGATCTTTAACCTGAGCACCACTTTTCTGCAACAAATCCAAATGTGTTGATTCTTTCAATATCTAAAATCCTGATCTCTGTGTTGAACATATTCATCATCTGAGACTCCATGCTTCCTTGAATCGAGAATTCCAAAGATTCAAAACCTCTCAGTGAAGGTATTATTTCTTCTCCAAATTTAATGGCCAACACTTATTCTGAAACTGTGCCCATACTTCTTGACAACCCAGCCAGGTGAAACATGGTTCCCTACACAAAATCTTCCAAAGCCTGTAAAAAAAAGTTTGAACCGTTCAATTGAATCACCTCTCAATATTTTAAATATTGTATATAGGCCAGACAAATTAATCTCACTATCTCACAAACCCATCATTCCAGTAATTGATCCAGAGCATTTTTGCCACACTCAAGTATAATCGGTTTTGACCATATACAATGTTCCAGCTGTGGCCTCATTGCTCTGCTAGTTATATTTATCATACTTGATTTCCCTTTCATTAAATCTTATTATTTACCATGTACCCTGTGACCTTTTTTTATTAATACATCTTCAATATCCTTAAATCTTGAGACATTTAGAACTTGACTATTCAGTATTCAGTATATTCAGCACCTCCATAATGCATATTCAAAGTCCTGACATATGGGTCATTAGGTCCTGGGAATTTCTCACCTTAATTTGGATTATCGCTCCAATAATACTTTTTTTACTAATGCAAATTTCCCTCAGTGGCACGTTTGTTTTAGGCCTATCGTTACACACTTTTGTTTTTGGAGGTATTGCAACTGTCATAATTTCCCCATCGCTTTAGTGTGAAAATTATTCACAAAATTGGATGATTTCAATGAAAAAGTCCTTTACTGAAACATTCAATGTGACATTTACTAGAGACAAAGTAATTTCTCCAGTTTTTAGTCTGCAAGACATCCATGTCGACTTTGGCTAACCTTTTTCTTTATATTTCCTTTTACGTCTATAGAAGCATTTATAGTTCGATTTTATGTTTCTCATTAGACTCCTAATCTGCCAGATACGAACTGGAATGGTCAAGTTGTCTTTTCAGGAGAAGTTGGAAAGGCTAGACATAACTGCTGCAATTTGGAACAGTTAGAGAGTTAAATTGAAATGTAAGATCCCGAGGGTTCTTGACGGGATGGATGTGGAGAAGATGTTTCCTCTAATAATCTAGAACTCGAGGTCACTCTTTAAAAATAAAGAGTTGCTGCTAATTGCTGCTAATTTCAGACAGAGATGAAGCATTTGTTTTAGTCAAACATATAATTTGTTAATATTTTACTGAGAGTAAATATTAAAGGAATATAAAGTGGCAGCCTTTCATTTCCGAGTAAGTGCAGATCCAATGACACAGCTGCAGGTAATGAAAAAGCAAAGCTTAGAAAAGGAGGTTTAAGCTTTTCCGGGTGGTTAAATGCTTGATAAACTATTTTCTTTGATCAAGATGCTTCCAAGATGCTTCATAACAAGAGTTGAGTAAAGGAGCAAAGAGGTCCTTCTGCAGTGATACAGGGCCCTAGTGAGATCACACCTGGAGTATTGTGTGCAGTTTTCGGCCAGAACCAGGGGCCACAGTTTAAGAATAAGCGGTAAGCCATTTAGAACGGAGATAAGGAAACACTTTTTCACACAGAGTTGTGAGTCTGTGGAATTCTCTGCCTCAGAGGGCGGTGGAGGCCGGTTCTCTGGATACTTTCAAGAGAGAGCTAGATAGGGCTCTTGAATATAGGAAGAGGATTTTAGTATAGGGAGTAAAGAGGTTCTTCTGCAGTTGTATAGGGCTCTGGTGAGTATTGTGTACAGTTTTAGTCCCCTAATTTGAGGAAGGACATCCTTGTGATTGAGGCAGTGCAGCGTAGGTTCACGAGATTGATCCCCGGGGGTGGCAGGACTGTCATATGAGAAAAGATTGAAAAGACTAGGCTTATATTCACTGGAGTTTAGAAGGATGAGGGGGGATCTTATAGAAACATATAAAATTATAAAAGGACTGGACAAGCTGGATGCAGGAAAAATGTTCCCAATGTTGGACGAGTCCTGAACCAGGGGCCACAGTCTCAGAATAAAGGGGAAGCCATTTAAGACTGAGGTCTTATGAAATTTATTTAAATGAAAAAACGTTTTCACCCAGAGAGTTGTGAATTTGTGGAATTCTCTGCCACAGAGGACAGTGGAGGCCAAGTCACTGGATGGATTTAAGTGAGAGTTAGATAGAGCTCTAGGGGCTAGTGGAATCAGGGGGTTATAGGGAGCAGGCAGGAACGGGGTACTGATTGTGGATGATCAGCCATGATCACATTGAATGGCCTACTCCTGCACCTATTGTCTATTGTCATTTATTCTGATTGATCAATCAAGTTGTAGAAATTTGCAGTCTGATCTTTAGTGCATTTGGAAGTTGTGTAGGAAACTAAATGTTCTAACTGATTATATGCCCACCCCCTCACCCCATCCTTCCTAACCCCCTTCCTGATTCCTTGCATCTTTATCCAGGCAGCCCCGTAAATGGCCAGCTGGAATGTTGGAGACTAATTGAGGCAAGTACATGTCTTGATGCTATTTATACATAAACTTTTAAGTCATGTATATAAGGTAGACAAAAATGCTGGAGAAGCTCGGCATCTATGGGGCAGCATCTATGGAGCGAAGGAAATGGGCAACATTTTGGATCGAGACCCTTCTTCAGGGGGTGGGGGGCGGGAAGAAGAAAAGAGTCGGAGACAGTGGGCTGTGGGAGAGCTGGGAAGGGTGAGCGGGGGGCGGGGGGGGTAAGGAAGAAGGAGAAAGCAGGGACTACCTGAAATTTGAGAAGTCAATATTCATACCGCTGGAGTGTAAACTACCCAAGCGAAATATGAGGTGCTGCTCCTGCAATTTACGGTGGGCCTCACTCTGGCCATGGAAGAGGCCCAGGACAGAGAGGTTGGATTCAGAATGGGAGGGGGAGATGAAGTTCTGAGCCACCAAGAGATCAGGTTGGTTATTGTGAACTGAGCGGAGGTGTTGGGCAAAGCGATCGCCAAGCCTACGCTTGGTCTCACCGATGTAGAGCAGCTGACAGCGGATGCAATAAATGAGGTGGGAGGAGGTGCAGGTGAACCTCTGCCGCACCTGGAAAGACTGCTTGGGTCCTTGGATGGAGTCAAGAGGGGAGGTAAAGCAACAATGTAGCATTTCCTGCTGTTGCAAGGGAAAGTACCAGGAGAGTGGGTGGGAAGGGACAAATTGACCAGGGAATTACGGAGGGAGCGGTCTCTGCGGAAAGCCGAATGGGGAGGATATGGGAAGATGTGGCCAGTGGTGGGATCCCGTTGGCAAAAATGTCGGAGGATTATTTGTTGTATGTGACGGCTGGGAGGGTTGAAGGTGAGGACAAGGGGGATTCTGCCCTTGTTACGAGTGGGGAGCGAGACCAGATTTACGGGTATAGAAGAGACCCTGGTGACAGCCTCATCAATAGTAGAAGAGGGGAACCAAGAATGAGGATGTCTCCGATGCCCTGGTTTGGAACACCTCATCCTGGGTGCAGATGCGGTGTGGACGGAGGAATTGGGAGTTGGGGATGGAGTCCTTACAGGAAGCAGGGCGGGAAGAAGTGTAGTCCAGATAGCCGTGGAAGTCAGTGGGTTTATTGTGGATGTCGGTCAGTAGTCTGTCACCTGCGATGGAGGTGACCCCCCCCATCGTGGTTCTCCTACGCTGTGTCCCCATTGTCCTTTGTCCACCCCCCCTCCCATTGTCCATTCTTCTCCCCCTACCTCCTTCATGGTGGTCCCCCCACGCCGGGTCGTCCGTTCTTCCCCATACCCCTCACGGTGGTCCTCCACGCTCTCATCGACCATCTGGTCTCATCGACACTCTGGCGAGGCTTCACAAACGCCGAGGCCCCATCGTCGTGAGGCTTCACCGCTGCCGCTGCTTCACTGCCACCGAGGCCTCACCGCTGCCGACGCCCCATTTCATGCTTCCGTCGGCTGCTCCGCCGATCCGGACTCCGACCCGCGAGGCCCTGACCGTGTGTGGCTCTGGGTCAAATGCAGGCAAATGGGACTAGTTCAATTTTTTGACTGAACAGCGACGAGTGGTTAAAATAATAAAATATGATGAGCATCCACGATATCGTTTCAGCTGCGGCAAAAGTGAAAAGAGGCGAGCGCATTCTGTTGTGGCATTCTTGTAAGAAATTGACTGATACAATAACCACAAAGTGGGTTAAATTAGCAGTGTTTGCAATATAACTGAAACAAGATACTTAAGTGATACTTTCACTCCTGAGGATTGCCTACAAATGTGTATTCATCTCTTCCCGTCTCAGGTTGTGTCAGTTTGAACCTTCAGCTACATCACGGAGGAATAGTTTTTGGCAGCAAGCCAAAATTCTGAGTATAGATTTTTCAATTCATCTTAAGTAATTTCCAATTAAACACAGTGTGAAGAGGCCCATATTGGCTTTTCAGTGGAGCTGGAATCATATTGTTATCAAATGCCACTGCTTACAATCTGGCAGGCGTTATCCATGGGGATGGAATTGAGAAGGCTGAAGGCTCGGCAGGACAATTATCAGTAATTGCCACAGTGTCTTGTAGCTGAGTGCAACAAATTGTGGTTGCTTTCTATCAAGAGGGAACATTTATGCACTGGCAACATTAATTTCCATAAAAATATTTCATTTTGATACATTGAACTTTTCTACGTGCTTGATTTGATGAGATATATTGCTGCAATGGAATCAAACATTTCCCACCTTATTCAGCATCTGAGCCACCAGGTTCAGGTACTCGTAAGTTCATGAGTCATAGGAGCAGAATTAGACCATTCGGCTCATCGAGTCTACTCTGCCATTTAACCGTGGCCAATTTATCTTTCCCTTTTCTCTCCACCCTCCTGCCTTCACCCTGTAACCTTTAACCTTACTAGTCAAGAATCTGGCAATCTCCGCTTTACAATATCCAAAGACTTACTCTCCACCGCTGCCTGTGGAAATGAATTCCAGAGATTCACCACCCTCTGGCTGAAGAAATTCCTCCTCATCTCCTTTCTAAAGGTATGACCTTTTATTCTGAGGCTGTGCCCTCTGGTCCTATCCTCTCCACATCCACTCTATCCAGGCCTTTCACTGTTATGTAACTTTCTGTTAGGTTCCCCCTCATCCTTCTAAACTTCAGCGAGGACAGGCCCAGAACTGTCAAATGGTCATTATGCATTAAATGATCAACCCCAGAATCATTCTTGTATCCCTCCCCTGGACCCTCTCCAAAGCCAGATATCCCTTCTCAGATATGGGGCTCAAAACTGCTCACAGTACTCCAAATACAGTCTGACCAGTGTTTTATAAAGCCCCAGTATGACATTGCTCCTTTTATATTCTAGGCCTCTTGAAATGAATG
This sequence comes from Okamejei kenojei, assembly GCA_035221665.1. Lineage (NCBI taxonomy): Eukaryota > Metazoa > Chordata > Chondrichthyes > Rajiformes > Rajidae > Okamejei > Okamejei kenojei. The sequence continues at coordinate 55,334,422 of CM069140.1, read as the reverse complement.
CTAATAGTGCATTTATCTTCGTGACTACCGATTTAACTTGTGGATTAACCTTTTGGGAATTCTGCACCAGCACTCCCAAGTCCCTTTGTACCTCCAATTTCTGAACCCTCGGCCCAATTCGAAAATAGTCTATGCTTTTATTCCTTATGGAGGTGGCAGAGTCATGCCTAAGGCAAAAGGCATTGGTGGGAGTCATGGCAACTGGCAGAGCAGGTTTGGGATACTTCCTTTACAAGACACCGGTTGGCAAGGCTCAGGGCAAGGAGAGACACCATCTTGTAGGCTAGCTCCACTCCCATGGGAAGTGTATTGGAAGTGAAGTGCATCATTGTGATGAGAAGGATTGAAAGAGATGTTGGTGCAATAGCATAGCCTTGTTTCATGCCAATCTTCAATGAGATTGTTTCTGCTGTGACCACTGATTTGGATCATGGTGGACTCATCTGGACCCACTGATTTGGATCATGGTGGTCATGCTATCATGAAGCAAACAGAAGATGAAAACAAGTTAATGTGGCAAACCAAATTTACAAAATGTGTTACATGGACCCATGAACTGAAGTAATCAAATTTTGGGGTCAGGTTGAAATGGACCATGTGTAATGGTAGGTGGGGCTATGGGGTGAAGAACAGATCAACATTATGATTTGGGGAGCAGTTTTAAACCAAGAGGGAGGAGGTGGTTGAGGAAGATCCTAGTGATAATTTTCCCTGTAGTTACTACACTCAGTTTTAACTTCAAACACACAAAGTGTTCAACATATGAAAAAAACATTTAGAAGGGAGGCCGAGACCACATGGCACTAAAGCCACTGAGCGTGACACATGTATTGAGGATAACGCTGAACTCTATTATGGAGAAATGAGGAACTGGGCGCTAATAAAATATGAATAGGTTTGGGAGGAATCGTCATAGATTTATGAAAGAAAAATCATATTTGCCAAATTTATTTTTATAGTCATAGAGTGATAAGAAATAGAAGTAGACCCACCCACCCTATTTGTCCATGGTGACCAAGATGTCTTTCTGAGCTATTCCCATTGACCTGCATTTGGGCCATATCCCTCCAAATCTTTATGGTCCAAATGTATTTTTAATGTTTATTGTACCTGCCTCTACCAGTTCTTCTGGCAGCTTGTTCCATAAACCAACCAAACTGTGCCCATTAGGTCTCCATTAAATCTTTCCCATTAAATCTTAAACCTATGTCCTCTAGTTTTAGCCTCCCTACCCAAAGAAGAAGTCCATACATCCCTTTTTATTAATTTAATGCTGTCCTGTACCACCTTTTAAGTTTCAAGGCAGATCAAAAGTATAAAATTGTGAGCAATTGTGGACAGAGAAAAACTGTTAATCTTTCAGGTCAATGACCCGTGTTAAAACTGGAAAAATCATTGATCTGTTCAGGTAACTCATTTTCCGTTTCCACACAGGCTACCTAAGCTGCTAAGTATTCTCAACACTTTCTGTTTTTGTTTAAGAATTCCCACAGCTGTAATTTTTGTTTTGTTTGCTTAACAATACAAATTGAAAATCATGCGCCAGATCACGATGTCTCTTTGTGTGCTGGTCATTTATTTATTACAATTGTTCCACTCTTTGAAATCTTCATTCTAATCAGAATTATCCTGTAACTGTAACACAATATTCTGCACTTTATTTTCTCTTTTGCACTACTAGTTGTACCTAAGTATGGTATAATCTGTCGAGATGCTACATAAAGTATTTCACTGTATCTTGATACATGTGACAATAATAAACCATTGCTTGGTACAAAATGCTATATTACAATGAAAAGGTGAAAAAAGTAGTAAAAGACAGAGACCACTAGATGGCAGGAAATTACTACTCATCAATGAAAAGAAAACAAGTGTTAGTGTTCTTCAAATCAATGTTTGGTGCTATCTCTTGAGGTTAATTATAATTAATTGAAATACATGGACTAAAAGGGCAGTGGACATAAAAATAGCAAAGAAACAATAAAGATGAACAATAGGGTAGACCTGGTTGAAGCAAACAGTGGTATGAGCCAGTGATGGATATTATAATCTACCATTGATGAGTGTTATACATTAACTATTGCACCGTTAATTTCTCTGCACTAAACAATGAACCCTTTATGACCAAAATTATCTTTTTTTAAAATATATTTTTATTAGAGGTAAACGCATATTATGGTAGAAACATTTTGTGTACATCAATCATACATTATTAATATTATCAACTGAATCATTCTGCCTCTAATAGTTTTTTTTAAAATATAGATTAAGAGAAATAAAAAAGAGAAAAAAATCATAAGGAATGGAATAATATACCATCATTGGAGATAAGATCAAGGAATATAGAATATAACTTTTCATCTGATCCTGAGTCCAAGTTTCAGTTTCAGTTAGGTTCCCCTGCTGAACCAATCTACCCTTTCAAATAATCGATGAATGAAGACCATATTCTAACAAAAAGTTCTTGTTTGTCCATTAAGGCAAATCTGATTCTTTCCAGGTGTAGGGTCTCCGACATTTCCATAATCCACATTTTAATTGTGGGGGTTATAGGACCTTTCCAAAATTTTAATATTAATTTCTTCCTGATTATTATACTGTAATCTAGGACATTTCTTTGGCTTGTTGTAAGTGTTAAACTTTGTTCTGATATTCCAAGTATTATTAGTTTTGAGTCCGGATCCAGTTTAGTATTAATAACTTCAGAAGTTATTCTAAAAATATCAATCCAGAAATGTTTATACAATTTGCAAAAGTATGTGTTAAGTTAGCCTCTAGTGGCTGACATTTATCACAGATAGGAGAGACATGTGGAAAGATTCTATTCAGTTTTACTTTAGAGTAATGTAATCTGTGTAATACTTTAAATTGTATTAAAGCATGTCTGGCATTTGACGAGCATTGATGTATATATTGTAAACTTTTGTCCCAAATATCTTTCGTTATGGGTTGGCTTAATTCATTTTCCCATGTATGTCTATGTGATTCTGTTGATGGGACCTCACTATCTAAAAGGATATTATAAATATAAGTTGTTAGTTTTCCTATATTAGGATGCTTATTCAAACATTCATCAAGGATTTCTGGTTCCCTACTCCTATAATCTTGTGTATTTGATTTAACATAATCTCTGAGTTGTAGATATTGAAAACAAATATTTGAGTGTAATCCATAAATCTGTTTAACTCCTGAAATAAAAGAAAAGTGCCTTTCTTATAAAGATTTCCCATCTTTTTAATTCCATAATTTTTCCATTGTGTGAAACCTTTATCCAGCTAGGAAGGTTTGAATAAGGGATTGTTTACAATAGGGAGACAGAGTGGTATATTATCCAATTTTAAAGCCTTTTTTAATTGTTTCCAGATTTGTGTACCACTATGTATTATAGGGTTTTCCCAATAGGTTTCTTTATGCAATTTTATCGGTGCAAACATAATCGAACCGATTTCAAAAGGTAAACAATCCTCCTTTTCCATCCTTAACCAGTCTGGTTGTTGATCCATTTCTTCCAGCCAGAAATTCATGTTTTTAATATGGACTGCCCAAAAATAAAACAGAAAATTTGGTAGAGCTAAACCTCCATTAATCTTTGATTTACATAAATGTTTTCTACTTATTCTATAATTCTTATAATCCCAAATGAAACTTGTAACAGTAGAGTCGACTTTAAAAAAAAAAAAGATTTTGGAATATATATCGGGATTGACTGGAATAAGTACAATTATTGCGGCAAAAAGATCATTTTTATAGCATTAATTCTACCAAACATTGAGATGGGAAGTGTTTTCCAATATTGAATATTCTTGTTTAGTTTATTCAGTAAAGGTGGGAAATTTGATTTAAATAAAGAAGTATACGACTTAGTTACATAAATACCTAAATATTTAAATTTTTCCTCAACTATTTTAAAAGGTGATTGTTGTAGTGTATGTAAATTGAGTTCCGTTATTGGCATGATTTCGCTTTTATTCCAATTAATTCTATATCCTGAAAACTGACCAAATTGAGTTATTAGATATAATAAATTTGGAATACTAGTTTCTGGCTTTGTAATATATATTAACACGTCATCTGCATAAAAAGAGATTTTATTCATTGTGTCTTTAGTATTGTACCCATGTATTTCAGGATGAGCTCTGACACTTTCTGTGAGTGGTTCAATTGCTAGAGCAAATAATAATGGGGATAGCGGGCATCCTTGTCTACAACCTCTAGAAAGATTAAATTTAGTTGATAACATTTGGTTTGTTAATATTCTAGCTGTTGGGTTAGAATATAAAAGTTTAACCCATGTACAGTACTTCTCTCCCAATTGAAATGTTTCCAATACCGAAAATAAATATGACCATTTTACCTGATCAAAGGCTTTTTCAGCATCTAGCGAAATAATTTGCTAGATCTGCATTAGCAATTCTATTTGAGTATATAATATTACATAATCATCTCAGATTGTAAAATGAGCAACGTTTTGGGATAAAACCTGTTTGGTCGGGGTGTATTAATTTGTTAATCACTAAACTCAATCTATGAGATAGGATTTTAGTTAATATTTTCCGATCAGTATTTAAGAGAGCTATTGCTCTATATGAGGCCGGATCTTCCAGATCCTTATCAGTTTTGGGTATAAGTATTATTGTAGATTCGTTTAAAGTTTCTGTTGAGTAAAAACGTGTTTATACAGTGTTTGTAAGCGTGGAGAAATCAGATCATAAAATGTTTTATAAAATTCAGAGCTTAGGCCATCAGGGCCTGCGGCCTTGCCATTTTCTTTAGGGAGTGTTAATATTTCTCCCTTATCTGATCTAATCTTATGAATTGTTTTTTCCCCATCCAATTTACGAAGCTGACGTGCTAATAGTTTTTGTGGTTTATCACCAAATTCAAAATTTAATTGTTTAGTATGTTGATAAAGTTTTATTACTTGGTCAGAGTATATTTTATTTAACTTGTATTTCAGTGCTGCAATGTTATTATGTTTTGCCAATGAAGGAGCTACTGCATTTTCTATGTCTAATTGCCTTATTTCCATTTCCAATGTCTGTTGTTTAGCCCTATTCTCTTTATTAAGAAATGCCTGGGAGGAGATTAATGCCTGTCGTATAAATGCTTTAAATGTTTCCCAAAGAAGGGAGGCAGAAATTTCAGGATGGTCATTGACCTCGAAAAACATATTAATTTGTTTTACAAGATATTCACAACATACCTTTTCATTTAAAATTTGAGGATTAAGTCTCCATTGTGACCAAATGGAGATTTGGTAAAATCTCCATGACCAAAATTATCTTAATCTCTGACCTGAGCAATTGAAGATTCACAATTCTCTGGAGTAAAGAATGCTGAAGATTTATAACCATTTCAGTCCTGGACTAATTTGAGACTCGGGGAAACTCTGAAAATATTTCCTGACTTTTTTTGTTAAAAGAAAAAGGCCTCCCTTCTTAATCTCTAGTCTTAGTCCATTGTTTTTATTTTGAAGGACAGCTCTCGCTTTCCAGGAATCAAAATAGTGAACTTTGTTGCATGTGCCTTAAGGTAACTGCATCCATTCTCGTTCACAGGTCTTTGGGTGATGTCCTAGCAAAGTGCAATAGGATGAAAGGCTTTCAGCTTGCTGTATCATTTTTTAATTCTATGTTAGTTTAACGTTCTTATTGTGAAGGTATTTTAAAAGAGAAATATATTGATTGTATTCGTTCTTATTACTGTTGAGTTGCATTACCCTTAGTAAACCAACCCCCATCATTACATGGTGCTGTATGAGTAGGTACTGGCTTGTCACCTGTAAAGCAAATGAGCAGGTACTGGTGGGGTACAGGTACAGTGTTCTATGAGATTCATTGAATCACCATTTTCATCCCAAACTTTACTCTTATCAGAGACAGGATCATGCACTTGAAGGAATCCCAGATAAAGCTGACACTGTAAAGTGCACAGTTTTGAGAATGGACGAGGATGTTCCTGTGCTGTACTGTTGAAGAGGGACACGAGTGTCAAGAAGTTTTCTTTATTCGTAATGAACTAACGGCTCCCAAAACCACAATGAATTCCACGCCAACTCCCATTGCCAATCCTTCAAATTCCAACTGCCAATCCTTTGAATTCCAACTGCCAAACCAAATCACATGACCCATCCCCTAGAGCCGAGGGTTCGCACTACGCTTGGCTAACCTCCAGGGACCGCCACACTGTTCTATGTAATTGCACCCTTTTTGAGAAAGCTGCAATGCTGTCAAGGTAACTTACAACTCTATTATTATATTTTCTTTCCCATTTCCACTTATTTTAAATCAATTCATGCAATAACCACATTTAGAAACAAGTTTATCTCTGAATATACAGTATGTTGCTCCCAGGACCTTTTGTTATAGAGGGGGCTTCTTGTGGCTTCTCCCACAATAAGTCCCACCCACCACTTTTATTATTATTATTATTATTAGAAAACAACGCTGGCAACCCGAGCTAAGGGTCAGCTAGAATCTGGCTATATTTGGTTTAACCAGTAATGTTTTGTTTTAACCACATAGTTTAGTGAACTAGAATCTACATTTGCCTATGTTGTTGTGACAACCCCTGACTCTGAAATGTGGGCTCTTTAGATCCACTTATTATCTTATTCCCCCTTTCAGCCTGAGCCTCATTCTACCTGACACTAGCACCTCTGATGATGTATCATTGTGTATGGGGATATTATTTTCTATGTGCGTATTTGCACATATTTGTTTCATGTGGTGTGTGTGTGCTTTGCTGCAATATAACAATGTCACAGATATTTAGTTTAAATTCTCAGTGTACAAAATATAAGTGCAATGTTTTAAAAGCCCTGTAGGTGCTGGAGATCTGAAATGAAACCAGAAAATATTGGAACTACTCGTGTTAGGCAGCATCCATGGAAATGGTTAACTCTGTTTCTCTGGCCACATACTGCCTGATCAGCTGAACAATTCCTGCACTTTCTCTTTTTATTTTACAATTTAATTGCATTTCCTTGGAAGTAATCTAAATATCCCTTACGCTTACATTTTTTGTGTCAGTGCATTTGAGAAGAAATTACAGTACTACTCTAACATTAGCTTGAAGGGTTTAGTCGTTTTGTTCATTTATGTGTTGCTGAAGGCTTATGTGATTCATTGAAAAGCTAGGGGTGGATAATTAAAATTTTGTTAACAATTGAAAATATAATAACAGACATTATTGTATGATCTCATTCCTCATTCACATACTGTATGCTTGAACAGTTGACCTTCATGCATTTATTGGTGAAATGGTGAGATGGAAAGAATCCTTTTTTGAGTTTATGGCGTGTTACTTTCTCGATCATTGCTTCTTGTTTATTTCCTTTGCTAAATTAATACTTAACGTAGGTAAAATCACACGTTGTGGAAAATAACAAAAACGCTACTTGAAGAAGGGAACTATCAGCATGGTCATCCATTCGGGAGAACTGATCCAGACCAGTCCAAGCAAGCAAGCCCAAGCAATAATAAGTAGCTCCACAAAGATCAGGGCATATCGACAGTCAATTTATAACTCCAAAATGCTGGAGTAACTCAGTGATGCAGGCAACATCTCTGGAAAGAAGGAATGGGTGACGTTTTGGGTCGAGACCCTTCAGATTGATGTCAGGAGAGGTACATGATAAGGAAGTTATAGATAAGAAAATGTAAGGTATGAAAACAGGACAAAGGGAATGGAGATCAAGGAACATTTAGGATTGTTAGGAAATGAGGGAGGTCAGGTGATGGAGGTATGCGTTGGTGAGCACTTCGGGACCAGTGATCACAATACCATTAGTTTCAATATAATTATGGAGAGAACTGGACCTAGGGTGGAGATTTTTGATTGGAGAAAGGCTAACTTTGAGGGAATGCGTAAGGATTTAAAAGGAGTGAATTGGGACACTGTTTTATGGGAAGGATGTAAAAGAGAAATGGAGGACATTTAAAGGGGAAATTGTAAGAGTACAGAATCTTTATGTTCCTGTTAGGTTGAAAGGAAATAGTAAAAATTGGAAAGAGCCATGGTTTTCAAGGGAAATTGGACACCTGTTTCGAAAAAAGAGAGATATCTACAATAATTATAGGAGGCATGGAGTAAATGAGGTGCTAGAGGAGTATAAAGAATGTAAAAAGAATCTTAGGAAAGAAATTAGGAAGGCTAAAAGAAGATATGAGGTTGCTTTGGCAAGAAAGGTGAAAGTAAATCCAAAGGGTTTCTACAGCTATATTAATAGCAAAAGGATAACGAGGAATAAAATTGGACCATTAGAGAGCCAAAATGGACAGCTATCTGCAGTGCCAAAAGAGATGGGGGAGATATTGAACAATTTATTTTCTTCGGTATTCACCAACGAAAAGGATATTGAACTCTGTGAGGTAAGGGAAAAACGTAAAGTAGCTATGGAAACTATGAGATTCAAAGAGGAGGAAGTACTGACACTTTTGAAAAATATAAAAGTGGATAAGTCTCTAGGTACTGACAGGATAGTCCCTAGGACATTGAGGGATGTTAGTGTAGAAATAGCAGGAGCTATGACAGAAATATTTCAAATGTCATTAGAAACGGGAATAGTGCCGGAGGATTGGCGTACTGCGCATGTTGTTCCATTGTTTAAAAAGGGTTCAAAGAATAAACCTAGCAATTATAGACCTGTTAGTTTGACGTCAGTGGTGGGCAAATTAATGGAAAGGATACTTAGATATAATATATATAAGCATCTGGATAAACAGGGTCTGATCAGGAACAGTCAAACATGGATTTGTGCCTGGAAGGTCATGTTTGACAAACCTCCTTGAATTTTTTGAAGCGGTAACTAGCGAAATTGATGAGGGTAAAGCAGTGGATGTTGTCTATATGGATTTCAGTAAGGCCTTTGACAAGGTTCCCCATGGAAGGTTGGTTAAGAAGGTTCAATCTTTGGGTGTTAATGGCGGAGTAGCAAGATGGATTCAACAGTGGCTGAATGGGAGATGTCAGAGAGTAATGGTGGATGGCTGTTTGTCAGGTTGGAAGCTGGTGACCAGTGGGGATCTGTGTTTGGGTCCACTGTTGTTTGTCATGTACATCAATGATCTGGATGATGGGGTGGAAAATTGGATAAGTAAGTATGCAGATGATACTAAGATAGGTGGTGTTGTGGATAATGAAGTAGATTTTCTAAGTCTGCAGAGAGATTTGGGCCATTTGGAAAAGTGGGCTGAAAGATGGCAATGGAGTTTAATGCTGATAAGTGTGAAGTGCTACAACTTGGCAGGACAAATCAAAATAGGACGTACATGGTAAATGGTAGAGAATTGAGGAATGCTGTGGAACAGAGAGATCTAGGAATAACTGTGCATAGTTCCCTGAAGGTGGAATCGCATGTAGATAGGGTGGTAAAGAAAGCCTTTGGTGTGCTGGCCTTTATAAATCAGAGCATTGAATATAGGAGTAGGGAAGTAATGTTAAAATTGTACAAGGCATTGGTAAGACCAATTCTGGAGTATGGTGTACAATTTTGGTCGCCTAATTATAGGAAGGATGTCAACAAAATAGAGAGAGTACAGAGGAGATTTACTAGAATGTTGCCTGGGTTCCAGCAACTATGTTACAGAGAAAGGTTGAACAAGTTAGGTCTTTATTCTTTGGAGCGCAGTAAGTTAAGGGGGGACTTGATTGAGGTCTTTAAAATGATGAAAGGGATAGACAGAGTTGACGTGGATAAGCTTTTCCCATTGACGGTAGGGAAGATTGAAACAAGAGGGCATGACATGAGAATTAAGGGACAGAGGTTTAGGGGTAACGTGAGGGGGAACTTCTTTACTCAGATGGTGGTGGCTGTGTGGAATGAGCTTCCAGCAGAAGTGGTGGAGGCAGGATCGATTTTAACATTTAAAAGTAAAGTCGATAGATGTATGGACGGGAAGGGAATGGAGGGGTATGGTCTGAGTGCAGGTAGATGGGACTAGGGGAAAATAAATGGTCGGCACGGACTGGAAGGGCCAAGAGGGCCTGTTTCTGTGCTGTAATTGTTATATGGTTTATATGGCTAACGTAGAATACATTATTGTTAGTTGGGAGAAGGTAACAACAAAGCAAACAGATAAAATGTAGTCTGAGACGGTAAGACTGGTCGGAGAACTGAAAAGGGGGAGGGATGGAGAGAGAGGGAAAGTAAGGGTTACTTGTAGTTCTGGGTTTAAACATGGTCGTAGAATCGGAGAGCAGGAGGAATCACAGAAGGGGAGCAGTGAGAGTATGTTGCTGAACTCTCACACGGAGAGAGGAGGAAAATCATAGATTCATAGAAAATAGGTGCAGGAGAGGCCATTCGGCCCTTCGAGCCTGCACCGCCATTCAATATGATCATGGCTGATCAGCCAACTCAGTATCCTGTACCTGCCTTCTCTCCATACCCCCTGACCCCTTTAGCCACAAGGGCCTCATCTAACTCCCTCTTAAATATAGCCAATGAACTGGCCTCAACTACCTTCTGTGGCAGAGAATTCCACAGACTCACCACTCTCTGTGTGAAAAAAGATCTTCTCATCTCGGTCCTAAAAGACTTCCCCCTTATCCTTAAACTGTGACCCCTTGTTCTGGAGTTCCCCAACATCGGGAACAATCTTCCTGCATCTAGCCTGTCCAACCCCTTAAGAATTTTGTAGGTTTCTATAAGATCTCTCAATCTCCTAAATTCCAGCAAGTACAAGCCGAGTCAATCCAGTCTTTCTTCATATGGAAGTCCTGCCATCCCGGGAATCAGTCTGGTGAACCTTCTCTGTACTCCCTCTATGGCAAGAATGTCTTTCCTCAGATTAGGAGACCAAAACTGTATGCAATACTCCAGGTGTGGTCTCACGAAGACCCTGTACATATGTAGTAGAACCTCCCTGCTCTTGTACTCAAATCCTTTTGTATGAATGCCAACATAACATTCGCTTTCTTCACAGCCTGCTGCACCTGCATGCCTACTTTCAATGACTGGTGTACCATGACACCCAGGTCTCGTATCTCCCCTTTTCCTAATTGGCCACCATTCAAATAATAGGCTACCCTCCTGTTTATCCACACTTCAAATGAAAACTTCAATGTACACATGCCTTCAGTAGGTTTTGCAGATTTCTGGGTTACATTGATATCTCCTGTTGGATGTAGAGCAGGGTTGGTTCTAGTTTGTCTGTTTATGAGTCGGTATTCTCAGCAACCATTTTAACACCATTAAATGACCTTTTGCAGATAGTGGGCAGAGACTTGGTTGCTGGTGTGTATGAGACTCTTGACTGTTGTCTTAACCTGAACTGGGAAGATTTTTGAGAATGTCACTTGCAAAGCTCATTCGCCTTTGATGAGTGTCATTTTGAGCAGCTGCAGACCTTCTGGCAAAAGTACTTCCATACCATATATTCCTAGGTTTAGATCCAGTGATGGTGAACGAATGGTGAACGTATTTAAAAGTCAATGGCATGAAATCTGGGGGGACTAATTGATGGCATTGCCATTGTTAGTCAAAGTTAAGTTCTTAGGTAGTCCCTTGATGGAGATGGTAATATCTTGAGATGTATAAGGATTCCTGTACTGTTTTCAAAGTCAGTGTACACATCAAGGATATTTACTTGTACTATGAATAAGGCCTTAGTGCAATGTAGACACTGTCACCATAGCCAAATCATTATCACTATTACCAAAATTGTGGCTGCTCTACGATTTCAACTAGACAATGGTAATCTAAGAATTATATCTGTTGAAAGAATGAGAACCAAAAATAAGAAACAGAAAGCAACCAGAGCAAAATAATGACCACTTTATGGGATTGAAAATTGAAAACAGTTTGCGATAATTTTGCCTGGTTTCTAAGAGTTAGCAGAGTGTTAGCAAAGATAAGTTTCTTCATCTCCTTGCACAATAACATCAGCTGGTTGAAGACACAGTGTATCCACTCAAGAAAAATTTATCAAGAACACTTTGCAGGAATATAAATTCACAATAGGGGTCAAATATTTTGTCAAAGTTGTACAGCGTAGAAACAGACCTTTCAGCCCAACTTGCCCATATTGTGTGGGGGAGGGGTAAATAATGCCTTGTTTCTAAGAAATAGCAGAGGAGTTAGCAAAGATAAAGTCCACAACCTTCCTCTCTCAGAAGTGATAACGAGCAACAGTTTTCGCTAAGGCGAACAATTCTGCACCTCGCAGCAGAGAAGAAGTATCCCAGTAAAATGCTTCAAGGCCATTAACTCTTCTGGTGGAACACAGCCAAATGTGTCCATTCACCATTCTCCACCAGCCTGTCAGACTGAGTTTCAACAGCAAAGTAAACTTTATTTCTAGAGAAAGAAAATGGCCAACACTGGTCAGTGATATTAAATAGTGTAGGTTGCAGTCTTATTTTAAAAAGGTCGATAGATGAAAAGATTATTAGCAGGGTTGACATTGGAGGGTTTGACATCATGGAGGCTCCTCTCAACCTCAACTCAATGATATATAATCTCATCTGCCTTTCTGCAAAATAGCTCAATTTATTCAATGGTCTGGTATAACTGAGGTACTTAAATTTGCCTTTTTTTTTACACCTTCTAAAATGTGCATTAAAAATAAGCAATAAAAAGGACTAGTTAAAGATATGCAAAATACTTCTTATAACAACAGCACCGCAGCTGCAGGGTCCCCAGGCGCAAGTATGTAAAAGGTAAGCCCATGCTGACAAATTCAATCGCCATGTAACAAGTAATTTAGATGGCTACCTTTAATAAAGCAATCATCTGTATTTGGATTTTATCAACCCCATAATTCCCCCCCCCCCCCCCCCCCCCCCCCCCGCCCCCCTCGCTCTCTCTCGCTCTCAACCCCACCGTGTCACTGCAGTTATGGCCATAGCTTAAAGCCAGTCATTTCCTCTTCTCCGTCCAATGCATTATTTCTTTCTGTGGTACCCATTTCTCCTCCCCACCCATCCCTTCCAATGTAATGTTTAGAATCATAAAATCATACAGCAGAAAAACGGGCCCTGCTTGCCCATGCTGATCACTTTCTACACTAATCCCGTTTGCCTGCATTAGGCCTGTATCCCTCTAAAAAGAACAGAACAACACATTGATGTGGTTGGATAAACATGAGCGCACCTGTAAATCCTGTGTTTGGATTGCCTCAGACGAGCAATAGTTTAGGCGCTTAATCATGTGTAACTTCATAATTATCATTTCTCCAAAATTGCTGGCAGCAACCCTTAGGAGATAAATATCTAATTTCAGAAGGTTACTGAGCAATCTTACTTTGGGGCTCCTGCATGTGTTTTATGTAAAACATCCTTTGTGTTGAGGTCAGACAGTCAGGAGACACTAAGAAGAAAATTTCCAAATGCTAGGAGTTTGTGTGAGCATTCGCCATACTGCAATTCTGGGATTTGATGCCAATGCATATGTGGAAATCTGGAAGCTTTCTTCAGTGATTCACTGTTGAACAGAGGGGTTTTCTCCAGTCCAGGAGTCAGAGTCGTTTAGCATAGAAACAGACCTTTCAGACCAACTTGCCCACACCGGCCAACATGTCCCATCTACACTAGTCACACCTGCCTGCATTTTGCCCATATTCCCCCATAACCTGTCCTGTCCATGTACCTGTCTAAAAGTTTCTTAATTGTTGTAAGGGTGCCTACCTCAACTACCTCCTCCGGCAGCTCGTTCCATTCATTATGTGAAAAAGTTACCCCTCATGTACCTATTAAATCCTTCCCCTCTCACCTAAAAACAATGGCCTCTGGTTCAGGATTCCCCTACTCTGGGCAAGAGACTCTCTGAGTCCTCTGGGAATTTCATGTGGGAGAATGAACTGGAGTCAAATGCCCAACACTTGTGAATCAGGTAGGAAGAGATCTGAGGAATCTCTCCATTTGCCTAGAATAAGGTAATGGTGGAAGCTTGGGCTGGGAGTCTGCACTTTAACAAAACGTTTGGGTAGGGTATTAATTCGAAAGTGCTCTTAAATCTTCCAAAGCATTTTAAAATGTCATGACTAGTTCATTTAGATTTTTATAATGTTTAGTGTGGTTTAGAAATGTTCAAAAGTGTTTTAAATTGACATAGGTTTATGAAGTTGTTTGAATTTTTGTAAGATTTTTGTTTTTAATTTTTTAAGATATCTCAGAACCATTCAGTTATTATTTTTTTTTTAATGGAATGGTGTGTACGATATGATAACCTGTTTATCTTTTCTCTGTCTGTGAGTTGGGCTTGTTTTAACCACTTCATGTGCTGCTCCTTACAGCACAAATGTATTCAATCATGCACAAGGTTTTGCTTTGGAGAATCCTGCCTCTTGTTTCCATAGGTTACTATTAGGCAGATTGCCAGATGCAAGTTCATCTTTCATAACCAAGGCTGGAGGCAAGCTGGCAGTAGTTGATGTGAATACCTGGAAAGATTAGATATCCTTCCCCTATAGAAACTGGAGCTTCTGTGTCTTGTATCACTTCGCTCCAGCTATTGACCGTTAAAGGCCACTCTGTGCTACCCGGTGGAAATATAGAGACACATTTCCATTGTAATTTTGCCAGAATTGTGGAGACTGTGAAAATATATAATTTTTATAAGTTCCTCGGCTTCTTTTGGCACTATGAATACTTGAAAACAGTATTTAGATTGTAATATTGTTATATAACCATATAACCATATAACAATTACAGCACGGAAACAGGCCCTCTCGGCCCTTCCAGTCCATGCCGACCATTTGTTTTCCCCTAGTCCCATCTACCTGCACTCAGACCATACCCCTCCATTCCCTTCACGTCCATATACCTATCCACTTATACCCAAACGTACAAATATTCTAAATTATTTTGAAGCAGCACTCTTTATGTCATTTTTTGGGAAATAAAATACTGGGTTTCATGACGTTTCTGATAACAGAACACAGGAATTGGAGTAAAGTTTGCTCCTAATGTTAAAAAAGACAAATTTCAAACACTGCAGGTTAATTATTTTTTAATTCACATTTCTGACTGATTCTAAAATAAACATACTCTGGAATCTACAGGTTCCATTTTAAAGCTTTGCTGGGTTTCAGTTTGTAAATGAATAAAATATACAGCAGTTTTTTTTTTCTGATGTGATGAAAAATGTGCTAACATGCAGTTCTACTACAAATCTGCTTACTGTTATACCATTCCCTCAGCACCAATGGTAGTGAATATGAGGCCTGTTGCATACACTCAGCCACGGGAAGCTGAACCATATTGACATCTTCAAGTAGCTATTGTGGTGTGGAAAAATACATTAAAGGGAAAGTATTGCTTTGGTCAATTGTTTGCATTAATTAAAGCCAATTATTAATTTGAAGCGAAAATATTGGTATTCCATAGGCATTAAGAACAAATAAATATGCTATGAACCAATCTGCTGTAATGGAAATAGTATTTCTGCACCCTATTTCAGGCAATAAGTGAATAAAATGTAATGTTGCAATGTTATCCATGAACACCTGTCTATGGTTGTTGATTGGTGGCCATTAGAATTGGGTTAAAGCAGCCTGAACAAATCTCACACCCACCAATAGGTGGTGATATTTCCTGGCTCGGCAAGAGCGGGAAGGGATAATATTTTCATCCATCATGTTACCCATGTCCACCAACAAGATACCATTTAATGAGTAGAAACAATGAACTGCAGATACTGGCTTATACCAAAGATAGACACAAAGTGGCAGAGTAACTCAGAGGGTCAGGTAGCATCCATGAAGAAAAATGACATTTCTGGTCAGGACCCTTCTTGAGGTTGGTTTTGTTGTTTTGCATCCCTCCTTCTGTACAATAATGAGACTTCTGTGTCATATTTTATAATATGTAAACATGTTGTACGTTCCGTCAGTGAAATTTCCCTTCACAATAAGCTCAAGCAAATCTTGATAGTCATTTGGTTAGTAATTCATTCCATTTGGTATTGTTAAATATGCTATAATGTAGCAGTATTGGCTTTCCCCCCACTTCTGAAATTCTACTCCATTCAGTTCTTGCAATAGTAATAAGAAGGAATTTCTATAAGACGTCTACAGTGGCATCCGCTGTGGTGTGGAGAAGGAGAGAGCATGAATTTGCCTCTTCCAATCAAGGTTAGTAAGCTCTATCTGGAACGGTTGGTGGAGTGGTCACATGGACTCAGCCACCCATTTTATAACTTAAGTCCGAATTTTAGGGAGCATCTTAATGTCGGCATTTTTCATACATTCACCGTATTTCCGCATTGTAAACTCTGACACAGTCTGTGGAATGGGAGAGTATTTACCTGGCTAGATCTCGCTTATGGGGAAATAATAGTGTTAAGTGGTAAGCAAAAAATGGAAAATGCACAAATTTCCAACATTTCTGCTGAAATTTGGCCAGACAGTCTGGATTCCACTGGTATCATTTTGAATTGTTGAAAAGAGATTAAGTGGATTTTTTCTAACCTCTAGCCTCAAGGAAAACTCATGCATATTTTGCATCAATCATTTCACATACTGATCTAATTACATCAAGTTCTTCTTATGACATGGACGATTCAGAGTCTCTAAAAGGCATTTCGATTTTCCACTGATAAAGTGGAAATTTGTTTCCCAATTAGGACGTGTTTAATTTACAGGGCAAACTGGTTACTAGCAGACCTGGAGGTGTTGACCGGGGAGGTAGTCTTGCAGTTGAGAACAAGCTATGTAGTTCCTAAGTGTGTTGTTGATTTAATTATGATTGATCTTGAAATTTGTTTCAGAAACCTAATCTGAGAGGGAGAGTTGGAGGGAATATTTATTACCAGTGGTGAATTACAATGACAGTTTTTGTTAAAACAATGGTTGACCTGCAGAAATCATTCATTTAATGAAACATTCTGTTTGCAACATTTTCCCTTTGATAAGTACTTTCAAGAGCATAAACATTACTTTATTAAATGTACAAGAACCACAAAAAAACATAAACAAAACTCAATATCATTCTGAGATGTGATTTGAAGCTTTTGTTAATGACTGATTTATGCAACTGACCCCAAACTGCAAGAGATTTATAAAAGTAAGTAGCTTCTTAAATATATTTCTCTCTTCTAAACACTGAAAGAGTCAAGTAAACTTTCATAAGTATAAGACTACAGGTTACAATCACTTGAAACAATATACACTATCAAGAGAAAACTGCGTACACAATTATACTTCTCATTTTGAGCTATTGGCACATTGGAAAGTAAAATTTCCTTTATTTTTCAGCACACACAGCTAACAGGAAAAGCAAAGCGGTGCTCAACTTAAATTATACATTAAATAGAGTATGAGTATTTCATATAGATAAATGACAGAGGTAGGAAGGAAGCACGGGTTACAAAGATCTTCCCAATAGCCTTTACTGAGTGAATATAAGTGTTTGCCATTCACTAAAGGTAAACAAATTGGGTAATGGCAGATTGGATGGAACACTTGATAGATTACAAATCTACATATTTACAGCTATAAATAGGCAAAAGGTTGAAAGGTTTGGCAGTCATGAGAAAGAGAAGTGCATGGGCAGACAACAGAGATTAAAGAGAGTGTTAAAATGAACCACAGACATGGCTCAATCCAGATAACTGTTTACACTATAAAAGTTGTGTGCTTGAGTAACTTCACTAAAAAGTGAAGTTTGTAATCTGTCCCCACCTACCCACCCCACTTGAACATTTCATTGTAGCATAAAATACGGTCATGTATACGAGAGCAGTGACCCCTTAAACTACAGTACTGTGCTCTGCTAATGGCGTCACGTGATATCACAATGTTTTCTACTTCTGAACAGTCCAAGGTCTGTCGCAGTGCAAACATCATCTAGAAAGAGAGCGTGCGTGTGCATGTTTGTAGATATTTCCGACATTATGTAAGAAGTTTGAGGAGCCAGAGGTTTTACTTTTGCAAACATTGTTGTTTTGAAGCAAGCAGCAGACCATTTAAAGCAGAATATGTTTGTTTTTCAATTAAATGCTTTGTTGCTGGTGTTAAAATAACCTGGATTAGAAAATGTAGTTGGCTCTGTAATTGGGGAAGTACTGGCAGTGTGGAAGGTTTTATATATAAATGTATTGGCTGGCAATTACCCATCCTGGAGTACAAATGAAGCAGACTTTTAAATGACCTGTGTGTCAAATTTAATTGAGCCCATTTGTGACTAAAGTACTTCCTTGGTGAACCAAATTATTAGCAGTTAACCTCCACTGAATTAACCTTAATCATCACTGACATTTTGCCTTAGTTACCTGACAAATTGAGGAAAAGATTTATTTAAGCTAAAACAAAGTCTGCCACTGAATATTAATACTAATATATCAATGCTACAACCGCATAGAGTCACCAGGTCAGGAAGCTTCAGAGACATAAATTATCTGGGTCAAACTTCCTTGACCGAAACATGAAATTCAATTGAGTAAACTGTGAGAGAAAATACTTTTTCCTATGTCTGCTAATGAAAATCAACAAAGTGCAACCTATTGCTTTATCAATGTGAATTGAAGGGCAGTAAATTTAGCTCAGCATAATAAAATGCATATTTAATGTAATTTTTTGGTTGTAATTTGTAAACTATTTCCCATTAGGTTGTAAAAGTGATGAATAGTTTGTGTAGCCTGAAGAGATGAAGTATGTATTATGAGGCCTTAACCTGAAGGATGAAAGACTAATTATTCACTCTGCATCTAGATCGTGTCTAGACCAAAAAAGGACTTGCATTGATATGGTGGTTTTTGTGGCCCCAGGACATCCTAAAGTGCTTTGTAACCATAGTTGGAGGGAGTACTATTGTTCTTCTTTGACATAAGTGCTGTAGGACCTATTACGTCCACCCGGCAGGCAAGACTGGTCCGCGGTTTAACATCTCATCCAAAAGATGGCACTCCCTCGGTATTAAATTAAAGTATTAATCCTTTATTCTTGTTACTGCAGTTGGACGGAAACATTGAACTTACTGACTGTGAGGCTCGAGTTCTACAATTCCCCTCAACGACAGTGCAGTCTAGATTGGTTTGGGCTGATAACTTGATTGCCCAACCTAGGTTAAACCCCATAGAAATATGAATAAAGAAAAAGATTTCAATGGTCAGAGTGATTTTAGCACAGAATGAAACAGGGAAAGGGTTAGTAAGAAGAACAAGGAGAAAGACAATTTAATTCATAGCTTCATACTAGCAATGTCTACTTTGTTATATTGCATATTTCCATGGAATCAAGATTTAACATTATCAAGCAAATGCAATGGAATCTATATAAATGTGTTTTACAGCCAGGCACAAAATCCCATCATGACCATTCCATCATGCAAATATTCTGATATATACATAATTTTGTTCCAGAAGTTGAACTTTAATGGAACATTTCATTTATTTCTATTAAATGGAAATTCCAATCCAATCAAAATTTGGATCTAAGCACAAAATCTCTTGCAGAAACCCATTTCTGCATTTGCAAAGTTAGGACTGGAATGTACACTGTACAATTCAAGCACTTCACATAATTTGACACATGAATGTAACTGTTCATGAATTTCAAAGACCCACCAGTAAAATGAGGTGACCGACTTCATTACAACTTTGTCTTGGCAGTGGTGGGAGTGGAGAAACGGAGTCGGAAACTGATTAAAAGATATATGATAATCACATATTTAAATCATCTGTTTGTGCTGTTCTACGTCTCACAATGAGACCTGCAGAGATATGAACATCCTCCCTTGATGTTGGATTTAAGTGGTTGGGTTCAGCCTTTGTTTTTAACCCCAAATCAGTGTGGAGATGATAAGGAGTCCATGGCCTCTGTCCAAATCCACGATTAGGTAGAACGAGAAACTTTCAGCTATATCCTTTAAATGTAATTGTGACCAAAGGGAGGTAAATTGAATCGGTAGCTTGCTGATTTAGCTAAGATGAAATCCATCAACCCCTGTAAATTAGTGTGCCAGATTGGACTGTTGTAATTTGTTTGGATGTTTAATGATGTATGTCAACATTTTTGAGCCTTAAATATATCTCATTAAGTTTTGGAATGGCCTTCAGGAGTTGCTTTAAACAATGTTCCATTGAATATTAATGAAATAGGGGCTAACATGCATGTTACATTCAATGTCCATTAACCCATGGAAATGGTGATTGGGATCCTGTAAATATTTAAACAACCCCCCTGAGTCTTATGGGCAGGAATGGTAGGTGCTCCTTTGTAAATCAAACAATCCAGTCCTTGAATATTGAAGGAATGCCCAGTGTGAATACTTGATAAATATGTGGCAGTAATATTCACGTATGTTTTGTTTAAATGGTATTTATTTCTACTTTTGCAGGGCATGGTTCAAGTTCAAATGTTCCCAGTTCTCCCCATTACAGTGCTGCCAAAGACCCAAACACCAAAGGCGTTTTGAACACTGTTCATTGATCATTTGAAGGGAAGCTGAGCTTAGAAACGTTCAAGGCTCCATTACTGAACTATGCACTAAGCCCTTGGTTGCATTTTTTTTGTACTTTTTACATACTTTTTACAAAATAGATTTTTAACAAAAGGAATCCCTCACTTAAAGGTAAATGCAACCTATTAGATACTAGCACCATTAAACCATCTGCAACAACTCTTTCCGTGAAGTGTACAAAAAATGTGAACTGATCGTATGAAATTGTATGTTCCCCAAAATGACTTTTCTCTAATTCATTGCTTAACTTTTCATTGCTCTTAAGATGTATTGATAACAAATTTGCGTTTTACTTAACAATAGACAATAGGTGCAGGAGTAGGCCATTCGGCCCTTCGAGCCAGCACTGCCATTCAATGTGATCATGGCTGATCATCCTCAATCAGTACCCCGTTCCTGCTTTCTCACCATATCCCTTGACTCCGCTATCTTTAAGAGCTCTGTCTAATTCTCTCTTGAAAGCATCCTGAGAACTGGCCTCCACTGCCTTCTGAGGCAGAGAATTCCAGACTCACAACTCTCTGGGTGAAAAAGTTATTCCCTCATCTCCATTCTAAATGGCTTACCCCTTATTCTTAAACTGTGGCCCCTGGTTCTGGACTCCCCCAACATCGGGAACATGCTTGCTGCCTCTGGTGTGTCCAATCCCTTAATAATATTATATGTTTCAATATGATCCCCTCTCATCCTTCTAAATTCCAAGTATACAAGCCCAGCAGCTATCAACACATGACAGTCCCGCCATCCCGGGAATTGGGAACGTCCTTTGAAATAGTACAAATCAGATAATCAGTGGGTTCAAATGTGCTGATGAATTTGAAAAACCAAGTACTTGACCTACTAACTTTAAATATTACTGTATACATGCTTGCCCGTTACAATCTAGGGCATGAATACCATATCACTGATTTAGCCATAGGTTTACTTGTACTTTTCCTATTATGTGGAAGTACTGTCATTGAGTTGAAATAAGCTATTTAACTGATGGTGAGGCCATGGTTTGCAAATGAAAAATACCAGAATACGTTGTTATCTCCATTAGCTTTAGTTGTAATTATGGCAATAGTATAGAGCTATAGTACAATGATTTAACTATGTATGATATCCATTTTGTTTGTGCGCTGTGTAAATTTCTGAAAACATCTTACTATCAGGAAATATTAGTTTTTTTGCATAAAAATATTAGAAATGGGCTTTTTTTCAAAAGAACACTCCCAATAAAGAAACCAGAGCAACTGATGAAAGGCCTAGACAGAGTGGATGTGGAAAGGATGTTCCCAAGAATGGAAACATTTAGAACCAGAAGGCATAGCCTCAGAATAAAAGGATGTACCTTTAGAATGGAGATGATGAGGAATTTCGTTAACCAGAGGGTGGCGAATCTGTGGCATTCAATTCCACAGATAGCTGTGGAGCCAAGTCTTTGGGTATTTTTTAAATGGAGATTGACAAGTACATGATTAGTACGAGTGTCAAAGGTTATGGGGAGAAGGCAGGTGAATGGTGTTGAGAGGGAAATATAGATCAGCCCTGGATTAATGTCAGAGAAGACCTGATGAGCTGAATGGCCTAATTTCTGCTCTTATGACTAGAATTTATTGTTATGTAATATGACCTACATAACATTTATCTGACCTAATTTATGGTACTTGGAAATGTATTCTATCATTTACTTTATTTTGAACTGGGATTGATCAGCACACTTCACAAACTGCTGTTCCACCTTTTCAGCATTGTATATGTAATATTGTTGATCAGAATCAGTGCTCTTATGTGGAGTAGGCAGACACAAACAGATGTCGAACAAAAAATCAGAGTTAGATAAAAACTTTGCACTGACTGGGAAAAATCGGATTTCAATTGCGCAAATCGACAAGTAATTTCAACATAAAGTACAGAATTCAGCAAAACGACAACAGAAATAACTGATTTCTTGGAAAAAAAAGGTTAAGTATTACATTATGGGGGTCTAGTGATAATTTTTTGAATAAATGAAAAGAAAAAAAGAATATAGATACCTGAAGGATGAACAATCAATTAAATTATGTTGACTACTTGTCAAATTCCATGGATCGTGCAGAAAATTATGGGAGCGGATCCTTTCACTATAAGGTGAAGCCTTATTTCCTGACCCAATTGCCACTCCACCCCCATCACAAATTAGTTGTCGTCTTTGATTTTAAAATTATATTGACTACACAGGGTTCTGTGTTCTGGCAGAACCGTTGTGGCCCTGGATATTGAAGTTGTGCTCTATATTTTCTGTTGGTAGTTGCTCCTTCTCTCGCTCCTTATCCGGATTGAGCTGTTGGATTTCAAGGTTGAACTCGTAGGATTGGCTGCCCAGAGTGGCATATCGATCAGTACGGTGCTCCAATAAAGCAGGTCCCCAGTCCTTGTTTGGTTTATTTGCATTTTTCACGCGCTGAAAAAAACAAGGTTGGGAGGGATCTGCAAATCTGGGCTTGGTAACCAAGTTGTGACTAAGCTTAGTAACTAAGGCAAGAACAGGAATTTTGATCACGACATAAGTAGCTTGCCACATTGGCTTGCTGACAATTTCTAAGTAATCCTTTTTTTTCTCCAATTTCAGTTCCTGCAGTAAATTGATTTTCCCATATTTGGGAGAAATTATAACTTTAGATTCTCAGTTGTTTTCAACAAATAATAATGCCTTTAAAAACAAAATTCCTCTAATACAGCTTTGCTACTGCAATTGTAGAAACAATTTTTACTAAAGTTATTTTTTCTCGTGTTTCTTTCCTTCGGTTACATTATGGAACTTTTCTTTTCTCAGTACAGAGTATAGTAATATTTCAAGTTGCACATGATTGGTCAGTAATCCTTATTATTTCTCCATTTCCAGTTTCTGCAGTAAATTAATTTTCGCATCTTAAGTAGGGGAAAATGATAACTTCAGGTTCTCAGCTGAAACAAATAACAACACCCTTAAAAACAAAATGATTTTAAGCAGCCTTGCCTCTGCAATGTGCAGAAACATTTTTTACTATTTTTTGTTTTCTTTTGTTTCTTTTGGTTACAATATATAGCTTTTCTTTTCACTCAGTGCAAAGCAAGTAATATTTCTAGTTCCTCTTTGGTTGCTGAAAGTAATAAAAGCTTTCAAACAATGGAGATGACACAAATTTTCAATATGGTGGGATTGAATTACGAGAAACGATTGCATAAACTTGGCATGGTTACAAAACAAAATTGGTTGTTAACCACAATGTTATGTAAATAATGCCTCTGAATCTATTGGAAATATTTTTGCAACATAGAACTGTATAGTATAAGAACAGGCCCTTACGCCCACAAATACTCTATCCACTATGATGCCGAATTAAACAAATCTCTTCTGCTTGCACATGATCCATATCCCTCCATTTCCTGCATATTCACATGTTTATCTAAAAGCCTCCTATACAACACTATCATATCCACTTCATCACCACCCCCTGGCATTGATTTCAAGGCACCTAGCACTCGATGTGTATAAATACCTGCCCCATCCATCTCTTATAAACATCCCCCTCTTGAACCTATACTCCCTTGTATTTTGGGGAAGAGAGATAACGGATCTGACTATCTACCATATCTATGCTATTTGGAGAGGGAGCAACACTTACCGAATTATAAAAGATATAGAATGTCACCCTCAGCCACTTAAAAAAAAATATTCATTCAAGATTCGAAGGGCTGAATGGCCTACTCCTGCACCTATTTTCTATGTCTATGTCTAAGAGATGTCCCTTGTGGCTAGAGGGATCAGGGGGTACGGGATAATGAGTTGGATGATCAGCCATGATCATATTGAATGGCGGTGCAGGCTCGAAGGGCCGAATAGCCTACTCCTGCACCTATTTTCTATGTTTCTATGTGGGCTTTGCAGGCTGAATGTGCATTGAAATGCCCATCCTCAATTGCCATTGAGGAGATGGTGGTGAGGTGCCTTCTTGAATCGGTGAATAAAGTGATGGGATAATTTAAGGACTCAAAATGCTAGAGTAACTCAGCGGGTCAGGCAGCATCTCTGGAGAAAATGGATAGGTGACATTTCGGGTTGTGTGGAGGCTTTCGAGGGAGTGTGGGTTTACCAGAATGCTGCCTGGATTAGGAGGAATTAGTCATAAGGAGAGGTTGGACACATTTGCATAGTGTTCTCTGGAGCGACTAGATAGAAGTATATAAAATTATAGAGACATAGATAGATTAGACAGTCAAAATCTTTGCCCCAGAGTGGAAATGTCAGGGTCTGGAGGACATAGTTTCATGGTGAGAGAGGCAAAGTTTAAAGGAGATGTGCAAGGCAATTTTATTTACACACACAGTGTTTGGTGCCTGGAATGATAGTGGCATATCAGAGGCTTTTGAATTAGCACATGGGTATCAGGGATATGGATCATGTGCAGACAGAGAAAATTAGTTCAACTTGGTATCATGTTTTGCATGGACATTGTGTTCTGAAGGGCCTGTTCCTCTGTACTCTTCTATTTTCTAAATCAGCCTTGACCCAAAGGATTGGCAAAGAAGATTTGTTTATTTTCCATTCTCCTAATCTTTTAACTCTCATAGAGCTGCTCTCTAAGATTTTGCAATGTACAAATAATGCTACCTTCCAGGATACATATATTTAAATCAGTTTTCTGTTTTATTCACTTACCTCCCAAAATGTAGAACCTTCAGTTATGCAAATCTTCCAAATGGCATAAGCTGGAATACAGACTACTGAGGAGAGAGCCATCAGGAAACCAAGGGTGATAGCCCATGTTGGGTACAAGTAGTCATTATAACTAATGGGCTTATACTGAACCACAGTGAATACCAGTATGAACTAGAAAGGAACAAATACAACTGTGATTAACTTCAAACATTCCTGATCAATGCATTTTGTGTACAAGTACAAATTTCACTCATTGAGAATTGTTCGATTTATTTAAGCTATTCCTCTCTTTACTGCTAGACTGTAATTGGAAAATCCTTTATCATCTTCTCCACACAAAATGATATATTTAGTGGCAATTTGTTCAGGTAATAGGAGTGGGTGGTAGAAACGAGAGAACTCCTGCATATTAGCTAGTAATATTTTTGTGGGAACTACCTCTGTGCAAACTGGCTGCTAGTCCATAGTACAACAACAACTACATTAAAACCATGAAGGTGCTTTAAAAGTAGTTTGTTGGCTGTCATGAGCTTTGGGATTTTCTGCAAGGGATGTGAAAATTGCTTTTTAAATGGAAGTACTTCATTTGAAAGAAATTGTGCTTTTATTGAATTTGTTATTGACACAAAGTGGGCAGTGAGAAGGCTGGGACCACTCTGGACAGGGAAACGTAGCACTCCGTCATTCCTTCACTGGGGGAAGGAATTGGCTTCCAAATCTTCTGTGATGGATTCCTGATGCTTTGGAGGGAAGTGATCAACAAGAGTTTGCCGAAAGAGAGAAATGAAGGCAAGTCACCCTGGGCCATTCCTGCTCCCTCCAAAAGGCCAGTTAAAAATGGCTCTGGCAGAGACCTGGAAGCAGTGCAGCCTCTCTCTTCCTGGCTTGGGGAATGGTGTATGGTAATGCAACATGTAAACAGAGGAAGACAAAGAAATGTTAATAACTGGGTGAATGAAAATTGGATTCTCCCATTAATCTCATGCTTTAATCCCCTTTGATTAATATATACTTGAAACCTCACCAAACAAAATAACCATTTTAACACCATTGACAGAAGGTGTAAATTATGTTGTAGTCGATCACTTTCAAGCCCCAACCCCTGGCCCCATTCCAATCCACCCCTATATCACAGCAAATTTGTACCTACAAAAGAATAATTTTCCATTCTTTACACCCAATGACTCGATCATGCACTTATAAGACTAGTATGTATAACACATGCTAAATGCAAGCTAGATGTTTTGAACTCTTTCAATACGATATCTCAACTAGAAACCACTAAAGATTTTACTCCTTTCCCCACAGCATGCTTATTGACATGCAACATTCCTGATAAAAAGTTGTTGATAAAGAGAATATTAATCACATAACACATGCTGCCAAGTCAGTTGAGCACTTCTGGCAAGGTCTATTCTTTTTATATCCTTGTGTGAATTTGTCTTTATATTAAAATGAATATCCTGTTCTGTGTTAATGCAGACTCCAAAATTATAACATGCAGAGTCAACGCATTAGGTCCTCAGTCCAGTGTGTGAATCTCATTTTTCCTACAACCTCAGAGCTTTCAAAGGAAAGAAACATAACCACTGTATGTTCATGAAATTTGAATCCATATGCCAGACATGAAATAGCAGAATCGACTTCAATGAGTTTCAGGTAACTGTCTTTTCCATATGGAATCGTGACACTGCTGCTCAATCATTGTTAAAACAGTTTTAATCATGCATCTAAGAGTTACTTACAAAGATAATGCTGGGAGACACAAAACGCCAGCAAATTTGGAAGAAGACTGGAGGTGGAAAGCCAAGCATCATTTCAACATCCTTGAAGTATTTCTCATGTCCTGAAAAAGGCAAAAAGAAAAAAAAAGTTCAGTAGAAAGCCAAAATTCACTTTGAAAATTGCCACGGTTTTAGTTGAGTTAGTATTTAGTTAGCACAAACACCTCAATACTTAAAGACTGACATCAGCAATTTTCTTTTCAATTAAAATTACAAGAGATGTTTTATTATAGCCCAGAGGAGAATGTTTTAATACCGTACGTTGCCAATGTTTTAATACCGTACATGACACACATCTCATTTTACTGAAATGTGAATCATTTTATTCACAAAGAACTTTTGTTCCAATTTCCAATTTCATTAAGTATGTAAAAAGAGCTGCATACATTGATGACATCATCAATGTTGAGAAATATAATCATGATAGTACGTTACAAAAAAATCTATTGGTCAACTTTTATTTTGGACAGTAGATATTACAGTTACTGAAGAAAAATAGCACACAACATTTGTTCTCAAAAAGCATTTGAGAGTGATCCAAATAGTTCATTATCAAACACAAAGAAACATTATTATTAAATGCATATCAAATACTTGCACAATTTGGCCAAAGTGTGGCATTTCACAAAACGAGTAGTTATCTATCTTAAATAAAGGTGGATTTTCTGTTAAATGTGGATGAAAAGATCTTGTATATATATGTGAAATGCATTTCAATGAATTATTGAACTACAATGCACTATAGGATTTCTGATCAACAATGCCAGCAGTTTGTCTTGAACCTTCAACAGTATAATCTAGGTCGTAGAATCAAAGGAAACCTGTTGACTAAATTTTGCGGCCAACATACAGACATTTATGTGTATGAAGAAGGGTCTCGACCCAAAACGTAACCTAACCAACCCCTTCACGAATGCTGCCTGACCCGCTGAGTTATTCCAGCACTTTGGGTTTTGTTCAAGATTCCAGTATCTGCAATTCTTATTATCTACATTTATATGTGTATTCTGGTTGTAAATGATTCCGGTGCAATAATGAATGAAAATTAGATTTTCCGATTTGGACAAAGTGATTTATAAATCATTTTATGCTTAGCTTAATGCTTTAATTATTTTAAGTGCTTTCATAGGTTTCTAATATCTTTTTCAAACTAATATCTTTTTTTAATTTACGTTAATTTAGTATGAAAATTTATCTGAATGACAGGCATTTGAATACTATCAAAATCCATAACAGCTTTGATAGAAGACCAAGATTGACCCCCAATTTTGAAGTCTGTTCATCTTCACGGGGAATTTCAGCAGAGCCACTGCTTCCCATGGCCTCGCATCAGATTTCAAGAACGTGGAAGACTCGGATAACAGTGGTGACTGAGTAGCAATTACAGCGACAGTTCTGTCATTCAACAGTAAATGAAAAAAACTGTATAAGTTAGAAATCTGAAATAATAGTAAACAAAAAACGCCAGGAACACTCAGCAGGTCAGGTAGCATCTATGGAACTAGATGTCAAACCTGAAAAAAGGATACCGACCTGAAACATTAACAGTTTCTCTTCCTGCAGAAACTGAGTGCTCTCAGTAATTTCTTATATTCAGATGTGCCATTTAGCCCATCAAACATGCTGCTTTGGCACATTGGATACAATCGACCTCATCATATGCACAACATTTACTTCTTTAGTTGTAAGCACTGACAAATATGTTCTGCCAGATATATTCAAATCATACCAATTTGCCATATATCGACCTAAGCTGCATTGTACATGGTCAAATTCCCACAGATACTTACCATAAATATACATAATAGCAATACACATAATACAGGAAATCACCACAAGTGAAAAGCTGGCTGCATAGTTATCCATGAGAAGGAGCCAGTAAATGCCAGCCTATGAAAGAAAGACAAAAGAATAACAATCATTTTTTGGCTTAACATATCCAATTGGAAAGTTGGTGTTCAACATTCTTCCACCCTCAAGTAATTATGAAAAAGGGCATTGTGTGGGGACCAGTGTTTGTTTAGCAGTTGTTCACCCATAGTAATACCTTTCTTCTTCTCTCTCTGCCATTGCTTATCTGGTGGATGCAGAGCACAAACTGTGTGGATCTGGGTCACTTAAGAAAGGACCGATAATGAAAGTGGATAATGAAGCTCAGTTTGTGTCAAAGTTCAGAGAGGAAATCAGGACATTGGGGGTCAGAATCAAAATTGGGGTTTATGAATTGGAGGCAATATGCTGGCTATTATGTTTAGCAAGATTCTGTAGGGTATTTTGATGCTTAGATATGTTGTCTCTCAATATGTATTCAAATCAATCGTTAAAATTCTTCAAATCATTTTACAATTTCATTTTGTATTTCAACGGCAAAGCAATTTGACACGTAAATCCTTGATACAAAGCCTTAAGGATTACCAAGGCACTGCTGAAACATTAAACATGGGGTACAGATCTGTGCTGTCTCGTGATTTATTTTGTATGTTATAAATGTGATACTTTAAATAGTGGGCGGCACTGTGGCGCAGCGGTAGAGTTGCTGCCTTATAGCACTTGTAACGCCGGAGACCTGGGTTCGATCCTGACTACGGGTGTTATGTGTACGGAGTTTGTACGTTCTCCCCGTGACGTGGGTTTTCTCTGAGATCTTCGATTTCCTCCCACACTCCAAAGATGTACAGGTATGTAGGTTAATTGGCTTGCTGTATGTGTAAATTGTCCCTAGTGTGTGCAGGATAGTGTTAGTGTGCGGGGATCGCTGGTCGGCACGGACTCGGTGGGTCGAAGGGCCTGTTTCTGCGCTGTATCTCTAAACTAAACTACTAACAGGATAAAGAGATTAATAGAAACATGACCAAAATCTTACTTAGTAAGTCTTTAATAAAAATAAACTGGAATCATTATAATCAATTTTGGGGTATTATAAATAAAACTATATCTGAAATTATTTACTCTTATTTGAAATGTGCATTAATATTATATATGAAATATGCTTGACATGAATGCACTGCTAACTTTCTCATGCTTTATTGGGATTAAAGTTGCCCTTCAATATAAATCAACAGAAGATTTCATTTGTTTTGTAAAAAGAATAAAAAATAAGTACACGTGCATTCCTTGTAGTCTTACTTGTGTAGTTAGTAAGATACCCAGAAGAAAGCCAATAATGGCAACTCCCAGAGTGACAATGGACTTTTGTCTACGAATCCAGTCACTGCCAATTTCATCAACGACAGCAGTGACCAATGTTTCCAGCAGACAGAACTGGGGAAGCAACAAGAACCATTAGTCTTTGCTACATAATATTTACTCCACCCATCACTACTACACCCAAGGTGTCATGACACTGTTGGGTGAACACAGTATTCCAAATTAATTGTACACATTTTGCAATCCATATCCATTGGAAATGATGTACATTCACCAACAAATATTATGGTGCTCCCAGGAATGCTGAGGGAAACAATTCACTCCAAATTAAATTCCTGGGGTAAATCATTCAAGCTACAGTTTCTATTTCTAATGCAAATTTGGGCCCAAGTACTGTTATTCTGTATAAATCATAGTTTAAGAATTAGCTTGGTGTTGCTCCAGGAAAGAAGCCCCATCATGTTTGGAAGTAATGGAGATAATCGAGAGCAGCAAAAAGGAATTTAACGAGTGGTTTCCTACAAAGATGGAATACCAAGAACCTGTCATGCAAACAGTATTGCATGAATTAGTGAATTATATTATGGCATTTAGGATAAATGACAAATAATATGATACTTTGTAATAAATAATGCAAACAAAAGGTGCTGCATAATATAATACAGGTATGTAATACTATATAATTGAACCACACAGTGCTCTACATTCTATGTTACATTATGTGGTATAAAATATATCATACTGGATAAATAATACAAATAACTGATATTTTAGCATAATATATTATTTCTAATAAATAATAATTAGAATCATAACATCTCTTTGTATAGTATTCTTAGCAAACACATAGAATCATATACATAGCACAGGATACCATTCTGCACCTGTTCGGTTCCTGCTCCCCATTTTCTAGTGAAGTATTTCCCTGCAAGTATCTCACCAAATCTCTTTTGAAATGTGTTATTGGTTATGTTTCCACCATTCTTTAAGATATTGCATTTTGATCATGTCACCTTATTGCATGAAAGTATTTTTTTTTAATCTTGTCCTTCCTTTGCCAATAACCTCAGCTCTTTGTTCTCCAGATAACTACCGGAGTGCCACTGGAAACAGTTTCTCCTTATTTATTTATTAAAACCCTCTACCATTATGAATGCCTTTAATAAATCTTGCTTTAACCATCACTGATATTAGTTGAACAACCATTGCTTCTCTCATCTCTATGTGGTCTAGCAACGCCTGTACTCTCTTCTCTTTAAGGTCCAGCGATGCCTGTACTATTCTAGTCAATATAAGGACCTCAGAAATGAATGCAAGTAGTCTCAGCTGTCTCACATTATTGGGAGGGTTGGGGTTGATGCAGTTAATTCCTCAGTACTAGCTACAAAATGCCAAGATGTACCAAAGTGTACCTGTCAAATAATCAAAATGATTTTTTAGAAAGAAACTACTCATTCCAGTACAGTTAGACACAAAAAGCCAGAGTAAGTCAGCGGGACATGCAGCATCTCTGGAGAGAAGGAATGAGTGACGTTTCGGGTCAAGACCTTTCTTCAGACTTTCCTTCCTACTCATTCCAACACAGATTCTGTTTAAAAGTGGGATTATAAATCACATTGATGAGATGTTGATGATGTTGATTGTAATTCAGCCCAGGCATCGTGTTAATAGTGGTAGAGGTTTTGTCCTCCCTGGGCGGGTTTAGATTTGGTATGTAATGATAGACACCTTGCTGACTGGGCCGACAGCCTGTCCTGCACAGCCAAGGAGAATCTTTCACAAAAGTGTGGCTTGTTGTGTGGGCTCGGGTACCACTCCATCTCTACGGAAGTAAAGTACCAGGCTAATGGGGGGAAAAAAGCGAAATTAAAAAAAAAGATAGGGCTGATTTTCTTTAATACCGCCTTCATCGTATAAATACCAGCATAATGCCAATATTTATACATTTCATGAACCCAGTGGATGTAACTTCCTTGTCACGTGTTACTTGGTTAGTCTGTATCAATATCGTACTGTGGCTAGCTGTAGGTAGATGTTACAAAAAGACAAGAAACTGGGTGAAATTTTCTGTCATTGCAATTTGTTGCCTGTGCTGTCAATGCTGGGATATTCATTTTTGCCTCTTCATATTCAAGTGTTCAAGAATTCTTGTGTTACATTCAGGGGTAAATGGCTGATTACATTTCCTATCATTTTAATGCACAATTTTTTTTTGACATTTAATGTTCATCTGGCATACACAAGCAGGTGCAGGTTTGTTTCTGAACCAACTGGATCTCAGTGTTTCTAGGAAAATCAGATACAAGCAAGTAAAATTAGTCAATAGGGTTATTTAAAAAAAAAAGAGATTACAAGGAAATAACATTAAAACAAATTAGCCCATGGGGCACAGTGATGTTGGTAACATTCTTCACTGCCAATCCCAGTGTCCTAGTGTAAGAATTCCATTCTCCACCTCAGCCAACACATAGGACTTTACAATCCAGTTGGCTATGGATATTGTTGTCAATTTATCTTGTTTTACCTTAGTGAAGAGGTCGGAGGACAATGCTGTCGCCATCACATCACCAATTTAGAATTATGGATGATAGAATAATGGACATAGATATGTCATCCATTATATTAATACAGTAAGCATTAGCTTGCTGGAATGAATTGGGTTTTTTTTCTGTGATGCAAAATTGATAAGTTCTAACCATTTTTATACCCGACTAATTCTAAATTTATCTTAAAACATTTTAGTATGTGGCATGTTAAAGTATGAGGTGTGGAACATTATTTAGAAATGACATGTTTTGAGATTATTTACAATTACATGCGGCATCGTTAATAAGGATGTGAAATTGAATCATCGATTCCAGATAAAGCAGATGAGATGTGTTAACGAAGAAACTGCAGATGCTGGAGAATCGAGGGTTACACAAAAAGCTGGAGAAACTCAGCGGGTGCAGCAGCATCTAAGGAGCGAAGGAGATGGGCGACGTTTCGCGAGGGTTACACAAAAAGCTGGAGAAACTCAGCGGGTGCAGCAGCATCTAAGGAGCGAAGGAGATGGGCGACGTTTCGGTGCCCATCTCCTTCGCTCCTTAGATGCTGCTGCACCCGCTGAGTTTCTCCAGCTTTTTGTGTAACCCAAAGCAGATGAGATCTTTTTTTGATGACTTTACAAATCAATCTTGTTTCACATTCAAACAGAGCAAAATCATTGAATTTTTTTGTGGAAAATTAAGTGCATTTTCAATTAAAAATGAAAGGCAGCATGGCACTCTGAATGCTTTCCTCAGGGTGTTTTGTTAAACATTTTTTTTCATTAATCTGCTGATTTATCATTCTATGTAAGGATTGCTTTTGAAACGGGAAATAATGAAAATATCTCTCACCTGTGTACCCAAACCTAGCAGAATCAACATGAAGAAAAATAGAAGAGACCAGAAGGGTGAGATTGGCAACAAAGTCAGAGCCTCTGGGTAAGCCACAAAGGCCAGTCCGGGACCATGATCTGCTACTTGTGAGACGTCGACTCCCAGGTGTGCAGCCATAAATCCAAGAATGGAGAAGATGACAAACCCAGCGTAAATACTGGTTGCGCAGTTGGTGATACTGATAATGATGCTGTCCCTGTAACAGACAGAGGAATGATAGTCACAATGATGGTGAAATTACGTTAAAGAATTAAAGAGCTAAACCTGCCCTCGTTCAAACACCATTATTTCCCCTTTAGACGCATTCAGCTCCCCCCACCCCCCCAGAAAAGTGCCATTGTTTTGGAGCTATTTGGAGGTTCCTTTGAATCCTATAAAAGACTGAATTTTGTTCTCTTCTTAAAAGGCAAGTTATGATCAGAGGTCAAGGTTAAAAGGGGTTTTCTCAAAATTTCTCACTCTAGCTTCTCAGTCAAGACTGAGGATTTATTAGGTAATTGATTACTGTGAACAGAGGTGCAAATGATCCTCATGCACGTGATAGGTGGAGACCAAGTTAGATAGCCACCAAAAGAAACACAATCGACAATAGGTGCAGTAGACGGCCATTCGGCCCTTTGAGGCAGCACCGAGACACAACATGTTTATTTTCTCTTTGTCTCTTGTTCCAGTTTAGTCCCCTGACTCAATGTGGACACTTCATTTCTTGGAGATACTCAGGGCAGGAGGATGGAAAGGGTTTTGCCTGAAACCACGAAGATAAATAATTGTGCAATTTAAATGCAATGAATGCTGATTTTTTTTTTAAAGCACAGTTTGTGAACACAAAATAAGAATATAGATGGGTGCTCTTCCTCTTCAAAGAATAACTGATTGGAGTAATGTTGCTATACAGCTCTCTACAGCAATGCAATGACTCAAAATGAACTACAGCAAAGGAATGGCAGTGCTCATCTGTATTTATATATCTCTAGTTGCACCTTATTGAGAGACTGGACTCTTGGTTGGCATGACAAGAGGTTGTCATGAACACTGCCAGAAACGAAGAAGCCTTCTATGAAATAAGTCAAGAATTAAAAGTAGGGGGAAAAAAGCATTTTTTAAGAATGCTCCCAAACCTGTAACAGTTATTGTGAAACTTGTTGTAAGAAGCCATGGTAATCAGGCCACCCCAAGCACATCCCAGGGAGTAGAAGATTTGGGAAGCAGCATCACCCCAGACCTGAAATAAAATGCAATTTGAATGAATGATAACATTTTTCAGCTTTTAATGTTAAAGATAAAACTTAACCAAAAGTTAAGTAACTATGAGGATTGTGATTGCCTGCATTTTCCTCACAACCTGTTTTGTATGAATGGTAAAGACTAGTACTCTAGCAATGTTACTTCACAATCACAGTGAGGAGGAGCAATTCTATTCACTTTCCTTTGTTTTATCCCTTCTGGTTCCATCAACCGACTTTGCACGGCATTGTTATGCTTTTGTGTAAGAAGGAACTGCAGGTGGTGGTTTAAACCGAAGATGGACACGAAAAGTGGGAGTAACTCAGCGGGACAGGCAGCATCTCTGGAGAGAAGGAATGGTTGATGTTTTGGGTCGAGACCCTTTTTCAGCCATTGCCATAATAACAGGCTGGAACTTACAGTACTTTAGTTTATTTTATTTTAGAGATACAGCACAGAAACAGGCCCTTTCGGCCCACCGAGTCCACACCGACCAGCGATGCCCGCATATTAACACTATCCTACACTCACACACACTAGGGACCTTGACCATGTGGGTTTTCTCCGGGGATCACTGGTCGGCGATTCATCTTCACTTCATGAACGTCCTATTTGTGGTGGTTTGTAGTTGGTCATTTAGTAATTTGTAACAGTATCTAAATTGGCTCATTTTCCAAAGTAGCAGGAAGGAAGAAGCAAACATGTGGATAGAGATTTGTTTGACATCCAGTGTGGTCTTGACAAACTCATTGTGGCCCATTTTATGTAGCTGAATATTTCACTCATTATCTTTCCAGATCCACTCTGTAAAAACATCCCTTATCCCAGAATGGTTATAGCATATCGCCATCATATACTTATCAAACGTCTGATCTTGTATGTGTGTATGTGAGTGCATATGTGGTTGTCTTTACATCTTCGCAAAAACACTACGCGGTAACGATTACATTTTTACATATTCCAATCGACATTTTCCCCCTCGAGGCCTCACTGAACATTTTATGCTTTATTTCTTGATTTATTACTGATTAAAAGTAAGAAGTTTAAAAACAACAAAAGACTTTGAATTTAAAACGACCAGCTTTCACTGATGACATCACAATGGCTTGGCTAGCAATGATCATCTTCACTAAGGATTTCAACCTATATGTCACGTTATTCATGATGAAAGCTTTAAAAATGCCAACTTGCACAAGATATTTGCATATTCTGATTCACATTTTCACCCTCTAGGCAGAGATCACTTTCAGTGAACATTTTATGCTTTACTTCTCGACTCATTACTGATTCAAGTTAAAAAAAAAAAAAAATACATTGAATTTCAAAACGACCAGCTTCAACTGATGATGTCACAATGGCTTGGCTAGCAGTGATGACACAGGAACACTCTGAACGTTTCACCTCACAGGAGGGGTAGAGCGACTTGCTTTTGCAACACACAGGGCAAGTGCAATTGGAATTCTTTTAAAAGAGCACTGTTGAGGGAGGCAAGGGGAGTGCTGGAATCTTACTTTCGGGAACGGCTTGAGTTGGAGGACCATGCCTCCCGTGGGGGCTACGGGTAGGGAACGGTTGCGTTGGGGGAGCAGACATAACGGGTCTGCACTTGGTCTGGTAACCCATAAAATTCATGCTAGATATATGTAGCAGTAATCCAGCTACAGTCTATCCACGTTACTACGTACCTCTTTATAACGCATTTCAGGTATACAGGAGGTAGCTTCCCACAGCAACCAGACCCCACTGCCTCTTTAAGAACAGTCTGCTAGTTACATTGCAGGAGGTCAATGAAATTGACAGGCAATTGCTTCAATCAACACTTGTGCTATAATTCTCTCTTAAACAATGTAACAAACGGTCTTTAGTAATTTGGCAGTAAACAAAAATACATTTTAGCTGTTACAAAGAACTTTGTATTTGAAAACAACTAATTTCATGGATTGAAGTTTGGTTATGGCGGAAATCAGCAATAATGGTACCTCAATTAGTTCCTTTTTGATCACCTCTCAAGGCATTAATGACTCACCTTTGCATCCAAAATCTTGTCCCACTGAGGAGTGAGATAGTACATGATGCCAGTTACAGCTCCATCTAGCGTGATCCCACGGATAAACAGAATAGTCAGCACAACATAAGGAAATGTTGCTGTGAAGTACACCACCTGCAAGAATAACACACCTTGTTATTACCAGCACGCATCAGTATCGCTGGTGACTGCTCCCTATCCCAATCGCAGATAGAACAGCCATGATTGAATGGCGGAGTAGACTTGATGGGCTGAATGGCCTAATTCTACTGCAATCACTTATGATCTAATGACCTTATCCAGCAGATTCCTTAATTTAGAATGCAGAGTAATAGAAAAATATAGAATCAGAAAATTCAAGTTGTCTATATCTCGCCACATCATCGTCTAAATCTCGTTTCCCTTTCCCGTGACTTTCAGTCTGAAGAAGGGCCTTGACCCGAAACGTCACCCATTCCTTCTCTCCAGAGATGCTGCCTGTCCCGCTGAGCTACTCCAGCTTTTTGTGTCTATCCAAGGTTTTACATACAATCTCTTTAACATAATGGAACTGAGGCCAGTGGATGAGGCCAGCGTGGCTATAGTTCTGGGAAACCTCTAGGCATGTCTCTGTCTCTCCTGGGCAATTGTCCTTCCTTTTCAAGGGAACACATAAAACCTCTGCCCTTCCTCCAAAGCTCTTTACGGTGAGAGGGACAAAAATGTGTGGGGCGCCTTCTTTTTTCACACAGTGGGTGGTGGGTGCCTGGAACTCACTGCCAGGGGTAGTGGTGGAGGCAAACATGAGTGGCATTTAAGACACCTTTGGATAATCATGTGGATATGCAGGGAACGGAGGGATATGGCTCAATTCAGGCAGATGAGATTAGTTTTTCTTGGCATCGTTTTCAGTGCAGACGTGTTGGGCTGAAGTGCCTGCTCCCGTGCTGTACTTTTCTATTTACTACATTCTATGTTTTAGTCCTTAGCTCAACCCACCAATTCCAGGCCATTCATACATTGCATCCAAGTTGAATATTTGCCAATTATAACATGTTACTTACTTTTCCTGAAGACTTGACCCCTTTAAAGAGGCACAGAAAGACCACAAACCAGGCTACAGCAAGGCATCCCAGCAAAGGTGTACGGACCTCCCCAAGATTTCCAATGTCATCCGAGATCTTCAGTACATGAAAACTGTCAACAAATATGGCAATAGTCAGCATCAATATCAGGGCCAAATATTGCATTCACTTCCTCCACACTAACGTTTTGATGCATGTCTGGCTTACGTTGGTCTCAGCATCAACAAAACAACAAGTATTTTTGAAAGAAAAACAAAAATCCTCTCAAATATCCAAGTAGCCTCCTTTTGCTCTGGTATTTTATTTAATTCACATGTTTAATCAATAATGTTTTATTATTAATGTCTAATGTTTTATGTATCATTCTTAACTGTCACTGTATGTCATGTTATCACATGTGGGCAGAGCACCAAGGCAAATTCCTTGTATGTGAATACTTGGCCAATAAACGTATTCATTCAGTCATAAGAAGCAAATACTTACAGCTTTAATATCAATTAAAATTTGGTTTAGGTATAATGAGCAAAATTCTTTAACAATTCATGAGAAGACCTGAGGCATAATTTCTA
Organism: Okamejei kenojei; assembly: GCA_035221665.1. NCBI lineage: Eukaryota > Metazoa > Chordata > Chondrichthyes > Rajiformes > Rajidae > Okamejei > Okamejei kenojei. The sequence continues at coordinate 55,296,120 of CM069140.1, read as the reverse complement.
CCACAAAAGAAAATTATATTCCACATAGGCTCAATGGTGAATATATATATTCACCAGCATCATTAAAAATACACATTTTTAAAAGTGGCCATAGGGTAGTTTGGCCACATACGGACATCTTGACAGTGGTCAAAATATCTCATATTCATATACTGCTTGGCAGGCCATCAGGGTAGGCAAGGTAGGCACTGCCTACCCTGACTAAAATTATAAAATGGTAATTATTAAATATAAATAGTAAAGGCACGGAAAAATTATGCCTACCTAAGAGATCGATCTCTTAAGTAGGCATAATTCTCCCGTGCCTTTCATCCACAGTACTTGTAACACGTGGAAATATGTGCAGCTGACGTGCCGTCGACGCTGCTTCAAGACTTCAATGACGGTGCAAAGGCAGCTGAAATTCTGCCTTTGCACCATGGACTGCGTACTGCGCATGCGCAGCAGCCTACTGCACATGCACAGCGCAGGTTTCTTGGCAGGTTTTTCAAACATGGATTGCCATTATCTTAAGAATATCTTAAGAAACAAAGAGAGAAGAATGGAGTTTGTGTGCAAATAATGTGGTAAGTAAATTTCTTTGAGCTATATGTTTTTAAATACTGTTTTTCCCGGCAATGAAGGCTCTATCTTTTACCCAAAAATAAGGCACAAAGATTTACCTGCGTCTTGGAGGCCCAGGGTTAGGTTGTTAGCCAAGACAGATAGACTTGGCTATCCCTCAGTACAGCAACATCAAGAACGATGTTGCTCTACTGAGGGATAACAGGACAGCGGGCGGTGGAGCTTACTCCTGTGTCAGCGTGAGTAACCTCAATTGGTCCCTTGATCACACTGACACAGGATTTAAGGATTTGCGGGAAGCGGCTGACATGAGCGAGGCCGGCGATTGGCAGGTGAGAGATGTTCAGTTGGAGAGCACTGCCAGAGGTGAGCGGGCCAGCAGAAGTGGTGGCCAGTCCCACTGTCCGGTCCCAGCAGCTGCTCGCAGCCGCCCGAGTTACTTCGCTCCCCGGCTGTGCCCGGAGCGCCGCGGCAGCGGTGAATGAGTGAGTTACTGGCATGATCCCCGACCCCCTCCTTCTCAACGCTCCTGCCCTCCCCGCAATTTTACCCTGGGCCAGATTCTCCACACGCTGTGAAACAAGCTCTCCCCCCAATTGGTCCCTTGAACTAGTATTATCATTCAATAATGGAACTCAAAATGGGGTGCGTCTTCGACTCAGGAGCGTCGTCATTGCCGGGAAATACAGTGCTTTATTTAAAGATATGGCTTTTGAAGACTTTATAAAAGTTGACTGACAGCTTACGGAGAGGAGAACAATCTGCGCATGCGCGGTTTAAGATTTTTTAAACGCCGACTGACTGCCTACCCTGAGAAATTACTCACAGTACGTGCCTGCTGCCTGGGTAGCTTACAACTTGACATTATAAACATTAAATTCTCAAAATGTAAGTAATATCTCTTCCTACCCTCTCCCCTCTCTTTTTCTTGTCATCTCTCACCACGGCACTCACACATTTATCTCACCATCTTCCGCCCACCTCACTCTCCCCCCCCCCCCCTTCTCCCCCCCCCCCCCCCCCCCCCCCCACCACCCTGCCCCTTGAATGCTCGTCTCCCATCCCAAGATCCCCCATTTTCCTTTTAAACCCCTCATGCCCCTCCTCTCAATCTCTTACCATCCATATTCCTCCCTCCAGCTTTACATTTCATTCCTCCATTTCTCTCCTTCTACCCTTTTTCTCCTTTTCATGTCTAGTCTGTCAACTATTCCATGCAACTGCCAATCAACACCCCCTCAACTGCATCCACCTAGAACTTGCCAGGCTTTGCTCTGCCCCTACCTCTCCTTTCCAGCTTTGAACCCCTACAGCTGTCAGTCTGTAGGGGTGTCCCAACCCAAACCTTTGTCGATTCCCTCCACAGATGCTGCATGGCCTGCTGAGCTCACATGCACTCAGTGTTTGCTCTCAAGATTTCAGCATCTACAGTTCCTTGTGTCTCCAGTAGTCAAAATATGATGGAAACTGCTTATTTTGAGAAATGATGGAGGTGGGGTTCCAAACCCAGACTTACAATTAAACAAGACGAAGCTCCACATCAATCACCTACACTTCGTCTGCTTGATGCAAAAAGGTTTGAAGCTTGGAAGAACTCTCTATATGCTATTATATCCCGGTGAACAATCCCAGATTCTTCATTAGTACAGGTGTCAGATGTTATAGGGAGAAGGCAGGAGAAGGCAGGACAATGGGGTTAGGAGGGAGAGATAGATCAGCCATGATTGGATGATGGAGTAGACTTGATGGGCCAAATGACCTAATTCTACTCCTATCACATGACTTTATGACCTTATGACCAACCCATTGTCCAAGTTGCTCCTTGACAGATGAGTTCAGGATGGATTTTTCAGAAATCAAGAGGACAGGATGTTTATTGCCAATGCTGTGACGGTTTGGAATTCTTCCTTAAGTGCTGGCAATATATAATGCTAAGCGTACCAGCTATTCATTCCACTGACTTCCTGCATTGACTTTGAAAGGTAGGAAGTCTAAAGTAACTGATAGCAGGTATCAAGAACTGGTAATCAAAGACAGATTGCTCCCAAATCTCTAAATTATGAATATTAATTTCATAGTTATCAACATGCACCTTTACATGCAAATACTTTACAATTCATAGTATGATTATTTATTCGGTGTTTTTGATCCATACATTTATGATAATAAAGACTGTCTGAAGCCCTGTATTCTGACACTGATTTCCGAATGGATATCAATAAACAATATCTAATCTAATCAGACTGTTGTTTAAAACCAATCGAGGCTTACGGAGTTGGATTAATAATGGCAGAGAAATGCATCAGTTGGACAATAGCTTCCTCCGTTCTAGTGGTAGAAACAAAGCCCCTTAAAAATACTTTCTATTTCTTCCTGCTGCCGACAGAAAGCTATGTATTTATAGCAGCAATCTAGTAGGAACATTTCACTTTCTTGTGCTTTCAATTAACATTGACTTTGAAACATTATTCTGTTTAACGTATCGGCTGCAGATCCCTTTCCAATTGTTCTTTCAGGTTAGAATGATTTCAGTGTTGTTATTCCTTGACTCAATGCTTTTCAGACATTTTCTGGTCACTGAGGAGGCACCTTTACTTATTATTTAATGGATAAAAATATGCATTGTAGCTTAGCATGGGGTGGGGGGAGGGGGGGGGGGGGGAGGGGGGGGGGGGGGGGGGAGGAAGGTGGTGGGAAAGACTAACTCATTCACCATTCATTAAGTCGCACAGCATAAATAGTGGATTTTACAATGTGCAGTAGAACACAACTTTGTGGTTACCTGTCATGATCTGCAGTCAATTTAATTGCTGTCATCGAACTTGGTAAAGGGTGTGCATGATTTGCACATCACAAAAGAGGGCAGAGTAGTTACTCCAGACCTGCTGTCAAACCATATTTTCCTCTCTGGAGCAAACCACAATGTGCTGGAGGAACTTTATGATTAAAAGAGGTGAATTGCAAAGATATTATTGTTAGACTCAATTCCCCAAGTCCATGATGGGAGGAAAAAGATCAGCCAGGATTGACCTTGACCCAAATGTGTGCACATGTAGCCAACACAAGGGCAAATTTGGGCTCAGGGATGGATAGGTGAGCATCAGCGTGTGATTAGCCTTCTGTCATTCTGCCTGATATTCAGCAGCTCCCTCACCATATCCCCTACCTCAACATTGCAACCGATTGCAAGAAGGAGTGTAAATTAACCGTTTAGATCTTAACGGTCTTGGAAGAGTTTGCAAACGACTGGCAACTACAGGGTCCTGGTTGGACATGTGACCTGGATCCCTGAATATATAAGAGGGATTTTTTTTTCCTTCTGCGTGGAAAGACATAATTTAAAATGGGGGACAGCAAAACCTCCCAAAAGCTTGCATCCCCTCCCTACCCACCTGCCATATATGTGTGTATATATATATATATATGTATATGTATATATGTATATGTATATGTATATGTGTATATGTATATGTATATGTATATATGTATATATGTATATGTGTATATATATATATATATATATATATATATGTGTATATGTATATGTATATGTATATGTATATGTGTAGATATATATATATATATATATATATATATATATATATATATATATATATAGAGAGAGAGAGAGAGAGAGAGAGAGAGAGAGAGAGAGAGAGAGAGAGAGAGAGAGCTCTGGAGATCACCATGAATGAAAATCTCTCCATGACCCTTGGAAATCCATCAGAATATGAGGTGGAGCTTCCTCGTGGTCACACTTGTGGTTCAAAAGATTCCCTCTCTAAAAATAGAGGCTTCCACAGTTGGCTTTCTATGTACTGGTGAGGTCAGAACACACTGTACAGATTGCATTTAGGAGAAAACAGAATACGAAGAGACAAACAGTAACACAACATGGTGTTAGTGTCCATATCAGTGCATCACTATTAAATGGGAAGGCTGCTCTTACTTCCAGTACTCCTCACTAGGACTGGTCCTCTTTGCAGTTTGGTTCAGCAACATCGAGATGTTTTGTGAAAGCTCAGTGAAGTCGGTAGTTCGGTTGGGGTTGAGCATGCTGCTGCAATCGTCGGTGTTCCAGATATTATTGCAGTATGTCCACGGTAGAACTGAAGTCATGGAGGCGAAGAAGTAGTAGAAGGAGATGCAAATGACCACATTGTAGTAGATTCCAATGTAGGAGGACACGACCATCATCCCATACCCGACTCCTTCACAGGAACGAGGGCAAGAAGTCAAACAATTCCATTTTACACGGCTGTCTTGCTTCATGTTTTAATCAGGCAATGTTATCTTGACTGAGACAAAATGCTTGGAAAATGTAAGCAAAAGGGGAACATGCAGCCCCCCCCCCCGGTCAGATATTTCTGCCTTTGCAAAACCTGATGGGTAATAATATTGTAATGTCTATTTTAACAAGTGTAAATTTTAGGTTTGCCACAAATGGCATGGAGGGAGTCTTAGCCCTTGAGTCCTTTGGAATGAGAGTGTCAACACTAGTATCATGATTTTGAATTGTAGAGGCTCATTTGTGTGGGCTTTGAAGGCAAAAAGAAAATTATGTCGTTCCCACGACAACGTCCGTGCAATGTCAAAGGTATGGTTTAACAGATGTTATATGTTCAAATAGAAACTAAAAATATATCAAAGCAAGGCCATAATAAACTAAGGAACAGTCTGAGAAGAAAATGAGGAGCAGCAGCAAACACAATCTGTGCATCATCGTACAACAAGATCAGAGCATTTTCTAATGCTTATAAATGAAAATAACCATTAGACTTTGGGGCGGGAGCAGGCACACCGCAATTCATGAGGCAGGAGCTTTACCCAAGGAAGTTGGAGATGGGGAGGTGTGGAATTAACTTTTCTTGAGTCCCACCTAGCCAGTTAGCCAGATGTTACTTGCGGGCTGGATTTAAAACAGGTGATGGAGTTGAGGCAGAACCCAGTATCATTGGGAGGCTAAGGGGATGGGTCCTAGCCTCAGGTAATAGCATCATAGAGAATGGAAACAGACCCTTGGGCCCATGGAGTCCACACCAAACATACACCTACATTATTCCTGTTGTATTTTCCCCATATTTCCACCAGATTCTACCAGTTCACCCACACACTAGGAGGGACAACTGACTGTGGCTAACTAACCTACTAACCCACACATCTGGGGAACATGGGGGAAACTGGCGTGCTGTAGAAATGCATGCCAGCACAGGACACATGTATTAGCTCCATATAGACAACATCAGAAGTCAAGATGGAACGGGTCGCTGGAGTTGTGAGGCAGTAGCTCTGCTAGCTGTGCACTAAAGTTCTGGTAAAGAAATTTACAAGTGATTGTGACACATTTAGTGCTTCGCAGCTTGTCACCAGACTCCTGAAATTAATACTCTACTCCAAGCTCTGTCACAGCAATGGGTTACCAGGATGACATAGGAAATGATTCAAGGATGTCCTTAAAGCCTCCTGGAAACTGCCTAGCAATACCACTGGTGGGAACCCCTGCCCCATCAAAATGAAGGCGGGACATTCGGGATGGCATGGAGTTTCTCTGTTCGGAGAATGTGGAAGCCAAGCAAAGGACCTTCCATATTAACCCCTGCTCTCCTGTCCCACCAATGGTTTGCATCAGCCACCTCGGAACACAAGAACTAGAGTGGTAGCATGTTGTCCGCAACCCCCAGGAACTGCTGACATAGGGGGGTAGGTTACAATTTTGCAAGTGTATGATTCCATAAAAGTGCTTCAGGTATTGCTTTCTGCTACGTGTTTAATATGCTTTGTAGAGACAGGATTCTGTGTCTCTTGGGAAAGTCTGCAAATATCCTCTAAATACACATTCTTCTTTAATGGCATCCCCACCTCCAGCTTTCCTCTGCTGCTCGTTTATTCCCTCGGTGCATGATCTGCTCAGGTTGGAAATGAACTTTCTTACCTTTGAACATCGGGTTAACCCTCCACACACCAAGGCAGCCTTGGCTGGTGAACTGCCCAAAAGAAAGCTCCAGAAAAAAAAGAGGAATACCACAGAAGACCAGCATGATGATATACGGAAATATAAAAGCACCTTTAAAAAATAAAGATCCAGCATTACAGATAATAGTCAAATTCCGAGAACAACTTGCATAAATGCAAACGTGTTGAAGCTTAGCTATACAACATGGATGTCCAGATCGTATGACTATGAAGGCAATGATGAACATCAAGGTAGGATGGTACATCTCCAAATGACATAAAACTCTTGAAAAGTTCAGACACTGGATTTGCAACTTATATTTCATTATATTTCAACATTCATATTGTTTAATGTATCAAATGAAGAGTAATGTGTCAAATAAAATTAAAAATGGATGTGCAAGCCAGAGAGGTGCTACATGCATAACTAAATCTAAATTAATACCATGTCAGCATCTGATGGCCAATGTTGTATAAATGTGAGTGAAGCTTTGGCTGAAATAAAGCAAATCATTAAGGCAACTAATTTGTTATTAACATTTATCTGCTATCCAGCCTTACATTGCCCAATTTGTATGCTGCATTATATGGTGTAGTAAATCAGGAGTGCATATCCAATTTTACACTTGGTATTCTACATCCTTTACATTCTGCAATACCAATAAAGTCTTATGTTCATCCTATTAAGTATTGATTTTAAAAAAGTAGAACCAATACAATAAGAAAAAATAATTCAGTATCCGCGTTAAATTTCAGTTCATATCAAGACGTTTCAATGCAAATAGCTGGCTTGGTTGATCTGGTTCCTAATAAAATCTGTGCATAATTATTCAGAGTAAATTATTCAGAGAATGGGATACTGACTGGGGATGATCAGCCATGATCACATTGAATGGCGGTGCTGGCTCGAATGGTTGAATTGCCTACTCCTGCACCTATTGTCTATTGTCTATTGTAATATTTCCTTTCAGCAAGACTGGCAGATAGTACACATTCTATATGCTCATGCACTCCATTTTTTGGCTTAGATCATATATGCTTTACCTAATTAGCTCTAGTTACTGAATCAGTAATTCAGTCTACAAGTTGGGCATGTAGTAACATGAAATAGATTATATTTCAGTTTATCTCTACTCGGTTGTGAATGCAGAACAATGAAAGAATGATCAGGTCTTGTACACATTTTAAGTCCGATTCCTTTGCCACAGATTGCTTCATTAAGCAAGCAAAATGCCTGCAAATATTTCTAAATAACAGGAGTGGACTTTTTTCCTTCTAAACATGGTGCAAAGGGATGATGTTTTACATAGGTCTGTCCATTTTGTGCTGTTGAATTAATTTTTAATGAAATTAAAAAACATTTTCAATATATTGTGTTTATATTTCCATAATATTTTAACATGTATCCCAAAAACAAAATCACCCCTTGAAAATGTATAATTTACAGGACTTCAGCTGAGGTGGCCAAAGTGGGTGAATGAATAGGAATTTTGCACAATCAGCTTTGCATGCAATACCAATGTAACACTCAGCATAGAAGAGATGCAAGGTAAAAAAAAAAGCATGTCAATGAGATTGTCAGGTCACCTCCCATTAGTAGGGAAGCTTCTTCCATTGATTAGATTTAAACATGTTTACATTTTCTCAGCAGATCACATGTCGGTCTGTGTAAAGGGATATGTGCACTGATTTGTAAGAGAAAAGTGACAAGTGTACAGATGAGGACATGAATAATAAATTTCAGAGACAGAGAAGACCTTTGGAATAACTCGGGCTAAATATATTTTAAATTACACTTAAGGCCACTTAGGTTACCATTTAAAAAAAATTCTCCTGGAGACTAATTAAATTGCTTGCCAACTTCATTTCTATCTATATGGTTTTCATGTTTTTTTCCCATTCATTAAATTGCCTTATGACAATGCCTTATGAGCTATATTTTCACCATAGTTAAAATACATTTACAGAAATAATGAACTGATAAATGCAATTAACGGTGAATTTATTAGAATAACAAAAATCAGGTGTCAAACTGCATATGGAAACTATTCACTAGCCAGCATAACATCGCTTTGGGAATATTAGTCATAAAGGTGGCATGTGAAAAATAGCAGAAACCTATGAAATAATGCCTAAATATTTTCAAAGAATGGCAAATGCAACATTTACAGAGTATACACAAAGGCAAGCAAATAGCTGAGCACATATAACATAAAATGCTTCACTGAGAACAGACATTAAACAAAGGGAATGAAATCCGTGTCTTGTATCGATTAAATCTGTGAATTTATAAAATACTTTAGGAGATAGAAGAGATGCGCTTACGTATAATTCGCAATTTGTTGGAAAATGCAGCAGCCCCTGAGGATTACAGCTAGCAACAGTAACACCACTAGCTAAGAAATCCATGAAAACATATGCAGGAATTTGAAAACCAGTCATCTTAACATTACTGGTTGGAAAACTAATGGAATCCCCCCCCCCCCAAAAAAAGACAATAGAAACCTATCTAGCAACCAAAATGATTAAAATGAACATACAGCACAAGGGTAATACAGTGGATGTATTTTATTTTCCAGAGGTCTCTGATTAGTTGTTCCATAAGCAAATGAATGATAGGGTCAGCTTCTATGGAGCAAGGAATGGTAAATAGCATAATTTCAGAGGGAATGCAGAGGGTAGGGACAGTGGCTGTTAATTCCAGGTGACAGAAGGTCAAACGTAGGCTTCCATTGGGTCAATGCTGTTGTTCACAACTTATATTAATAAGTTTGACTCTGAATTAAACATTATTTATTAATTTGCAAGCAACCTCAAGTTGCGGTGAAGGAGTTGGTCAATGCTGAGTAGGATAAGAACAAATTAAAGTGAGTGAATAATAATTATGTGAAGAATGGACATATTTTGCACAAGAATGTCAACACTTAGAAATGTGATGCATAACACTTAAGGAAAGAAAATTGAAGAAAGTAATAATTTAATGGTGTGGCAGATACCCAAGATATCTCAGAGAATAACAACACAGATCACTAGAAGCAGATTAATAAGACTGCAACGTCGCAAGCAAAAAATGACAGACTATTTATTGAGTATTCTGTCGAATTTGCTTTACCCTTGGGTTCAGCGAGACTTGAGATTGCATAATTCTGGTTACCATATAAATATTATGGGGAACGCAACAATATTCCAAGGATGGGACTAAAAACAGAGATAAAGTAACTGACAAAGAAAAGGTATCACTTTTCTTGAAAAGCAATGGCTAACGATTCAAGTATAAAAAGTTGAGATAAAGCTGACACTGTTTCCCTGTGTAAGGGAGGGCAAAACCAGGATTGGATAGTCAGTAAGAACACGTATAGTGGATCGAGATGAAACACCTTTACCCAACAAGTGGCAAGAATACGGAACTTGGATCAACTACCGAGGATAGTTGAGGCATTTAGAAGGAGTAAACATCTATTTGGGAATACATGGTATTAGCTTCTGAGACGGCTCCAAGAGATCTCAGTGATTGTCTGTCATCTTATCATCATTAGAAAGCTGGACAAGAACATGAGGAAAATGAGATTTGAGGATTACACTGATAGGCTTAGAAAAGGAAAGAGATGACATCAATATGGCTTCGTTAGGTCAAATAGCTTCCTTCTACCATTGGTAATCTAGGTGAATTATGGAAGAGCACACAAAAAATTGAATCTTGACTTAAGGTGTCCATGCTAGAGTTTGTGGTCCATATGAACCTCCTCCTAACTATACTTCCTCAGAACCTTTATCCAATGCCTCTACGTCCTCCGAAGACTAATTTTGACATGTCTCTAACAACCCTTACCGATTTCTACAAATGCACTGCAGAAAGCATCAATATCAGAATGCATCACAGCTCAGTTCGGCAACAACTCTGCCCAGGACCAGAAGAAATTGCAGAGAGTTGTGGATGCATCCCAGTCCATCGCACAGACCACCTTTCCTCTCCCTCCCTTCCCCTAATTGACTGTCTCGGCTTCACACTGTCTCGGGAAACCAGTTAACATAATGAAGGATAACTGACATCCCGCTCCTCTTTCCCTTAGTGCAGAAGATACAAAAGCTTGAAAGAGTCAGGAACAGCTTCTTCCACGCTGATATCAGTCTACTGAACTGTCATTTCATAAGCTATGGATGTTGTCTTGATCTCTCAACCTACCTTATTCCAGCTCTTGTATTTTTTCTTGCACTTGCAATGTCTCTGTAGTTGTAACACTATAATGTAATACTATATTCTACACTCTTGTATTTTTATCTTTGCACTACCTGTTGTACTTGTATATTGTACTTACTGTATGTATAGTATGTTTTGTATATACACAGCAGTAATATACCTAATGCAATATATCCAACATATCCTTCTTTACTTTTCGCTCATGTGCTTAATCCACCATTATCTCTTTAAACAATCTATAATTGTTGCATCAACTACTTTGCATGTTCTTTATATTCTTCAAGCAAAGTGGTTTCTCTTGAATACTCCATAAAGTTATTTGGTGACTATTTCCTATTTATCAGCCCTAGATTGCCTTTCCTCCTAGTCAAACCATCTTCTCATCTACATTCATAATCTTCAACATCACTGGCAGGTTACACCTTGCTTTAGCTTGATGAGAAAAGTCTCAGCCTCTTTAGTCTAAATTAAGAGAATTTCTGACATCCAAGAATGTGTTACACAAAGAATTATAGACACTTTATTTTAGTGTCAACATTAGGCATCTGAAAATGTCGCAAATGAGAACAAGGGCACTTGAGAATGTATCAAAATGAGAATAAATAATAATTACCTGAGAACATATTTTGCAGAATAATAATCGCACAATGTAACATAATGAGAATATCATGCGTTAGAAGATGTTAGACTGGCAATCACACAGTAAGAAAAACAGACATTTTGAGGAAACAGACAAAATGGCTTTATTGAAAATGATCAGAAAAAATACAATTAATAACTGACAGTGGAGAATGTTAAATTGGGATTTAAGTCAATGTTTATATGACACACAGATAAAATACCATATTGACATGGTGACACAGTAAGAAAAAAAGGACAGCAAAGAATTCAGCATAGACAGAGGAACAGACACTTCCGAATGTATTTGATTGATAAAAACAGATGATTGAGAATGTGACACATTGAGAATAAGAAATATCAGAAGAAGTGACACTGGGAATACAACAACATGGAGTGCAACTGACACGTGAGAAAATGATACACCGAATGGCAAACACCTGAGATTTGACACACTGAGGATAATAGGCGGAGGATGACAAACATACGACGATGAAACTGAGATAGCATTCTGGCAAAAACAACTGGCAATATAGCAAACTGAGCGTATGATACAATGGAAATAACAAACATCGGAGAATATGACACAGAACAACAAATAACCAAGAATGTCCCATGTTGAAAGTAACATGACAATATAACATGTTGAGAATATGAACCAACAAGATGGACAGACAGAATAAAAGTGTGAAAACTGAAAATAACAAATGCCCTGGAATGTTACACCCCGGGGACTGAGAATGTTCTAGGTGGGGAATAACAGACTATTAGAGAATGGTAACAACCTGAGAGTATGGCAAATGTTCCAATAATGAAAGACAATGATAGGCTGAGAACATAGCTCATCGATAATGCATTCTCACCAAGGTTAACAGACATATTGCGAAAACAAACATATGAAAATGTCACAGGCTGAGAGTGATGCAGACGACAGGGCTACAGTGGCTTGCAAAAGTCTTCATACCCCGTGAACATTTCCACATTTTGTCACGTTACAACCACAGACGTAAATGTATTTTATTGGGATTTTATGATAGACCAACACAAAGTGGTGCATAATTGTGAAGTGGAAGGAAAATGATACATAGTTTTCAAATTTTTTTACAAATAAAAAACTGAAAGGTTTGACGTGCAAAAGTATTCAGCCCCCTTTAGTCTGATACCCGTAAATAAAATCCAGTGCAACCAATTGCCTTTAGAAGTCTCCTAATTAGTAAATAGAGTCCACTTGTGTGTAATCTAATCTCAGTATGAATACAGCTGTTCTGTGAAGGCCTCAGAGGTTTGTTAGAGAACATTAGTGAACAAACAGCATCATGAAGCCCAAGGAACACACCAGACAGGTCAGGGATAAAGTTGTGGAGAAGTTTAAAGCAGGGTTAGGTTATAAAAAAAATATCCCAAGCTTTGAACATCTCACGGAGCACTGTTCAATCCATCATCCGAAAATGGAAAGAGTATGGCACAACTGCAAACCTACCAAGACATGGCCGTCCACCTAAACTGACAGGCCGGGCGTGGAGAGCATTGATCAGAGAAGCAGCCAAGAGGCCAATGGTAACGCTGGAGGAGCTGCAGAGATCCACAGCTCAGGTGGGAGAATCTGTCCACAGGACAACTATTAGTCGTGCACTCCACAAATTGAGCCTTTATGGAAGAGTGGCAAGAAGAAAGCCATTGTTGAAACAAAGCCATAAGAAGTCCTGTTTGCGGTTTGCCACAAGCCATGTGGGGGGCACAGCAAACATGTGGAGTTAGGTGCTCTGGTCTGATTAGACCAAAATTGATGTTTTTGGCCTAAATGCAAAACGTTATGTGTGGCGGAAAACTAACACTGCACATCACCCTGAACACACCATCTCCACTGTGAAACATGGTGGTGGCAGCATCGTGCTGTGGGGATGCTTTTCTTCAGCAGGGACAGGGAAGCTGGTCAGAGTTGATGGGAAGATGGATGGAGCCAAATACAGGGCAATCTTGGAAGAAAACCTGTTAGAGTCTGCAAAAGACTTGAGACTGGGGCAGAGGTTCACCTTCCAGCAGGACAACGACCCTAAACATACAGCCAGAGCTACAATGGAATGGTTAGATCAAAGCATATTCATGTGTTAGAATGGCCCAAAGTCCAGACCTAAATCCAATTGAGAATCTCTGGCAAGACTTGAAAATTGCTGTGCACAGACTCTCTCCATCCAATCTGACTGAGCTGGAGCTATTTTACAAAAAAGAATGGGCAGAAATTTCAGTCTCTAGATGTGCAAAGCTGGTAGAGACATACCCCAAAAGACTTGCAGCTGTAATTGCAGCGGAAGGTGGTTCTACAAAGTATTGACTCAGGAGGGCTGAATACTTTTGCACGCCACACTTTTCAGTTTTTTATTTGTAATAAAATTTGGAAACCATGTATCATTTTCCTTCCACTTCACAATTATGCACCACTTTGTGTTGGTCTATCACATAAATCCCAATAAAATACATTTATGTTTGTGGTTGTAAATGTGACAAAATGTGGAAAAGTTCAAGGGGTATGAAAACTTTTGCAAGCCACTGTAAATAATAATAATAAGAATGACATGAAAATGCAACACACTGAAAATGGCAAACACCTGTGAACTGTGCACTGTGAATAACAGACTGGGAGTTTAACTCAGGATGGATAAGCAAGAGGTGACAATCTGACATGATGGAAATAACATTGAGAATGCGACACACTACGTCTGACAGACTGAGACTGGAAGACACTGAGAACAGAAAATACCAGAAATGCATTGCTAATGTGACACTCTGAGAAAGACAACCTAAACTGTAAAAAAACTTTGTATTTCCAGTCTGTATTTAAAATAAAAATTTAAAAAACACTTATATATCCATTTGCCATTTGTACAAAAGAGTCGGCCATTCCTGAAAGAAAAGTCAACTAATAGTCTGTGTAATTCTGCTGAGGTGCAATAAACGACATGAAAATATATCGGTTTGTGAGGGGGCAATGGACTGTAGAGATTGAACACTACCTGTTGTACCTGTGGATGGCTTGATTGTACTTATGTGTAGTATGATTTCCACATACATGACAGTAATATACCTATACAAATATATACAGCATATCCTTGTTTACCTTACTTCATGTGCTTAATCCACCCTTACCTCCTGAAAAAAACCCCAATATTTGTTGTGTCAACTGTGTTGCATGTTCTTTTTATCCCTCAAGTGAAGAGATTTCTCTTAAACACTCCATGTGATTACTTGGTGAGTATTTTATATTTATCAGCCCTAGTTTGCCTTTCCTCCTAGTCAAAACATCTTCTCATCTACATTCATATTCATAAATATCATTGGCAGCATTAACTCTATGAGAAAAGTCTCAGCATCTCTAGTCTAAGTCAAGAGATTTTTTGACATCCAAGAATGTGTAACATGTAGAACATGTTGAATTCCAAACATTTATTTGACAGCTTTGACACCCTTACACTCAAGAACTCTCCTATTTCCTACTTTACTCTCCTATTTGTCCCTCAGATTTTGGGCATATTCATAACACAAATGTCTTTGATGAAAGAGTGCTATAGTACTCATACTATATACATTGTACAACAGGTATGTGCACCAATACAGACACACAAATCAAGACACGCAGACAATGCTCATCAATGTCTTAACACATATTCACATGGGCTTAAAAATGAACACATGCTATACAGAAAAAATACTGAAATTCTACGTACCTCCGCCATTTCTATAGCACAGATATGGGAACCTCCAGACATTTCCAAGACCTACAGCGTATCCAACACTAGTGAGGATGAACTCTATTTGATTGGACCAGTTCCCACGTTTCAAGTTTTCATCTTTCTTCACCATCTCACCTGGAATAGCACCATTCTGCAAAATGTTCAAAGAAAACCATCAGTGCCCAAGGAACTAAGCCCGGTCACATTCCATTCGGCTGTATTAATAACTGCAGCATTACACCATGATAAAGGTCCAAAGACCTTATTAACGACATAGCATTGATAACTGCATGCTAGCGCGTCTCTCTAATTCTAAGGGAAAACAGGCTGGGAGGAATGCTCTAAAAGAAAGTGTACTTGTACGGTCTGGATAATACGGAGGAGGAACTTGCTCGTTCACAGGCAGGATACGTTGTCTGTTGCGCCTGTAAGTGCCGCTATCAGTAGGTATGTTACAAAACTTACCTTCCGTGGCGCTGCAGTTATGCCACTGGCCTTGTGTGCGACTTTGGCGCCTTGAGAGGGGGGCGGGTTTAAAATGCCGTTTGTCTCCAGCCTGTTCAAATCGATCTTTGTCAGGTTGTTTAGTTGCTGATGAAAAATCGCTCCGACTGCCGTTATATCGAGTTTATTAAAATTAGGCTGGATAATTTAATAGCAGGAGTAAAATTAAAATAGTCTTCTAAAGCCGTGAATGCTGACAACGGGACGGATCTCATGTACGGGACAAAGCAAGTTACGCCGTTTATTTTTACATATAAATGTGCTTCTTAGGATGCCTTTAATCAAAATTTCATGTTGCGAAAATGTGATTATGTAAATATACGAACCGGCAGTATTTTTCCTGCCGATATGGGGTTTAAATTCACTGCAACCGCAACTTCCAAATGATCATGTACCACAAAATCTCACTCACAAGATGATTTAAATGGCCATTAATTTACGGGAATAAAACACTAAATTCCTTCCATTTGGCCTATAAATTAATGACAATGAGATTTAAAAATCATGTTATATTGTGAATTCTTGTGTGCAAGTTCTTTGGACGCTTCTGCTATTGAAAAATGTTAATCTTTTCTTAAAAAATGGATAGATGTTTAGATCTAGTAATTTAATTTTGTAATTAGCTACAATTAGGTAACTAACTAATTATATGCTTTAATTTCAGGTCATCCAAGTAACATTGTATCATATTTGTTTCGGAATGCTTCAATCTATAGTAACTGAAAAATTCTTTCAGTTCTCTTAATTTTTAAGAAAGTTATGGGCTTTTGACTGTCCTTGATCACAGCTTTTGAGTTAAGTCAATGGAAAAGCAATAGGGAACAAGATGCTAATTTCCGAGTATGAAAATGACCATAACTTTTTTAATACTGAAGATATGAAAATGAATAATGTTTCAAATGAAACTTCTTTTTATGCTTTATCTGATGGGATAATTTTAAAATCTCAAAATTTTGTAACATTGCTACTATCGGCACTGATGATATACGAGTGTGGCTCAGAAGCAATTCCAGAAATCACACCAATACGGTCATGGCCTTTGTCAGCCTGTAAACGGACCACCTGCCCCTTGGATAGTGGTGGCAGTGGCCTACTTGTTTTGTCAAACCAATGTTTTTGCTTGCCACGTTTCTGTTGCAACCTGGATTGAACCTCCGCAGGTGGAATCACCTGTGGGAACAATGCCTGATCCGCCACAGGCACTGCAGCACAGGTTTGCCTTGACAGCAAATGTTGAGCGGGTGAATCCAAGATGGGGTCATGGGAGATGTTGCATACATTCAGCAGATCTAGGAATACATCAGATCTAGCACTTGGGAACGTTACATGAGCTGTTTTGCACTTTTGACAGCTCGTTCAGCCAACCATTTGACTGTGGATATTCAGGGCTGCTGGTAATGTGACAAAAATTCCAGTGTTTAGCAAACTCCCTGAAGTGCTGGCTTGTGAATTGACTGCCGTTGTCAGTTAGCAGTTTGCCCAGAGATCGTGGACTGAAAAACGGCGTGATAACTTTGAAATCACTCCACTGGAAGTGGGGCTGCTAAGAAAATCAATGTCAAACCATCCTGAATACGAATCGACGAGAACTAGGTACTGCTTGCCATGCCAAACAAATATGTCAGCTGCCACTATAGACCACGGGAGGACAGGTACCGGATGTGAAAGAAGTGGTTGCCTTTGTTGGTCAGGTGCCAAGCACAGGATGCCACATTCTCGGTGAAGTAGTCGGTCATGCCAGGCCAGTAAAACATGCTTTATGCCTGTAGGACAGTAGCATCAGCGCCTGGGTGCCCTGCATGGACAGAGAAAAATACTGGTTGTGCAGCGAAGCAGGAACCCAAGTCTTGTGTCATTTTAAAACAATGCAATCCTGCAACACAAGCTCATCATGGACAGCAAAGTAAGGCGTGACTGGCAGCGGTAAGTTGTAATGTTTGTCTGGCCAGCCGCGCTTAATGGCGGAGGTAAGCGATTGTAGGGTACGGTCACCAGCTGTGTGGACAACTAAATCCCCCATATAGGACGAGGGGATAAAGGACACGGGCATTACAATAAAGTCATGGATAACTGCATGCTAGCGCGTCTCTCTAATTCTAAGGGAAAACAGGCAGGGAGGAGTGCTGTAAAAGCAAGTGGGCGTAACTACTAAAGCATGACTCATAACATGAGTGACACTGATCTACACCTTTCAATCGTAATCTTATTCCAATTTTAACATGCTTACTTTCTTCTTTCACATTGGCTTGCTCTCCCGTGTGCCAACTTCCCCTGGCAAGAAGCTTTGATCATTGGCACTCAACAGCCATTAGGCAAAGAAAGGGGTGGAAGGTTGCAACCGTCACGTGGTCCGCCCTGTTTCAACTAATGCAATCAACTCGATGTGCACAAACAGAAGATCAAATAGAACAAGTTGTCCATCAACTCTAGGCTGTGCACGCCACACGAAAGAAGAAGAAGAAGAAGAAGAAGAAGAAGGCAAAGAAAATGGACAGATGGTTAGTTGGGAATATGTGGTATCAGCTGGAGAAAAAACTGAATGTGGTATTAGAGATTAGCTGCAATCTTTCCTCTCTATTATCTTCTTTTAATTTAGAGAAAGTATCTAAGAACTTCTGAGGCCAATCCAAGTCATAGCTAGTTTTCCACGGTAGCCTCTTACACAGCTACATTGTACAGCCAAAAATCATGGAGTCATAGAGTGATACAGTGTGGAATCAGGCCCTTCGGCCCAACTTGCCCACACCAGTCAACAATGTCCCAGCTACACTAGTCCTACTTACCTGCGCTTGGTCCATATCCCTCCAAACCTGTCCTATCCATGTACCTGTCTAACTGTTTCTTAAATGATGAGATAGTCCCTGCCTCAACCACCTCCTCTGGCAGCTTGATCCATACACCCACCACCCTTTGTGTGAAAAAGTTACCCCTCGGATTCCTATTTAATCTTTTCCCCTTCACCTTGTACCTATGTCCTCTGGTCCTCAATTCCCCTACTCTGGGCAAGAGACTCTGTGCATCTACCCAACCTATTCCTCTCATGATGTTGTACACCTCTATAAGATCCACCTCATCCTCCTGCGCCCAATGGAATAGAGACCCAGCCTACTCAACCTCTCCCTATAGCTCACACCCTCTAATCCTGGCAACATCCTCGTAAATCTTTTCTGAACCCTTTCAAGCTTGACAATATCTTTCCTATAACATGGTGCCCAGAAATGAACACAATATTCTAAATGCGCTCTCACCAACGTCTTATACAACTGCAACATGACCTCCTAACATCTATACTCAATACTCTAACTGATGAAGGCCAAAGTGCCAAAAGCCTTTTTGACCGCCTTATCTACCTGCGACTCGACCTTCAAGGAACATGCAACCTGTACTCCTAGATCCCTCTGCTCTACAGCATTACCCAGAGGCCTACCATTCACTGTGTAAGTCCTGCCCTTGTTCGATGGCCCAAAATGCAACAGCTCACCTTGCTCTGTATTAAATTACATCCGCCATTCCTCCGCCCACCTGACCAATCGATCCAGATCCTGCTGCAATCGTTCACAACTATCTTCACTATCATGTTGAACAAAACAGTACTATTAAATTAAAAGTGGACAGTGGACTTACACAGTGTGAGGACCTACTGTGCAAATAAGAAGACTCATTCTGTGTATCTCTGTGTCTGAAGTGCATGAGGGGAAGTCCCCTCATTAACTTTAACATTGAGTGTGTCTCTCTCTTTCCACATTTGCTCTCTGATCTGCCGAGTATCCCTGACCCTTTTTCCTTTATTCCACAATTGATTTGAGGGTGGCATGGTGGCGCAGCGGTAGAGATGCTGTCTTACAGCGCCTGAGACTCGAGTTCGACCCTGACCATGGGTGCTGTCTGTGCGTAGTTTGTACGTTCTCCCCGTGACCTGCGTGGGTTTTCTCTGGGTGCTCCGGTTTCCTCACACACTCCAAAGATGTACAGGTTTGTTGTTTAATTGGCTTCGGTAAAATGGTAAATTGTCTCTAGTGTGTTGAGGATACTGGTAGTCTGTGGGGATTGCTGGTCGGCGTGGACTCAGTGGGCCTAAGGGCCTGTTTCTGCCTTGTATCTCAAACCTAAACTGAAGTAAACTAAGACTAGTGTTTCCCTAGTTAAAATGTCAAAATATTCTTTAACACCCGATTGTCTCAACTGGCTTTTGCTAGATATGTGCTGGTTGAACACTACACTACACAGCCCCGCAGAGTTGAATAGTCCAACAACCATTTCTCTCTAGGTTTATGTTAGCAGATAAATTGTTGACTGACATATCAGAGGCACATCTCATTTAGCTGGTGGTGCCTTGGAGTGAAAAATAACTGCCAATAAACAAAGCTGATGACAGCTTGTAAAATAACAGGGCTTGTGTGCTTGTAAAGTCCAATCAGTTGAACCAAAATATTCTTTGTTATTTTTTGTAGGACAATGTAGCCTCCTGTTGGAGTATCAACATCAATGATTCAGTGTTTTGATTTGGATCAGAGCACGTGGAATCTAATTCCAGCCAAAGGAGAAACACGTGAGATTTTGCAGCTGAGATAGAGAATTGTGTTGTTACAAACAATTCCACAGTTCTGCCACAGACTATTTAGTATTGTGCATATAACCACTGTTCTCTGTTGCTAGTTTTTCAATTACAATTGGAACCACTCCCAACACATTAGTTGTTTGGTTTTCATGGACTTAATTACTTATCTCCCAAACATTCTGACCAGAATCTAAGAATGCCACTGCGCCATCACACACAGATCACATTAAATTACTTTTGCCTTCTATTCTTTACCATACTTTAGGCTGCATCCCAGCACAAGAAGAACATTTATAGAGCCCTGCCCCCAATGTGTTGGATTGCTTCATTGCTTAAATATTGAGCCTTACTTATTAACTAGCAAGTGCCCTGACATTTGCATGCAAAACGTCAGCTTGCTCCTGATATGATGGATAAACATGACTAGGCATTGCTGGGGTTAGAAGCTCATCAAATCTTTGTTTTTTTGTAAAGGAAGATCATCAACTCATGAAAGACGCATTTTGGTCTTCCCGAAACCTGGTGGCTTTCCATTGTAACAAGGCATCCTGGAGTCAATGCTGCCAACTGGTATATTCCATAGTGCAGGAGTGCATTCTGAGGGACGCACTGAAGTGCAGTGCAACCACAAAAGCTCGGTGGGGAAAAATCACAGATGCCCTGCCACCATTAGACAACGAGGACTAGTCCTTGTGTAATAGCATCTCAAGCACCTCATGGTTGTACTGCTTATGAATGAAACATAACACATTGTAAGAGAATGTACTGAATTGATAGTACAATTAATGCAGGAAAAGACATGTCTCAATTTAATTAACTGTACATTTTGTTTGAAATTAAGAAAATTCCTTTATGCTCCGGTTAAAATGCATGGGAAAGTGGTACTAAAACAAGATGCACTTGACCCACTAACACAAAGTACACATTTATTAGGAAACAACAAGGTAAAATAAAGATTTATCAATATATGCCAGTAAGTTTTAAGAGGACTGAACAGGTACTGTTGGTAACCAATCTCCATTTCAGTTTGACCTTCATCAGTTGGTCAGTGGCAATATCCATAGTTTTATTGCAGTTGCACAGTGATTGTGGCTGGGCAGGCATCAGTAAGCTCCTGACGTGGAATATCATCTCTCATTGAAAATGGTTTAGAGCTCTCTTTGTACAGTACATCCATTTTGTGATTCATTGAGTGTGAAACATAATCAATCAGATTTGCCTTCCTACAACCATAAGGTTCTTGAACCAACCTATACAACGCTAGTCCTACCTCAGCAAAACAACACGAGGTACTACCCCTAGCTTTTAATCGTCTTTTGGCAAAAGCTTCTTGTTTTGCACTGTCTTTTCTTTTCATTTTATGTATAATTATTTTAATTCTGTGTTTGGCTGAGTCTACAAGGAAACCAGAGCACCTGGAGAAAACCCACGTGGTCACAGGGAGAATGAACAAACTCCACACGGACAGCACCTGTACTCAGGATCGAACTCGAGTCTTTGGTGCTGCGAGGCGAAAGCTCCTCCCCTGCATCACTGTGCCATCCCGACTCAGATCATCCTCCCACAGTTCAGTGAAGAATAGATACTTCAGCAAAGTGTAAGAGAATGATTGGGGTCCACAGGACTATTTATAGCAAAGTATTAATAGGTCCAGGTTATGAAAAATTGGTGAGAACATGGATCTCTCTCAAAGAACAGTTTGCAACACTCCAGAGCAAAAGCATAGAAAATAATCCTGAAATATAATACTGAATACACAGCATACAATGTGTAGAATAGAAATAATAGGATTCCTGGCATTAGTTTTCAGCCAAAATGCAGCAAGGATGATTAATATATCTGAACCTTATAATATTACTATTCTAATTATGGACCGAAAGGACCAAAATACTACAGCTGCAAACCCAAACCCAGCAAATCGGTACCAATGTCTGCTGTACTTCATTGAGGTCTGGATCCGATCCCTCATTCTCTCACTATTTCAGTCAGGTTAGTTGGTTTTGCAATCCTCTAAAAACTGGACATTTTTGCATCAAACTGCTGCCAACATGTTCTGAGGCAGGTAGAGCAGAACTAAAAACACTTAACATTTTACTGTGTCTGCTCATCGTCTGAATGAGCACAAACAGAGGAACCATAGGAGATTAATTGTGAGCACAAGCAAAATAGCTGGCACCAGAGATTGCAAAACCTATTCCACTTGTATTCATAACAATTTACATGCAATGGAGAAATAGCAATTCATTGGTAAGATGAATATTGGTAAGATGGTATTAGTCAGAAAGTTGCCTAGAATTTGATAATTTCTCTAAACTATCATTTAGATCATTCATGGTACAGAATCAGATATCTCATGAGGGCAAGCTACTGGTAAATTTAATAGTTCACAAGATACAAGGTGGTGCGCGCTACTGACCAGACATTGGAAGATAAAAGCCCCCCCCTTGCTCGGTACAACTGTGTGCAGTATAAAAAATAAATTAGGTAACTTATGGACAGCAGAGGCTAATGCAGTTGTCTATAAACTAGACAGCGTAGCATTGCATTTTTGTGTATTTTGTAATATAATTTCAAAGAAAAGACGGGAAAATTATTGACTATATGTTTCATAAAGTACAGTTTAAGACGTGTGTAAGATAAGGACATAACCGAGTGACATGTCCTTTAAAGGGTTATTCTTAATAACACAAATCTTTTCCCAAATAGCTATTTATTACTTCTGGCTGCATTCAAAACCCCCAAACAAAAGTATTAAATGGAAGTGTTTCTGAGGTTGGGGAACTACAAAATGCTGGTGGCACCTAGAAAGGTTTCACTTTCCATATCTTTCAGATCAAGTATGCATTGTAACATAGAGACAAATATAAATTTATCCTGGCCAGTTAAAAAAAAAAAAAAAAAATCAGCAGCAACATTTTAATAAAAGAAAATGTAACAAGCAGGGGATTGGCACACATCTGCTGACAAAGGCATGACTGTACTGTTCGTGTCAGCATATTATACAATCTGACCTAGTTAGTTTAGCCAACCTCTTGTCAATCTTCTCATCCTGGCTTTAACCTTGTCATTTAACATATCTTCAGAACAGTCAGTAGCTACTGCTGCTTTTGTGTTTTGAAGTCGCATTTCCGAACTTTGCACAAAGTTCTTTGAAATAAACTTTTATTTTGTTGCTGTAAAGTTCGGTGTCGATCACATGGTGCAGCAGCAGTGTCAAGCCACCCAACGTGCTATCACCCGACCTACATTGTACTGGGGGGAAGGAGAACCAATAGCTCTCCAGGTGCTGGAAAAAATACAACATTCCAGACACTTCTCCACAGTGCTCGTACACTTGGCATCCAGGAGGATTTTCTTTCTTGTAAACTATCCATTGAAATTGTTCTTGAAGGAGAATAACACTTGGACAACAAATGTGAAAACAAAGTCAAACCCACAAGTCTTCATCGAGAAAAAGCATCCTATCAAGACACACTCTATTCCAGGCACCTGCTTACATTCAGCCAATATTTCATGCCAGCTGAATTAAAAACAAAATGTAAAACAGTGAAGATTCACAATTAGACATTTGACATACGTGGCTCATGTAATCCGTAAAGATCGTGAGACGTGACCACTGCTCTTTGTTCTTATTGCCATAACATTTAAGGATGGGTTTCCAGAATGTCTATTCTCTGGAGTACTCACCAACCTGTGTGGCAGACACACAGAAGAAAAAACACCATGCATTTCTTTTGATTCTTTTACTTTAAAAAAAAGTTGTTTAATTTAAAGGCTCTGCAACAGCATTTTAGAATGTAACACTGATACAAAAAGGGGCTTGTAATTAAAGGAAAAATTTCCCCACAATAAATTCCCCACATTAAAACAGCTGGACATTATAAGTTATAACATTAAATAATTATGTCTGTGTATTCTTCCGCTCAGTATTGTTTTATATTTTGAAGAAATTGCCACATTTAGAATGCCAGAGGGTCATGCTGTAATTCCACTCTGTCCCAGTGGTGTCACCACAGATCATAAATGGCAGGAAGTCTTAATTACATAATGAGAGGTTTACAGAAACTGGATTAGATGACCACAGGCACTCTATACACAGGGCCATTCCCATATTGACTTGCCCATCCACAGCCTCCTTCACTGCCAAAGTGAAGCCATGTGCAGAAGGGTTGCACCTCACATTCTGCTTGGTTAGCCTACAACCCGACGACATGAATATTCAATTCTCCAGTTTCAGAAAACTCACACCGTTCCCTTCTCATTTACCCACCTCCCCTCTCCCCCACCCAAATCACATATTTCTTTCCACTACCCCCACTCAAGTCACCTAGTGCCTTTCTCTTCATCAACTCACTCATCACCCTCACCTCCCAAGTCTGAGTCTCCCATTTTTCTTCCAGTTCCTGTTCCCTTTGAGCCGCCATCCCTTCCTTCTGGTTCAACATTTCAGCTCTCATCATCCTTTCTTATCAAATTCCACAATTTACACCTTTTTGGCTTCTCCACTCATCACCCCCCAGTCTTGGTTACTATCTCCACCCTTTTGTCCCCCATCTGATTCACCTTATAATCAAGCTCTC
Organism: Okamejei kenojei; assembly: GCA_035221665.1. Lineage (NCBI taxonomy): Eukaryota > Metazoa > Chordata > Chondrichthyes > Rajiformes > Rajidae > Okamejei > Okamejei kenojei. The sequence continues at coordinate 55,271,418 of CM069140.1, read as the reverse complement.
CTTGTCTGGATCCATTAATCTCTTGCCAGCTCTCGCCCCAACCCCTTCTCCTCACCGCTTCCCACTAGCTATCTGTGTTGGGACATCTGTTGTTTGTGTTATGTATAAATGATTTGGACGTAAATGTAGGTGGGTCGGTTACCAAGTTTGAAATTTTCACCAAAATTGGTGAAGCTGCAGATGCTGAGAAAGACTGTCAAAGGATACTGTGGGATATAGATCAGTTGCAGATATGGGTGGAGAAATGGAAGAAGGAATTTAATCCAAGCAGGTGTGAGGTGTTACATTTTAGGTGGTTTAATGTAAGGAGAAAGTATCAAATTAATTGTAAGACCCTTAACAACATTGATGTACGGAGGGACTTTGGGACCCAAGTCCATAGTTTCCTGAGAGTGGCAACACAAACAGATAGAGTGGTGAAGAAGGGATATAGTATGCTTGTCTTCATCATTAAGGCCATTGAGTATATGAGTCAGGAAGTTATGTTGTAGCTTTATGCCCGTCCCACTTAGGAAACCTGAACGGAAACCTCTGGAGACTTTGCGCCCCACCCAAGGTTTCCGTGCAGTTCCCGGAGGTTCCCGGAGGTTTTTGTCAGTCTCCGTAATGGTCGAAAGTGGTTTCCGTTTTAAAAATCGGTATTTTTTTATCCAAAGCCGATTGCGATGCTAGTTGAAGGTGGTTGCCGGAGGACAAAAATCTCCGGGAACCGCACGGAAACCTTGGGTGGGGCGCAAAGTCTCCAGAGGTTTCCGTTCAGGTTTCCTAAGTGGGACAGGGGCATTACAAAACTTTGGTTAGGCTACATTTGGTATGTTGTGTGCAGGAATGCATGACAGGAAGGATGTGATGGCTCTGAAGAGGTTTACCTGAATGCTGTCCAGATTAGACAGTATTAGCTGTAAGGAGAAGTTGGACAAACTTGGGTTGTTTTCTCTGCAGTGTTGGAGATTGAGAGAGACTTGATAAAAGTGTACAGCATTTTGAGAGGAATAGATAGGGTCTGAAGAAGGGTCTTGACCCGAAACGTTACGCATTATTTATCTCCAGAGATGCTGCCTGTTCCCGCTGAGTTACTCCAACTTTTTGTGTCTATGTTCGGGTAGAGAGTCAAAATATTTCTCCCCCCCCCCCCCCCCCCCCAAGGTGAAAATGTCAGACCAGAAAGGATAGCATTAAGGTCAGAGGAGAAATGGTTAAAGGAGATGTGTGGGACATTTTTATTACACAGAGAATGCTGAGTGCCTGGAATGTGCTGCCAGGGGTGGTGGTGGAGGCAGGTATGACAGTGGCCTTTAAGAGCCTTTAGATAGGCATATGGATATGCAGAGACATGGATCACATCCAGGCAGAGATTCATTTAACTTGGCATCCGGACCGGTACAGACAATGTGGTCTGAAGGGCCCGTTCCTGTTCTAAACTGTTGTATTTGCTGTCTCCTCTCTACTCCATCAGCTTGAACATAGAAACATAGAAAATAAGTGCAGGAGTAGGCCATTCGGCCCTTCGAGCCTGCACCGCCATTCAATATGATCATGGCTGATCATCCAACTCAGTTGAAGAAAGGTCCTTACCCGAAACATCACCTGTCCATTCCCCTGCACAGATGCTGCCTGACCCACTGAGTTCCTCCCACCGTTGGTTTCTCGCTCAAGTTTTCAGCACCTGCAGTCTCTTGTGTTGCCAAACATTTGCAGCAATTAACCTCAGAGTATAAAGTTGAATTTCTCCCCATAATCTCACCTGGATTGCTTGGCTCAAAGATACCTGCTTTGAGAAGTGGTGTGGCAAGTGGGGTGTTTGGTTGTGGTTAAGGACAATGAATACAGAGCAACGAGGAGCATCAATGTATTAGGAGTTCCCAATACGAAATGCCATCCATCTGCATGCATTAACGTCCTTCAGCACAAAAGTGCACATTTAAAAAATATCCGGGTCAAAATAATCAAACTTTTAAAAGAGACACAATTTTGATATTTTAATCACCAATGGTGCAGTGCGCAATCCATTTGGTATTGGATATTGCCTTTGAATTACTAACAAACCTCATCTATTAATATTTACTCATAGCAATGGGCATAACCTGTGCAGCAGAAACTTCACTCAGCAAGGTTAATCCAAGCACAAACTGTTCTCAAACCTTAATATACTCAGAACTTCAATGTTTTTTTCCCTATTTTTTACAGTTTCCCAATCAATGTGCTGCAGGGTAAACAGATGTACTGCCGCCACTTGATCAAACTCACGCTTGATTGCCATGAATGCACTGAGTGGAAGCTGGCATTCTATCGTGGCACATGGTGCACTGAAGACCCAGGGATTAAACACAACTCACTGAACCCTGCAGATCAAAACGGCACACATTTTAGGTGGGCAGACATTTAAAGGGGAAACCATTCCCTTTCTGCACCAGGATAAGCATAATCCTGTTTGGCCATGATGTACTGCTGCGAAAGGAGCTTTTGAACGTCAAAGCTAACAATTACATTGTGGAGAAGCTTAGTAAGTGTGGGCGAAGTACTCAGTTTTATGAGATAATTTAGGTAACCAGTATAACATATCCTGATGTCATATTGCACTAACTGGTCCATGCCAACCAAGATGCCTATCAAAACATGTCCTATTTGCCTGCATTTGATCCATATCTCTGAACTTTTCCTTACCATGTCTGTCCCCAAATGTCTTTTGAACATCGTGATTGTATTTGCCTTGACAACTTATTCTGGAACCTGGTTCCATATACCCACTATCCTCAGTGTGAACAACCTGTCCCTTTCCCCACTCATCTTAAAACCTAAGCCCATCTTTGGATTCCCCTAGCCTGGGAAAAAGACTGATTATCTGCTCCATCCTTTAGAAACCTCTAAAAAGGTCAGCCTTCTTTGTTCCAAGAAAAAGTCCCAACCTGTGCAATCTCTCCATATAACCCAATTCCTCCAGTCCAGGTAATCCTAATCAATGTTCTCTGCATCTTCTCCAGCTTAATTACATCCTTCCTACAGCATAATGACCAGAACTGCACCCACTATTCCAAGTGCGATTTAGCCAATGTTTTGTACAACTGCATCGGAACTCTTGTACTTGATGCCTTATCATAGAAAATAGGTGCAGGAGTAGGCCATTCGGCCCTTCGAGCCAGCACCGCCATTCAATATGATCATGGCTGATCATCCCCGGCCTGCTTTCTCCCCATATGTCTTGATTCAGTTAGCCCCAAGAGCTATATCTAGCTCTCTCTTGAAAACATCCAGTGAAATGGCCTCCACTGCCTTCTGTGGCAGAAAATTCCACAGAGTCACAACTCGCTGGGTGAAAACGTTTTTCCACATCTCAGTCCAAAGTGGCCTACCCCTTATTCTTAAACTGTGACCCCTGATATGGACTTCCCCCAACATTTGAAATTTCTTTCCTGCAAGGTATTTTCCGGTGAAGCTGTTCTACAGAGACATCAATATAGAAGTCCTTCAGTGACAATCCCATAATAGGTGAGGCATTAAGCATTACTATGCCACCAATCATAGTTTTACTACCATAACTGTATTAAATGTTTTCTCATATTCTCACTTTGCTGAAATATATTCATATTATCACTATTTTTCATCTTCAGTTTTCTGGGGAGATCATAGTTAATCATTTCAACAATCGTTAGAGTTCAAGACAGTAATGAATGTATTTCCACCATTTCAGAAAACACTGGAGATTTCGCCAACAGCCTATTGCGTCACATGAGAATGACTTTTCACTGCTGCAGCTTAAATAATTTATTGTGTGTTTTCTGCCCTTTTCTGTTGAAAGACACGTCATTAAATGACAAATTTAAGGTCCTGTCCCACTTAGGCTATTTTTTGGGTGACTTCAGGCGACTAGGCTGTCGCCACATGGTCGCTGGGGTAGGATCGTGAGTAGTCACCTCAGTCGCCCAAAGAGTCGTAGCATTTTTCTGGTCGCTGCTGGATATTGAAATGTTCAAAGATTTTCAGTGACAGTTGGCGACAGGGTCATAGCTTGATGCCAATGAGCGTAACTTGACTTCTCCTAATGTAGGTGCTGTCGTAGGTTGTTGCCAGAATGACATAGGTTGTCGCTAGGATGACGCAGGTTGTCGCCACTGCTGACCGGAGAATTCCATTGGCGACTACCCGTCAACCGGCGACAGGTACCGGCGACTGAATTGTCTTAAGTTGTCTTCAGTTGTTGCCAACAGGGTCATAGCTTGTCACGGGTGGACGTAGGTTGTCGTAGGTGTGGTCGTAGGTGGACGTCCTAATGGGTCGCCGATTGTCGGTAGCTTGCCGTAGCTTGATGTCGACTAGGTGGAAGGTTGTTGCAGACATTGTCGTAGATATTGTCATAGGGGGGGTCCATGACAGTCACCGGAAAAACTGCCTAAGTGGGACAGGCCCTTTGCAGTGAGGCAACCAACACTTAAGAACAAAGAACGTGCCTGAATTTGTTGTACCTGGACAGTTCTACTTCAGTAGGCCTTAAGTTATTTTTCGGAGGAATTTCTCACTTAGAAATCAACGTGTATTTTGCAGAAACAAAGAACTGCAGGTGTTGGTTTATACCAAAGGTAGCTACAGAGTGCTGGAGTAATTCAATGGGTCAGGCAGCCTCTCAGAAAAAAAGGATAGGTCGATCCATTTTCTCAAGATATGAGTTACTGCAGCACTTTGTGTCTAACTTGCATTTTGCATTCTGTTCTGCAGATCTTCACTGGCACAGTATAGAATCCACTACCCATCCTGGCAGGGTTACAGCTGAACATGGCACTTGTGCTCTCAGCAAAATTCAAGGATCAAGACACTGGCTGGCAGGAATAAAAGCTGGAAATGTTGTGTTGTAACGGGTTCCAGATACTGCAGCTATCATCGACTACTGCAAACTACCACTGCAAAGATGCTCATTGTACCCCTTCCCACAATGGGGAAGAGGTGAAAACGAAGGAGTACAAGGATGCGAACAGTGGAACTAGTAGGAAGGTTAAGGTGGGAGAAGGGGGAAGGGAGGAAATTCATCCCCCCACATATTACCTCTTCCCCAGCCAACAATAGGCAGCAGCATGAGCACACAGTAATTTTTTTCACTGCAAGCCACTCTTTGTTCATTCCTGAAAGTACAATGAAATGTCTGACTGTCATTCATCTCAGTCAGTTGCATGAATTGCTTTGTTTAATTAATTTGAAATGTTTTCACTTTAAAAAAGTCTTTGCAACCATACATTCCAGTTTATAAATCGCTGGACTTTTCAATACAGAAGCCTGGATTCAATCAAACACCAGGGAAAATGTTAATATGCAGGTGGCCCTCTGAGAACGGTGGGAATTTTGTAAGGGTATGTGTACACTGGCAATAAATGCTTATTTAAATCTATACATTTCCTTTGAATGGTTATGATTTAGTTATTTATCAGTTCTGATCCTCTTGGGGTAAAAAGGCACTCTTGGTTGTTTTTTGACAACACGGGTAGTTGGCTTATTTAGAAACGATTTTCCACGAAAAAACATTCTGTTTTTAGATTTTTTCTGTTTTTTCATATTTCACTTGGGTTACAGCTTACAAAGCAGTGGTATGAATGTTACTTTCTCTAATTTCAAGTAACCCTAGCATTCCTTCCCTTCCCGACACTAATCTTCCTACTAGTTCAACTGTTTGCATCCTTGTACGCCTTCGTTATCACCTCTTCCCCAGGCAACTATGCGCCCTTATGGGCTCCACCCTTCCTTGCTCATCTGCTGCCGGTCCTGCTTTGTTCTGGCCTTTTCTTACATCCTGTTCCCTCCCCTCTAAAGAAGGGTTCCGATCTGAAACGTGTACCCATCCTTTTCCTCCAGAGATGCCGCCTGCCTCCAGCAATTTGTGTCTATCTTCGGTATGTACCAGCATCTGCAGTTCCTTGTTGCGATGATCTTCCTTTCTGTTAGGTTAGGCTATTCTTCCCCCCCACCCCCCCCCCCCCCCCGGTGGATCCAGTTATAAGCCAAAAAACAATCAGCGTTTTTCCTCCTGAGTGCGGTGGGAGACTCCCATTTCAGTGTGTTCACAGGCAGACCAGCAAACATTAACACAAATAGGCTAGTCCGAGTGTATTCCCACGGCTGAGCGGCAACCTCTTTCACTCGGCCTCTTCTGTTTCCGTTACCACGTTGCCAACATTATCGCAGCTGTAATATGCGGCATGTTCCCTTACGGCAGTCATACCAACCACCACCCCTGACAGCCTTCTTCCCTTTCCTGCCTCTCATTTCCTCCCTCACCAAGAATATTAAGTAAAAAAAATCTAGTGTTTCAAAATAATGAAAAACTTCAATAATGGAGCTTAGATTATTTGTGGCTAAAATAACTTGGCTGTCAAAACCATGTAAAGGTAGAATTTTAATTCTAATTTGAATTCAAATTTATTGGGGAGACAGGTAAAGCAATAACAAATATCACTTACGAATAGTTAAACAGTTTCCTGTGAGGAGACGATTCTTTGGAATTTCTATTAATTTATTGGAATAAAAGTCTAGTGCTTTTAGATTAACCAAGGCACTCTTTGGTTTCAGTTGCCAGTGATCTGCACTCTTGCATTTTGGTGACCGTTGATATTAACACATCTCAGAGCATCAATTTGACGTGTTGCTGTCAATGTGTTGTGCCCCTGAAGTTCTGACAAATTGATTCATAGCAGTTAATAAATACCAAAAAAAATCATAAGCAAACAATATTTCTGAGCTATTTTGGTATTTCTTCTACAAGTCTTTGATGCTGTGCTTCCATGTGCAAGATTAGTTGACATATCAAGGACGATGCATTTTTTTCTTATTTGTTGGCAAAACCAGCAATCATTGTCCATCTCTAACTGCCTGTTGAGCTGAATTGTTTACAGGGAAGATTTAAAAAAGCGGTTAAGGGTCCATGTTAGACATGGCTTTCACAGTGGATGCTAAGGACTAAGGCAGTTTAGACTTTATACAGCATGGAAACTGGGCCTTCAGCCCACCAAGTCCACACTGGCCAACAATAACCCTGTACTCTAGCACTATCCTACATACTAGGGACAATTTACAATTAACAGAAGCCAAATATTCTACACACCTGTATGTCTTTGAAGTGTGGGAGAAAACCGGAGCACCCGAAGAAAACACACACAGTCACAGGGAGAATGTTCAAACTCTGTACAGAGAGCACCCGTAGTCAGGATCGAACCTGGTCGGTGCTGTAAGGCAGCAACTCTTCTGCTGTGCCACCGTGCCGCCCCAGTTGAGGAACAATAGATGTCATAACTTGTGACAGATTAAATGACCAGTTGACAGGTCATTCATATGTTATTACAAATCATGGGGTCATAGATTTATACATTATGAGAACAGGTCCTTTAGTCCAGCATATTTATGCCAACCAAGGTGCCTACCTGATCTAGTCCCATTTGCCTGGTGTTGGCACCTTGGTATGGGTGGTTATTCTGCAGGTTCACCACTGACTTTCATTTCAATCTTCAACAGTTCTAACAATTATTTTGTTCTGTTGGTGGAACAACCCAAATCAAATGTTGCTGTTTTGATTCCCGGGAATTAACCTTGTGAACCTATGCTGCACTCCCTCAATAGCATATAACAATTATATAGTTTCACAGAATAAGTGCAGAAAGGCCATTTTGCTGTGTGGATGTCCATAATTATTTTACTGTTTCCACTAACAGTGTGAGAGAGAAGTTAGAACTGTACCTTTGCAACTTTTCATTTAATATGTATTGTCATTCCTAGTTATGCCTTCCAGAGTGTATCTGTTTTCCGGGGATATGTCCGTGCCCGGCTGCGGTTAGAGAGGGAATACGCCCTGTCCACAGGCACCCTGAGGGAGTTCCGCGACCACTGGGCACCGCAGGGGTGTTTAACGTATCCTCAATAAGGATTGTATCATAGCTGTATAAAAGTTCATTATGGATATATGTTTGTATTGTATTATGGTGTTGGGTTCTGGATTGTTTTATTGTACTGTATATATTATTTTTTTAATAATTGAATCCATTTTTTGATTAAAAAAGTGTATCTGTTCACACTTCTGTGCATTGAATTACACCTGTCATCTGTCTGTCCACCATTAAGTCTTTAACAATGTGTTTCAATCTTTGTCAAACTTTCTACATTTGCATTAATCACAATATTTATATGGGACTCCCTGTGCCCATATCTAAATTATTTAAATACAAGTAAGCAAAACGAACATTAAATTCAGCACTGAGATACATTACTTGCAAAATATATATGTTTACTTCCTGCCATTTAAAGTTTTAACTTTGTCATTATAATTTTGTTTGTAAGCCTAAACCTGCAAGTTTTCTGTGAGAAATTTTACTCAATCGCTTCTGAAAGTCCATGCACATTTCACCCGTGGTCCCTTTATGAGCACAATCAGTCCTTTCTTAAAGGAAAAATGCTTTAAGCCTGTCAAGCACAGTTGGTTTTAATAGAACTGTCTAATTTGACCTTTATTACCTTATCAATCTTTAAATAATCTACAATTTCGTCACAAATGATGGATTCCTGGATTGCGCGCACATTTTGTGATATCCATTTCATCCATAGTTATCTTGTTTTACTCCACCCTCCCACCTCGAGGACAGTAGTTCCCTATTTCCTGACATAATCATGGGAACTTAATCGTTCCCATTCTCTGTGTCATAAGAAATCACCAGTGGAAGCTAACCAGGAGCCATTTGCAATGAAAGCATGGAAAAAAAGCCTGGGTATGTTCCCGTGGGGAGAGAGGAAATATAAAAGGTACAGCTGCCCTTCTCATCCTCTTCATCTCAAAGCTGCTGGCTCCAGATGGCACAGGCAAATTCTGAGCTGGGTCAGGGGGGGATTGTGGCCGGTCTGCTTGAGTAAATTTCTGTCTGTAGTCAAAGCATTGCATGAAGAGGCTGGGGAGAAAAACATTGCTTTATCTCCTGGGGAGAAAAAAACGGCAGCACCACGAGCTGCAGACAGCTTCCACTCTGGTTTGTTATAGTTCAGGAATTACAAAAAATAAATCATCCAAAACTCACTCAAAAATGTGGACAGTGATTAACCTTTGCACTCCTTGCAATGTTCAAACCTACCAAAGCCATTGTAATAATTTTTAAGGGCACTAGATTCAAAAGTGAGGTTATTGCTTCATTGAAGAGCACTGGTTAAGATATTACTAACCTGCTTTTGCAAAATGTATTTAAATGCATGAGTATCATTTTAAAGATTGAAATCATGATTTCCCTATTAGACTGCGATATTCCAAGTTGGTACTGCATTTCCGAAATTCAACTCTATTGAAATTAGTCGGAGGGAATTTTGAGGCAAGCTACAATACCGATTGCCATGTCATTCTGAAGGGTCGCAACCTGAAATGTCACGTATGCGTAGTCTAGAGATGTTGCTGCAACCGCTGAGTTACTCACAAGGAGCACTTTGTGTCTTTTTCTGTAAACCCACATCTGCAGTTCCTTGGTTCTACAATACAGGCATATTGTTCATTGCTTGTTTAATGCCTGTATATAAAGATGAATTTTGAGCATTAATGTGGTGCCATTCATCCTTGGAATTTAGGAAAAACAGCAGGTCATTTAACCTCTCAAATCTGTCTATTATTCAATAGATCACGGATGATCTATGCCTTAGCCCATAATCTGGATAAGGTACTTGAAGTTTAGGCTAGGAAAATGCTTTCAATTTTACATTTAAGATGTACTTAATATCATTTACTACAAACTTAAGTTGAGTTTTGTTTAGTTTATTATTGTCTCTTGTACCGAGATAGAGTGAAAAGCTTGTTCTGTGTGCTATTCAGTCAGATCACACTGTACACGAGTACAATCATACACAAGTGAAAGGATGGAAGCGATCCTCTTCTGGGGCAGCAAACAAAGAGTCGCCACATTCCAGCACCACCTTGCAGCTTTTCACATCTCAAATCTCTGAAAAGTCCAATCTTGCCCTCAGAAGAAGTGCAATTTCTCATTTCCTCATTTTAAAGCCCAATGTCCTGACCATACTGGATCAATAAGGTAAGGGTCGGCCAGGCCACGTGCAATGATTTTGGGTCTTAAGAGGGCGCAGGAGGTGAGCTCGCAGACTGTGCACAGCCACTGGCTTTCCCTTGCAATGTCTACCGGTGCAATCTAGCCAAATCCCACTCCCATTATTTTATTATTATCCTTTACACACAGAAATGTTTTTTTAAATTGCACTCTTGGAAGAGTTACTATAATACGAACTAATCCTGAGCTCCCCGTCAGAATAAATAGATCGTCTTTATAGGCTTGTAATGTTTTCCATTGCTTCTTGAAAACTGTGTTCAAACGACCCCATATTATTTTCCATTCATTGAAATACTAATTTGCATAATCTCCCCAGATAAGATTGAAACCTTCAAGCTAGGTAATGTGGTGGTCAATGTATACTTAATGCCCTCCTTCAAATGGCTCCCGGAGATGCTCATGGGGGAACAAATGTGTTTTGGCGAGCATTTGTATGAATTAGCAATCTAGCTGGCTGCTTCTGCATGCAAGAGCCTGAAACAGGGGCCACTACACTGGGGAACCCATGGTCGAAGCCGCTGTACCTTTGTACCTGCAGTTGAGACAGTTGCTCACAACTTCCTCATTTATACTCCTTACAATCGGCACAGTTTGTCCACAGTCAGAAATTTACTCACGCAGCTCACAACCCTGCTCACCTTGGAATCCAGCCTGTAACATATGCAGCCCGCAGATATTAGATGCAAGGGACAGAGGGACAGCTGTGTCTTTTATTTTTTTCATTTTCCCTGTGGGAAATTTCCCAGGCTTCAATTCCCAGGCAAAAGCTGCTGCATATGTGCATTGGGGTTGGATGTTATTTTATGAGCAAGTACAAGTAGGACACCTTATTTGCACTCTGCAAGTCTCATTACTGCAAAATGCACAAATCACCAGACAACCTGGCTTTCTCTTTTCTCACACATACTTTCATTCTTTCCATCCCGCCATCTAAGTTCATCCTGAATAGCTTGGCATTCAGATAACTTCACTTTTACAGATCTGCATTAGAACTGGATAGCACTGTTGCAAGGTTCCCCATCTGTAACATTAACTCAGCTATTCTAAGAACGGACACTGCCTGATCCGCTGGACATTTCCAGCCTCCTGCTCTTGATTTAGACAATAGACAATAGGTGCAGGGGTAGGTCATTTGGCCCTTCGAGCCAGCACCGCCATTCAATGTGATCATGGCTGATCATCCCCAATCAGTACCCCGTTCCTGCCTTCTCCCCATATCCCCTGACTCCGCTATTTTTAAGAGCCATATCTAGCTCTCTCTTGTAAGCATCCAGAGAACCTGCCTCCACCACCCTCTGAGGCAGAGAATTACACAGACTCGCCACTCTCTGTGAGAAAAAGTGTTTCCTCATCTCCGTTCTAAATGGCTTACTCCTTATTCTTAAACTGTGGCCCCTGTTTCAGGTCTGAGGAACAGCTGACCAGCTTTTCACAGATTTTATATGTCACCTTGATTGCTCTCCCTCTCTCCCTGTCTTCCTCCCTCTGGTTGTCTCGTTACAGGAAGGATGTGTAGGCACTGCAGAGGATGCAAGAAGAGATTCACGCAGATGTTGCTTGGATTAGAAAGTATTATTTGTAAGGAGGGGTTGGACCAAGTTGGATTGTTTTCTCTGAAGTGTCAAGAGGTTCATGGAGGTGATCTGAGAAGTATATAAAATGACGAGAGACATAGATAGGTTAGCCAGAGTTTTTTCCCCACAGGGTGGAAATTTCAAATATTCAGATAGTAAGAGGGGAAAAGTTTTAAAAGATTTACGAGACTTTTTTTTTTTTTAAAACAGAGGAGTGTTAGGTGCCAGGAACATGCTACTGCAGGAAGTGGTGGAAGCAGCTACAATAACAATTTTTAAGAGGCATTTAGACAGGCACATGAACAGGCATGGATGGAGGGTTGTAGACCACGTGCAGCCAGATAGGATTAGTTTCATTGGCACCATGGTTTGTACAGACACTGTGGACTGAAGGGCCTGTTCCTATGTTGTTCTTTTTTATGTTCTCTGAACTCTTTAAAATGGCTCCACAAACAGAAGAATCACCTCGGTAAAATCCCACCCTCTCCCATTTATTCTCTTTTGTCCATCGCTTTCTTTCCACACCCTCTCTCCAAATTAAAAGCAACAATTTTGTTTTCCAATGAGGAGTATTCGATCCAAACGTTACCGCAGTTGTTGACTAACCTGCTGAATGTTTCCAGCTTTATGCTGCTTTTTTGTCCTGGCTATCAATGGGTTCGCCGCAGGGCACTATTGTGCCTGATGATGCATACTGATGGACTGAAATCACTTCAGCATATTTCAATGGCTTAAATGTTCCAATGGGAGAGTGAAATATCTATGATAAACAACGTCTCTATTGTTATTTGGTGTAATCTTTTACACTTGCTTTGACTATGCCGCAGTATAGCCAAGTTAATATTCTAAGAGCGTTGAAAACAATAGCACTGACAATCCATCAGCTCCAGTTGTTGGCACATTACTGTGCCTTCCAGAGTACAGAACAGATTAGAATACTCAACTACATGTAAATGATTCCATATGAAGCATTTCAAATGCTGCGTTCTGTTAAAAACAGATTTGTTCGCACCATTTGTTCGTATTGCAACCCAAAATATACATGCCAAATAAGAATTCAGAAATATAGGTTTTGATGCAGCTGGTGTTCAAATATTTATTTGAGACCCGCATTCACTCATTTTTCTACCTTGCTTAAGTTCCCCTGTCACATTCATCTCATTCCTGTGATTCTCTATTTTCCTCTCTGCCACTGTCAATTTGCCAACTCTAATGACAGTCCTGAACCAAAAACCATGACTATTTGAGTTATTAATTACAAAATAAAGAACAAAAATCCTGGAGTCAGTGAACAATCGCGGAGAGAGTTCGGGCATTAATGTTTCAATGAGCTTTCATCAGAAGCTTAGCTTTCACTCCCCACAGATGTGGCTGGCCTGTTAAGCTTTTTCACCTTTTATTTAATAGTTTTTATTTTATCCATGAGGCAAGATTGGCTTTCAGCTGAGATTGATTTGTTTGAGGAGGCAGAGAGGGAACTAACTTAAGGCATTTAATATTATGAAGTGTTTAACAGAGAGGGTAATAATCCTAGACTATAAATCAAAATGTAGAATTCAGAAAATAAGAGCCTGGGTACCCTTCAATCTTCTTCCATCATTCAACGTGATCATGGCTGAACATTCACTCCAACTCCCTATCCCCATGATCTCCCTGTACCCTTTGGTCCCTTTAGCATTAAGAATTGCTTCAGCAGTAAAAAAAATGCACAGTGGCGCAGCAGTAGAGTTGCTACCTTGCAGCTTCAGAGACCCAGGTTCGATCCTGACTGCGGGTGCTGACTGCACAGAGCTTTAATATTTGACTGTGTGGATTTACTCCAGGTGCTCCAATTTTCACACCCAACACTCCAAAGACATACAACTTTGTAGGTGAATTGGCTTCTGTAATTTGTAGATTGTTCCTAGTGTGTAAGAGAGTGATAGTATATGGGGTATTGCTGGTCGGCATTGAACTAGAGGGCCAAAGGGCCTGTTTCCGTGCTGTATCTCTAAAGTCTAAAATATAAAAGCTTCCCTTTTCAATAAATGTAATGACTTGGCTTTCACTGATTTCTGTGATGTGTTGGCAGGGCCAAAGTGGAACTCAGATTCACTTTGTATCCAGAGATTGAAGGAGAGCCAGAACTTGAATCCAGGGATGTGCAGATGTGGAGACATATCAGAATGCTAGCCCCTCCAGTCATCGTTAAAAAATCCATAGAAGATTATGGACATATGTGCTCATGAGTTTCCCATAATACATACAAGCTGGCAAACTTAAAGTCTTCCACCTACTCTTGACACTACCTCAAAGAGTCATAAAGCAGAGACAGTCATCTCCAATACTTGGTGTGTAGTGTTCTAACCATGATTTAGACATGGAAAGTATGATTGGGCAGGCTAGCATTTATTCAGCCAGGACAAACACACATGGTCAAATTGTTTTCTTCTATGGTGTAAATTTCTACGATTAAAACTCCCTCAACCAATGTTGTTTCTTCATAAAAATAAGACATATACTGTGAATTTCTATTTGTCTATGAAGTTACCAGTGTTCATTATCTTTACACTCTCTCATCACTTGAAGCTTTCCACCCTAAACCATGTCACGAGAAGAGAAAATGTTCAATTGTCATATGTACTGACAATGGAACAATGAAATTATGAATTGCAGCAAGCAGCATAATAGACCTTACACCCCAGTGGTATGAATGTTAATTTCATTAATTTCAAGTAACCCCTCTCTCTCTCTGCTCCTCCCCCACACTAGTCATCCTGCTAGTTCCACTGTTTGCATTCATATATCGCTTTATCAACCCACAACCCACACTGGACCATTATGGGCTCCACCTTTCCCTGGTCGTCAGTGCCGGCTCTGATTTGTTCTGAACCTTTTCATATCTCTAGTTTCCCTCCCCCCTTGACTCTCAGTCTGAAGGAGGGTTTTGACCCAAAACGTCACGTGTCATTTTGCTCCAGAGATGCTGCCTGACCTGCTGAGTTACTCCAGCAATTTGGGTCTATCTTTTGTGTAAACCAGCATCTGCCTTTCCTTCTTACACCGGCCTGTAAATAATATACAATGAACAAAAATTCAATCAATTAAAAACTCCATAATAGTGCAAATAAATACCCTAAAGTTCTTAATGCAACCAAAGATCATAGTTCATAGCTGAAGGTAGACAAAAATGCTGGCGAAACTCAGAGGGTGAGGCAGCATCTATGGAGAGAAGGAATAGGCAACGTTTCGGGTCAAGACCCTTCTTCAGACTGATGTCGGGGGGGGGGGGGGGGGGTAGAAAGGACAGGAAGAGGCTGAGACAGTAGGCTTGTGGTAGAGCTGGGAAGGGGAGGGGAAGGATGGAGAACACAAGCACGATCTGAAATTGGAGAAGTCAATGTTCATACTGCTGGGGTGTAAACTACCCATGCAAAATATGAGGTGCTGTTCCTCCAATTTGCGCTGGGTCTCACTCTGGCAATGGCGGAGGCCCAGGACGGAAAGGTTGGATTTGGAATGGGAGTTGAAGTGCTGAGCCACCGGGAGATCAGGTTGGTTATTGCGAACTGAGCGGAGGTGTTGGGCGAAGCGATCGCCAAGCCTGCGTTTGGTCTCACCGATGGGGAGAAGTTGACAGCGGATGCAGTAGATGAGGTTGGAGAAAATGCAGGGGAACCTCTGCCTCACCTGGAAAGACTGCTTGGGTCCTTGGATGGAGTCGAGGGGGGAGGCAAAGCGACAAGTTTAGCATTTCCTGTGGTTGCGAGGGAAAGTACTAGGGGAGGGGGTAGTTGGGGTGGGAAGGGAAGAATTGACCATGGAGTTATGGAGGGAATGGTCTCTGCGGAAAGCAGAAAGGGGAGGAGATGGGACGATGTGGCCAGTCGTGGGATCCGGTTGGAGGTGGCAAAAATGTCGGAGGATTATATGTTGTATGCAATGGCTAGTAGGGTGGAAGGCGAGGACAAGGGGTACTCTGTCTTTGTTACGAGTCTGAAGAAGGGTCTAGACCCGAAATGTCGCCTATTCCTTCTCCCCACAGATGCTACCTCACCCACTGAGTTTATCCAGCATTTTTGTCTACCTATGATTTTTCCAGCAACTGTAGTTCTTTCTTAAATAGTTCATAGCTGAGGTTTGTGTTGATGATATAAAATATGTATGTTATTGGGCTATTAGACTGGTGGTAGTACTAGAGAACACTGCTATGGCAAATACAATAAAGGACTTTGTGTGAGCCAAAAATAAATCCTTCTCTGGAAGGTATTAAAACAATTCTTCATCGTTCCAAGGGGCACAGGGCAACTGCATTTGGCTGAATGTAATGAGAATGTTCATATAATCAAATTGGACTTTCTTCCTTAAGATCAGTTTGTTCTTCATTCACTTCCAAGTTCTATTAATTCCAAGACTACTTTTCTCCGAATGCACCAAACTGTTCAGCTATTTGGCACAGTGCACATACTGCAGAGTTTTATGAGTGAGTAAATACCTAACCAACAGTTGGACCCCTCGTCCCTGCAAAATATGAGACTATTGAATGCAAAGTAGAGAATGAGATTAAGGATATCAGTAATGCCCATTGATTCAAGCAGAGGTACAAACTGAACAACGAGTGACATGGAAAAGTACCTGTTCAAAACTTATCTAGAGCAATTGTCTGCAGAAGATGAAAGAATTAAACACTAAGATTATTACATTACCAGGTGAGTTTATTACATTTCACACAATCTCTCATCTGAATCTTTAAGGAGTGCAAACTGACACCAAGCACATGAGGTTGGTGATGAAATTAATGGTGACTTCTCCTGCTTTCTCTCTCTGGGCCTTCTGGTAAATGGCACCAACACTGCAATAAATCTTATGACACATACTTTACGTGGAAGTTTGAAGCATGGGTCAGATTGCAGTCTATGTTATTAAGATCTGGAATGTACAGCTGATTCCTGTTAAAAAATGAATGGCTTGCTTCACCTATGCACTTGCTAGCCCGAGACACATTCCGAACCGGAATTCAAGCGGAATCATCAGGGAAAATCAAAATATTTCAGTTAATTAATGAAAAATGCTTTATAAAATGTTATGCTCATCAAGCTGAAGATGAACACTCCACCCCCAAGTATCATCATGGCATATTCCAGGTCAGCTAAAATATGCTACCATGATAAATCCATCATTCCTTTCTATTTTCCATATCATATGGTAATTGCAGTAACTCGTATGTTAATGCCCACTTTTGGAGTGAGGTTATGGCACGTAACCCTGAAAAGCGCAGTCTTTAAGGATGTGTTCCACTATTTTACTTATACTGCAGCATTTCTAACTAGGACTTGATGTGTTTTCACTGGTATAAAAGATGGCCACCTCTTGCTTGTCCAGCTCATATCTGGTTAGGATTGACCTTGTATTTCACGGAAACACTGGTCCAGCTACTATCTACCTCAATGGACACCCTCGGATTGTCTTTGATCAGACTTTACTGCACTATATCCTGTACTAAACTTTATTCATGTTATTCTCTTTGTCATGCAACTTTACACGGTGGATGGCTCAATTATATTCATGTACTGTCTTTCCTCTGACTGGTTGGCACACAACCAAAGGTTTTCACTGTACCCCGGTACACATGACAAAAAGTGAAAATAATTACATTCTGGAGACCCAGTTGTTTGGGATGGGATGTTTGAGATGTTATTTTTCGCTTGTCACTTCTATTGTTCTTTGCTATTAAACTAGGGATGTTTTTGGAGCTACTCTTATATAGTGCTTTCCATCCTGCTTTGGGTGGGTGCAAAGGATGTGCAGAGATGTGTTTAGTGAAGGAGCTCATGGAGAGGCCAAAATGCAGGTAGTGCTCCAGTTACATTATCTAAAAATGCACAATGAAGTAGGACTCAAGAAATGAACAAACGCCATTACCTGACCCCGGGACATGACCTTCGTAATCTCAAGAGAGAGCTAGATTTAGCTCTTAGGGTTAAAGGAATCAAGTGATATGGGGAAAAAGCAGGATCAGGGTACTGATTTTAGATGATCAGCCATGATCATATTGAATGGCTGTGCTGGCTCGAAGGGCTGAATGGCAGACACCTGCACATATTTTGCTATGTTTCTGGCTCCAGAGTAATTTACAAATGTCCTTCTTGGGATTAAGAAATCACATCAATGCTTCCTTAGCATTGTTGAATATTGAATATTTCAACTTTGCCCTGCAGAAAATATGCATGTTGAATTTTGCATGACGAATAGGCTGGGTGATGTGGCGAAGAATAATAGTAAGGTAAATCGGTTAGTCGCAAGTTGGGATATGTAAACAACCTGCACATGTTGAATCCGTTTTCATTTGCATGTTTATGGTGGGAGATTGCAACCTTCATGTGGTCCACCCTGTTTTGACGAATGCAATCAACCTGGCGTGCACAAACAGAAGATCAAACTGAACAAGTTGTCTTACTTTAGGCTGTGCACGCCATATGCAAGAAGAAGATTTGCATGTTTGCTGCAGTCAGCAAGCAGTAATGAAATTGTTCATGGGCAGCACAGCCCACTGGGAAAGTCACTGTTGCAAGGGCACTATCGCCACTTATACCAGCCTATTTGAAAGGCAATCTATGAAAATGGAAACAATGGTAGCAACAAGGAACTGCAGATGGTGGTTTCCAAAAAAACGCCCAAATACTGCAGTGGGTCATAGAGTTATACAGTGTAGAAACAGGCCCTTTGGCCAACATGTCCCATCTTCGCAAGTCCCACTTGCCTGCGTTTTGCCCATATCTCTGCAAACCTGGCCTACCCATGTACCCATCTAATTTCTGGAGAATATGGATAGGTGGTTGTTCGCAAATCGCATTTCATCAATCCTTTTGTCACGCACCTTCGCTCTTTTCATCTTGAGCCTTTGTCCAACCATCTGCCAATTAAAGCACCCTTCCCACCCACATCCACCTATTATTTGCCACACTTTGTCCTCCCATTTGTTTTTTCCTGCTTCTCCCCCCACCCCTTCAGTCAGTCGGAAAAAGGGTGCCAACCCGAGTCGGGACCCTGCGGAGTTGTTCCAGCACTGTGTCTTTTTCTGCTAAATGGAAGGTGCATGAAGATACTGCCAAGGATTTAACAAAACAGCTTATGCTAGGAAACTATCAGGCATGGCAAGACTTGGCAATATTGCTGACAGCTCTGCACTACTTCACCTCCTTGTTCCATTTCTAGCAAGATGTCCCACAAGTACAATTTAAAGTAATTATCTATTCTTTATTGAAGCTGCTTATTGATTTTCACTGCAATAAGGTTTGGTTTCACTAGTCTCCAGGGAGTACTTGCCAGTTATGTTGAATTCCATGAGGAAATAATGTAGCCATACCCACTAGGATCAACTTGGCCAGAAAATTCCAATGGGCAGTGCATGCTCTGTGTGAATTTATAAAGAAGATTAAGTATCATTGGCTAGATCATGAAATCTAAGTTTTTTTTTTCTTTCTCAGTCCTCCATTCTGCACAGAGGCACAGTGCATTGGCACAGCGGTAGAGTTGCTGCCTTAGAGTGCCAGAGACCCGGAGTCAATCCCGACTACAGGTGCTGTCTGTACGGAGTTTGTACATTCTCCCTGTGACCACGTGGGGTTTTCTCCGGGTGCTCCAGTTTCCTCCCACACTCCACATGTATAGGCTTGTAAGTTAATTGGCTTCTGTAAATTATAAATTGTCCCTAGTGTGTAGGATAATGCTAGTGTATGGGGTGATTGTTGGCCGGCGCGAACTCAATGGGCTGAAGGGCCTATTACACACTGTATCTCTAAAGTCTAAAGTAAAGCCCTCTGACAGGAAGGCATGGAGCCACCCATTTCCAGATGAGGACTACTCATGCAGAAGCAGACTGATTTTCAGTTGCAATGGCTTGTTCTAAATAGAGATAGCACACTTATGACTCGGAGATAGCACACTCGGATGCGATGTCAGGAACGGCATGGAAACACCTGAAGATCAACACACTCGAATTTGATGCTGGTCATTTTTCAAATGCTTCTGTGAGATGTAATTCCGTGAATATGTTGCCATTTCCATCTGTGCGTTCCTGAGCAATAGCCACGGCAGAGGCCAGTTCTCAAGGACACACACCCTTAATGAGAAATCTGTCTTTTCTTTCCCAGCTGCTAGTCGATCTGCTGTAAATTTCCATTTGCTTTTCATATTTTCATAATCGGATGACCTCCCTTTATATGTTGACTGATTTAGTAATAAATACCCTGATTATTTTCTGACTTTAACCCCCGGTCATGATTTCCAGCCGAAATTGCTCTAGGTCAGAATGTTGCAGCACATATTAACAGATGGAGATTGGATAAGAAGGGGCAAAAAAACCTGCTGCAGAAAGAGGGAGGTATAAAACTGTGATGGGATATATTAATCTCTAGTGGACTGTGGTGTATATTAATCTCAAGGAGAAAGTACTTATTTATCAGAAGAATACTTGTCTTTATAAAACAAAAGTGCTTAGCAACGTTAGGGAGGGAGAAAGCCATGGTCCGTATCCAACATGCTGATGTTACATGGCGAGCTATTTGACACGATTGATGTAATTGTGACACGGATTTATAAACAAACACAACATTTGCCAAATAATCCTTCAACAAGATGGAGAAATTTACAGGATGTTCTTTTGTACATAATTGCTGTGCAACTGTTAATCTAGTGCTTCAAAGAGTGCTTGCCAGCATAATATGGCAGTTGGAGTGACAGAGTCGCTTGTGTATTTGTGCTGACCATCATCGCATCTCCTTGAAATGGCAGTCCCTGCAGGGATAGAGACATCCTTCCAATTTTTTTCTCAATTAAAAGCTGTGCTCTGTAAAATACGTATTCTACAGGCCAGATTCCTAATGGTGGTGTTTCAATATTTAGGGCTTTGCCTGCTGTCATTGACAAATTCGACAACTTGGCAACACGGTGGGGCAGCGGTAGAGTTGCTGCCTTACAGCGCATGCAGCGCCGGAGACCCGGGTTTGATCCTGACTACGGGTGCTGTCTGTATGGAGTTTGTACATTCTCCCCATGACCGCGTGGGTTTTCTCAGAGATAGTATTAATGTGTGGGGATTGCTGGTCGGTGCAGACTCAGTGGGCTGAAGGGCCTGCTTTCGCGCTGTATCTCTAAACTAAACTCTGCTCTAGAAGGAGTACTTCCATTCTTTCAATCCAATCATTGGGATTAATAGTTGAAGTCTTCTGCATCATTAATGCAGCCAGTGAATGAAAGTGTCATCCTGCCTTCCACTCAACAGTGTGAAGCGTTGATCAAAGGATTGGCCTTGGATCCGTGATTCAGAACTTTGGTGCTCAGACATACATGTGCAGTTTATTCCAAAAGAATATCTTACTAATTTAGTATTCCAGGAAGACAAGAGAACTAAGGTTTTCCATTCTCCCTTTCCTGGATTCCCAGTTTGGTCTCTCTGAGAACAGTTGAAAATACCACAACAGAGCAGGCCAACTGAAACTCATCGCCTCCACTTCTCCAACATAATTTGGGCTGAAATTTCAAAGCGCTTCTCACTTGTGCGCCAGTAGAGGAGAAAGTAACCTATTGTATCGCAGATAGTCCCAGCCCGTTGTGAATTGGCCAACACTCACTTAATATTATTGACACAGCTGTTAAGCTCATGCCATACTCCAGCGAACAAATTAACAATGAAAGGCTGAAGAAGGGTCTCGACCCGAAACGTCGCCTATCTCCTTCGCTCCTTAGATGCTGCTGCACCCGCTGAGTTTCTCCAGCATTTTGTGTAACCCTCGATTCTCCAGCATCTGCAGTTTCTTCGTTAACACAACAATGAAAGGCTGTCTGCTACATGTGGTGCAAAACCAGAGCACAATTCAACCTGGAACAATTCCTCCAGCTCACTGTGGCATCAAAACTAAAGGGCCTGTCCCACTGTACAAGGTAATTCAAGAGTTCTCCCAAGTTCTCCCCTGATTCGAGCTCGTGTAATGTACGTAGCGGGTACGTAGGAGCTCGTGGATGTCATGTAGCGGCTCGTACTAGTAATGGTAGGTATTCGGGAAATCCAGTAAACTAGTGACGTTTTTACAACACTGAAAAATGTCCATGAGTAAAAAAAAAAATACTTGTGATGAAATAAATTGTTACTTTTTACTCGTGCGAGCCCCTACATATCCGCTATGTACATTACACAAGCTCGATTCAGGGGAGAACTCGGGAGAACTCTTGAATTACCTTGTACAGTGGGACAGGCCCTTAAGGGTTTGACTGGAAAAGTACAAGTTACCTTTGCCATAAGCACTGTACATCTTTTGTAATCTATACCACATATTCCAAGCAACATAGGTTAGATAAACAAGCAGCATCTCTGGAGATAAGGGATGGGTGACGTTTCGGGTCGAGACCCTTCTTGAGTCTGAATGTACAGAGTAGTGAAAGTCTAGGATAGAGTGGATGTAGAGAGGATGTTTCCACAAGTGGGAGAGTCTAGGACTAGAGGTCATAGCCTCAGAATTAAAGGATGTTCTTTTAGGATGAAGATGAGGAGGAATTTCTTAATGTCAGAGGGTGGTGAGTCTGTGGAATTCTTTGACACAGCCCTGTTGAGGCAAAGTCAATGGATATATTTAAGGCAGAGATAGATAAATTCTTGATTAGTACGGGTGTCAGAGGATAAGGGAAGAAGGCAGTGGAATGGGGTTAGGAGGGATAGATAGATCGGCCCTGATTGAATAGCGGAGTAGAATTGATGGGCTGATTGACCTAATTCTACTCCTAACACATATGATCTTATGATCTCCAGAGATGCTGCTTGTCCCGCTGAGTTACTCCAGCATTTTGTGTCAATCTTCGGTTTAAACCAGCATCTGCAGGTCCTTCCTACACATAGCTTGGTTAATATACAGATAATTTTAATGCATCTTCATTGCAACATAGAGTTTCCTTTTTCATCAATGAGTGGCTGGGGGATTGTCAGTGCAGTGAAGATAGTTACATTTCTCGGTAGAGTAAACATATGCCCGTGCTTAACTATGCAGCTCCCCGCACGTATCAATGTCCCCATTTTATCTGTGGTACCGTTGGGGAGGAATTGTGTGGAAACTGGTCACTTCTCCTTAAAGAGAGCTGTGAAATTGAGACAGTAATCACTCCACTCAATCATACCTTCCATACCCCTTCCAGCGTTTTTTTGACAGTGACCTCAGGGGGTGAATGTGCAAGAATAGTTACTGCACTCTCCTAAAGGCAAAGCAGAGACAGACAATGAAATAGGCTGAAAAATAAAAGTAATTCCCAATACGATGCACGAGAAGAAGGGTCTCAACCCGAAACATCACCCATTCTTTCTTTCCAGAGATGCTGCCTGTCCCGGAGTTACTCTAGTTTTTTGTGTCTATCTTCAGTTGAAACCAGCATCTGCAGTTCCTTCCTACACAAGAGAAGCTACTGTTCTTCTTATTGGATTATCCATTAACTAATAACCAGGATTAATTATTTTCCCATTTTGGTCAAAGTAAAAAACAAATATATTACTCCCCTGTTTATTCGCTCACTGTATTGATCATTATGTTCCAACTTTTAATGCCCCCTCTTTGAGCTATTATGTTCTTAACAATCCTTTCCTGCAACTTGCCCGCACTAAAAGATTTTTATAAATTGTTATCCCCTTTACGTCAAGGTCTAATGAAAACATTTACACGAGGAACAGGCTAGGTTTAAATCTAGTACACCCGAGGGATGATCCCACACAGGTGTTTAAAATAATTAACAAATTCAATGTTTCCTCTGGTACGAGAAACCACAACAAAGAGCCATAAAGTTAAAATTTGAGTCAGCACATTTAGTTGGAATACCAGGAGGTGTCTTTTCACACAAATGTGTAGGCGCTGGGTGAAGTGAGATTTTGCTGGCAAGTCTGTAAACAGTTATGGACCAAAGACAGAAAGTGTTGGTTGTAGATTAGATAAGCAATAAACTGATTGAATAGCATATAAACTTGAGTGATTAAATGGCCCAATATTCTTTCGGATCACATAAAATGTTTCATTGAATCATTTAGCAGTATTTATACACAATAGCCTCAAGAGGACATCTGCCTACAGTTTTCAAAGGGCAATGTGGAGAGCGACACTAAAATGAAAACCTGGAAGTTGGAAATAAAATGGTTTAGGATTGTCAGATTTCAATCAATTCCTGAAACGAAAGTGGCTTCATGAAAAATAATGATGTACAATGCACAATGGTCAGACTGCAAGGGGCTCTGATCACACATCCACATATTATGAGTCTCACCATCACTGGAGAAGCCATGTACAGTGCCCTCCATATGGGGAACTGTAAGCCACCAATCTAGCACAGGAGAATATCAGAGGGATATTCTACAAAGTTGGCCACACAATACTACCACACAATGCCTGTCAACATCAAAAGTGCTAAGAAAAAGGGAGGAAATGACAATATCAAGAGAAAATAAATTGCTTGCTTTAATATCTCAAATTTAGTCCAACATTTCAATTAGGCACACTAATGCTTGTGCTGGTTTGAATGTATGATTATTGAGCAGAACGCAATAATCGAGTTCGGTATTCCGACTGCGCATGCCCAGGTCAAAGGTCACTATGCATAAACAGCCCTGGAGTGAAGCATTAATTTCTTCCATTTTTTCCAGCTTTGATTCTTCTAGTTAAGAAAATACTGTTTTCAAACTATGAACTAGTTGTATGTATTGTTCCTTTGTTAAAAGCTGAGATTATTTTGTCATTTTTATTGCTTTATGCCCGGCGGGTGCTGAGCTGGGGTTAGCGTTTCTTCTCCGCACTGGCTGTGGGCCTGGCATCGCTGCTGCTATCGGTTGGCCCGGCGGGAGTTGAGCTGGGGTTGGCTGAATAATTCCATTGCCTTTCACTATTCTGCTAATTTCAAGGCAATGGAAATCTTCAGCCAACCCCAGCTCAGCTCCCGCCGGGTCAATTTACAGCCCCAGACCAAGGACACCAGCGGCCCCAGGCCCACAGCCAGCGCGGAGAAGAAGCGCCAACTCCAGCCCAACCCCGCTCCCCGACGGGCCGGGGACTGCCAGCAGACAACCCCCACGCCGGCGGGAGCCGAGCACCAGCCATACACACAAAGCACTACAACAACTTGGCTTCCTCCCCACGCGGGCTGCAAGCCCAATCCGATACCTCCGGCCGCCTCCTGGACAGGGACGAGACGGGGATGGGGACGGCACAGCAGCAACTCAGACCACGATCTTGCTCACTCACCAAAGCATAAAGCAATAAAAAAGACAAAATAATCTTAGCTTTTAACAAAGGAACAATAAATACAACTATTCCATAGTTTGAAAGCAGTATTTCCTGAACTAGAAGAATCAAAGCGTGAAAAAACTGAAAAAAATGAAGGTCTTCTGCTTCACTGCTCTCCATGGCCATTTATGCATAGCAACCTTTGACCTGGGCATGGCAGTCGGAATACCAAACTCTCATATTGCAAGGTGCATCAGATGAGATGAGAAATACACAATTTGTAAACAAAGCTTTTGGCTAGTTCATTGTCACTAAGAATCTGACAATTAACAAGAAATTCTAACAGCTTTAAAAATGGATGTAGAAACAAACAACTGCCAATGCTGATGAATATACAAAAGGACACAAAGTGATGGAGTAACTCTGCAGTCAGACAACATCAGAAGGCAGTGGAAGCCAATTCACCGGATGTTTTCAGGAGAGAGTTAGATTTAGCTCTTAGGGCTAAAGGAATCAAGGGATATAGGGGAAAAGCAGGAACGGGGTACTGATTTTAGATGTTCAGCCACAGTGACTCCAACTCACCCGCTTTTGGCGGGAGATCGCCCGCTGAAAGGCCATTTTCGCAAATTCTCCCGCTCTCCCGCTTGAGATTTAATTTCTCCCGCCCGGGAGAGTTGGAGTCACTGCAGCCATGATCATATTGAATGGCGGTGCTGGCTCAAAGGGCCCAATGGCCTACTCCTGCACCTATTTTTCTATCTCTGGAGTACATGATAGGTCACATTTCGGGTTGAGAACCTTCTTCAGACTGAATGTCTGGATGATTAAATGGATGTTGAATGATTAAATATCTAATGTTCAATTTACTTTAAAGGGCATTTTAAAGTTACCATAGTTGTATACAATACGATACAACTTTATTTATCCCAGGAGGGAAATTGATCTGCCACAGTCATAAAACACAAGATACATGAAACATGAAATTAATGCGACGAGTGGAAAGGATTGGGTATGTGCAAAGATTTGGGGGGAGAGGGGGGAGGGGAGTCAGTCTATCCCATGACAGGAGAGGGAGGAGTTGTACAGTTTGATAACTGCAGGGAAGAATGATGTTCTGTGGCGTTCTGTACTGCATCTTGGTGGAACCAGTCTATTGCTGAAGATACTCCTCCTATTGACTAGGGTACACAAAAAGCTGGAGAAACTCAGCGGGTGCAGCAGCATCTAAGGAGCGAAGGAGATAGGCGACGTTTCGGGCCGAGACCCTTCTTCAGACTGGTCAGGGATCAGGGAAACGAGAGATATAGACGGTGATGTGGAGAGATAAGGAACAATGAGTGAAAGATATGCAAAAAAGTATCGGTGATAAAGGGAACAAGCCATTGTAAGCTGTTTGTGGTGTGAAAATGAGAAGCTGGTGCGACTAGGGTGGGGAGAGATAGAGATAGAGGGAATGCCAGGGCCCGAGGGCTGAGGGAGAGGTGGGAAGGGGAGGAGACAGCAAGGGTTAACAGAATTGAGAAAATTCAATATTCAAGCCCAAAGGATGCAGACTCCCCAAGCGGAATATGAGGTGCTGTTCCTCCAGCTTGCGGTGTTGCTCACTCTGGCCGTGGAGGAGGCCCAGGACCGAGAGGTCGGATGTGGAATGGGAGGGGGAGTTGAAGTGCTGAGCCACCGGGAGGTCGGGTTGGTTATTGCGGACCGAGCGGAGGTGTTCGGCGAAGCGATCGCCAAGCGTTATTGCGGACCGAGCGGAGGTGTTCGGCGAAGCTGAAGATATTGCTGAAGATACTCCTCCTATTGACTAGTGCCTCATGGAGGGGGTGAGCTGTGTTGTCCAGCTCAGAATGTTTAGAATGTTGTTTAGAATGTTGATTAAAAATGCATCCTACTTTTAACTTCATTTTAGCATTGGTCAGTTACTGGAAATACATAGAAACATAGAAACATAGAAATTAGGTGCAGGAGTAGGCCATTCAGCCCTTCGAGCCTGCACCGCCATTCAATATGATCATGGCTGATCATCCAACTCAGTATCCTGTACCTGCCTTCTCTCCATACCCTCTGATCCCCTTAGCCACAAGGGCCACATCCAACTCACTCTTAATTATAGCCAATGAACTGGCCTCAACTACCCTCTGTGGCAGAGAGTTCCAGAGACTCACCACTCTCTGTGTGAAAAAAGTCTTTCTCATCTCGGTCTTAAAGCATTTCCCCCTTATCCTTAAGCTGTGACCCCTTGTCCTGGACTTCCCCAACATCGGGAACAATCTTCCTGCATCTAGCCTGTCCAACCCCTTAAGAATTTTGTAAGTTTCTATAAGATCCCCTCTTAATCTCCTAAATTCCAGAGAGTATAAACCGAGTCTATCCAGTCTTTCTTCATAAGACAGTCCTGACATCCCAGGAATCAGTCTGGTGAACCTTCTCTGCACTCCCTCTATGGCAATAATGTCCTTCCTCAGATTTGGAGACCAAAACTGCACGCAATACTCCAGGTGTGGTCTCACCAAGACCCTGTACAACTGAAGTAGAACCTCCCTGCTCCTGTACTCAAATCCTTTTGCTATGAACGCTAACATACCATTCGCTTTTTTCACTGCCTGCTGCACCTGCATGCCTACTTTCAATGACTGGTGTACCATGACACCCAGGTCTCGCTGCATTTCCCCTTTTTCCTAATCGGCCACCATTTAAATAATAGTCTGCTTTCCTGTTTTTGCCACCAAAGTGGATAACCTCACATTTATCCACATTATACTGCATCTGCCAAACATTTGCCCACTCACCCAGCCTATCCAAGTCACCTTGCAGTCTCCTAGCATCCTCCTCACAGCGAACACTGCCCCCCAGCTTAGTGTCATCCGCAAACTTGGAGATATTGCCTTCAATTCCCTCATCCAGATCATTAATATATATTGTAAATAGCTGGGGTCCCAGCACTGAGCCCTGCAGTACCCCACTAGTTACTGCCTGCCATTGTGAAAAGGACCCGTTTACTCCTACTCTTTGCTTCCTGTTTGCCAGCCAGTTCTCTATCCACATCAATACTGAACCCCTAATACCGTATGCTCACGTTTGAACGCAGACTTAATTTCATGCAAAACCTCCTGATATCCAGAACATGGAGATAACAATTCATTCAGTTCCACTGATTTGCACTCATTCATGGCCCTCTCAGGGCTCAGACGGATTCAAAACCATCACAAAACCAAAATCGGGTCAGTTTAAAAAAAATCTGGCAGCAATATTGTTTCCATTGCAGAGTGAGTATTTACTGCAGTTGATGGTAATCTTCCCTCCAATCCGCTTTTTTTCGTTGCAAGGAAATTCTTACTGCAACTTGTGGCTTTTTTTAACAATCAAATCATAGAAAACTAGTCAAGACTTCGCACCACTCACCACTCTGCCTCATTTATTCCATTAATTATTTCAAAAGCTTGAACCAAATTCCTTGATAGATACAAAAAGCTGGAGCAACTCAGTGGGATAGGCAGCATGTCTGGAGAGAAGGAATGGGCGACGTTTCGGGTCGAGACCATTCTTCAGACTTCAGACTGTATAAAACCAAAATCCTTTACATATTCCCTAATGAAAGAAAACAGATTCCTTAGATTATCACCATTGCTTGATGATACTAAGCTGCAATGGGTAATTTCCATCACCAATTATTCTGGTAATCACCCAGGACGTGTCAAAACATTGTTATTGAGATATATCCCCTGCTTTCCACACTCGGCTTCTGCATCAAGTGACTTCTTATCTTTGAGAATATGAATCTCCATCTCATTTTACCTTGTACTCAAAGGAATGTCCATTAACTTATTTAATTACTACAAAATAAGAGGCCATTCAACGTGATGAGTAGAGCCACGATGTTTAGGCACTAAAAGACTGAAATAGGCAGGCAAAAAGGCATAATAAAATTTTAACAAGCACGAAAAAGGCATTTATTGACAAAAAAAATGCATAAAAAGGCATTTATTTCCACTACCAAAATATGGTTAAAAATAATAATAATGGTATACTACATTAAATGACCAAACTTGCCTGGTTGCACATAATTACTAGCATTTTTTTTTCATATTATCTGGTGTTAAAATGCCGTCTGTCAAACAGAATATGCAACAGAATATGCGGTACACGAAAGGCTGGAGAAACTCAGCGGGTGCAGCTGCATCTAAGGAGCGAGGCGACGTTTCGGGTCGAGACCCTTCTTCAGACTGGTCAGGGATCAGGGAAACGAGAGATATAGACGGTGATGTGGAGAGATAAAGAACAATGAATGAAAGATATGCAAAAAAGTATCGATGATAAAGGGAACAAGCCATTGTAAGCTGTTTGTAGTGTGAAAATGAGAAGCTAGTGCGACTAGGGTGGGGGAGAGAGATAGAGAGAGTGAGGGAATGCCAGGGCCCGAGGGCTGAGGGAGAGGTGGGAAGGGGAGGAGACAGCAAGGGTTAACAGAATTGAGAAAATTCAATGTTCAAGCCCAGAGGATGCAGACTCCCCAAGCGGAATATGAGGTGCTGTTCCTCCAACTTGCGGTGTTGTTCACTCTGGCCGTGGAGGAGGCCCAGGACCGAGAGGTCGGATACGGAATGGGAGGGGGAGTTGAAGTGCTGAGCCACCGGGAGGTCGGGTTGGTTATTGCGGACCGAGCGGAGGTGTTCGGCGAAACGATCGCCAAGCCTCCGCTTGGTCTCACCGATATACATCATCTGGCATCTGGAGCAGCGGATGCAGTAGATGAGGTTGGAGGAGGTGCAGGTGAACCTCTGTCGGACCTGGAAGGACTGCTTGGGTCCCTGAAAGGAGTGGAGGGGGGAGGTGAAGGGACAAGTGTATCATTTCTTGCGGTTGCAAGGGAAAGTGCCCGGGGAAGGGGGAGAGCGGGAGGGAAGGGAAGAATTGACAAGGGAGTTGCGGAGGGAGCGGTCTTTGCGGAAGGCAGACGGGGGGAGATGGGAAGATGTGGCGAGTGGAGGGGTCACGTTGGAGGTGGCGAAACTGGCGGAGGACTATGTGTTGTATTTGCCTGTTGGTGGGGTGAAAGTTGAGGACCAGGGGGACTCTGCCCTTGTTGCGAGTGGGGGAAATGGGGAGAGAGGGCAGTGTTGCGGGGTATGGAGGAGACCCTGGTGCGAGCCTCATCTATAGTGGGGAGGGGAATCCCCGTTCTCTGAAGAATGAGGCCATTTGTGATGACCTGGTATGGAACACCTGTTCCTGGGAGCAGATGCAGCGTAGACGGAGGAATTGGGAATAGGGGATGGAGTCCTTACAGGAAGCAGGGTGGGAGGAAGAGTAGTCCAGGTAGCTGTGGGAGTCAGTTGGCTTGTAGTGGATGTCGGTCAGGAGTGTATCACCTGCAATAGAGATGGTGAGGTCAAGGAATGGTAGGGAAATGTCGGAAATGGTCCAAGTGTATTTGAGTGCCGGATGGAAGTTGGTGGTGAAATGGATGAAGTCAGTCAGTTGTGTGTGGGTGCAGGAGGTGACACCAAAGCAGTCGTCGATGTAACGGAGGTAGAGGTCGGGGGATGGGGCCCTGGTACGCCAAGAACAAGGATTGTTCGACGTACCTGACAAAGAGGCAAGCGTAGCTGGGGCCCATGCATGTGCCCATAGCTACGCCTTGTGTTTGGAGGAAATGGGAGGAGTCAAAAGAGAAGTTATTGAGGGTAAGGCCCAACTCCGCTAGGCGGAGGAGGGTGTTAGTGGACGGGTATGGGTTGCTCCTCTGGTTGAGGAAGAACCGGAGGGCTTTGAGACCGTCCTGGTGGGGGATGGAGGTGTAGAGTGACTGGATGTCCATGGTACAGATGAGAGGATGGGGGCCTGGAGAATGGAATGTGTGGAGCCGACGGAGAGTGTCTGAGGTGTCTTGAACATAGGTGGGGAGGGATTTAACAAAGGTGGATAGGATGGCGTCAAGGTATGTGGAAATGTGTTTGTTGGGGCACGAACAGGCAGAGACAATGGGTCTGCCAGGGCAGTCGGTTTTGTGGATTTTGGGGAGAAGGTAAAATCGGGCCGTGCGGGGCTGGGAAACGATGAGGTTGAGGTTCAGGGGGGTAGGGAGCCGGAGCTGATGAAGTTGGTTATGGTGCTCGAGATGGTGGCCTGGTGTTCGTCAGTGGGGTCATGGTCTAGGGGTAAGTAGGAGGAGGTGTCCGAGAGTCTCCAGCCTTGTGTACCCTCGATTCTCAAGCATCTGCAGTTCCTTCTTTAACAACATGCAACAGAATATGCTTCAGTTGTGAAAAACTTATTTCCACCCCAGCTGAGGTCACTGGTGCATACTCGAAACAAGCTACAGACTCTATATTCATACTGATATCTTGTGCATTACAACCTTTGAGAACTTTAGCTATGTTTTCTATTTCTTCAAGATCTTTGTTTGCTAAAATACCCTCTCACATTTTCCTTGTATGTCTTTACCTACATCGCCAAGAACTTTACGAATATTGTTAGTTATTTTGTTGAAATCCTGCGAGTTAGAAACTAATATTTTGCCACGTTTCTCAAGGGAAGTGATAGCTTGTGGGAAGTTTGCAAAATTAGAAACAATAAACACAAGATCGCGGTGGAGGGACTTTTTCTTCATGATTTCACTGACGATCCTGACTACAGCAGATTCTTCTTCTTCAAAACAGTTGACGATTTATTTTTTCTTTTCAAAATTTGCAGCATAGTAGAGTACAGCAGAGAGCCATGTACCACACCTAGTCAAAACGGGCTGAGGGGGTAGCTGAATCTCGGGTGCCATTTCCTTGAACACATGCACATGTGACGGTGCTTTGTGGAACATATTCTTGACATTGGAAACTAGGTGATCGACATTTGGAAACAAGCTACTTGCGTGCTTGGCAATTCTATGAAGTCCTTGAGCTAAGCATGTCAAATGCAAGATTTTGTGGAGTAAAACTTTAAGTCTAAAACAGAAGTACATTCTCGTATTTTGTTGCATGCAACTGCATCTCTAATTTTCTGCACAACAATGTTGAAGTTGCTGTCAACATAATTTTTCCATAATGATGACTTGCTTGGTATATGTTCCTCTGTGTATTTCTCTAAAAAGCCTCCAAGAGATTTGTTTTCAAATTTCCACAGTTGAATTCCAGCATCAATGAATGCCTTGCACAAATCACTCAAATTCAGTTTTGCGACTGGAGCCAGCAGTAAATGTAGTGAGGAGACAAGCTTGGACTACACCCCAGTGGTATCAACATTGACCTCTAATTTTAGATAGCCCTTGTCTTCTCCCTCCTCCCCCCCCCACCTCTCTTTCTACTCCTACTCTCTCCGTCTCTTCCCTTCTTTTTCATGCCCCATCCACATCAGTCTGAAGAAGGGTCTCGACCCAAAACGTCACCTATTCCTTCTCTCCATAGATGCTGCCTCACCCGCTGAGTTTCTCCAGCATTTTTTGTCTACCTTCGATTTTTTCGACCCGGTGGCGGAGGTTTTCTTGTAAGTTATACTATGTTAACATGTTAATAATAACATTAATACTAATGTGTTAACATAGAAAACATCATTGTAATCACAGTACAACTAGAGAACATAGCATGACCTTTTAGCAAAACGGCAAAAAAAGGCTGATTTAGGCATTCTGTTGTGAAAAAGGCATTATCTTGGTGAAACATCAAAAAAAGGATGAAAAGGCACATGGCAAAATCCTGGCTCTAGTGATGAGCAATCCTATTAGTCCTTTCCCCACTCATATCTGTCCTAAACCCACAAATATATTCTCTCATACACCCATTCACTCCTTTGGTTTTTCCTTCCATTTAACTACACCAGGGCCAATTTGTAGCAGCCAATTCACCTACCTGCACATATTTGTGATGTCCTCTAAATCGGTGACGGAGAAAGTCACCGATTTAGAGGAAAAACATACAAACTTCACAGACAGCACCTGAACTCAGGATTGAACAAAGGTCACTAGAGCTGAGAGGAGCTGCATTAACTATTGCATTACACATCACCTGTCAGTTACTACTTTGTTTCAGTATTCTAAGGCATTCTTGCTGGCTCTCACTCATTTTACCCTGTCTTAATATTTAGATAATCTTCAAATGTGCTGCCTGGATTCTTCAAAGATCTTTTATTGTCACGTGTACCAATTAAGGTACCGTGATTTGCAAATTACCATACAGCCATACTAAAAAAGTAACAAGACACACAACTACATAAAAGTTAACATAAACATCCACCACAGCAGATTCCCCACATTCCTCACTGTGATGGAAGTCCTGAAGTCGGTCTCCAGCAAAGGCCGTCAACTCCTTGGTGTTAGGCCACAGTGCGACGGAGATACGATACGGAAAAAATCACATCCACGTCGAGGTAAGAGATTAGAAAAAGTTTCCCGGACATCCCACCCCCACATAAAAACAAGCTACATTTAACACATACTAAAAAAAGAGAAGAAACGGCTAGACAGACTGTTGGCAAGGCAGCCATTGCTGGCGCCACCCAGTGGTTCACATTCATACAATCTGCATTCATACATCTCTGTGCCATCGTTCACCTACACTGGCCCTGGATAAGAAGGTCCAATCTGATCTCCTGTGATTGTGATTACTCCACCAATTAATTTAGGTATTCCCTCACTAAACCTCGCTGCTCTTTGATGTTCGAAGATATTCCTTTAAAACAAGTTTTTGATTATCTGTCCTAGAGGCTCTGTTGTAGCTCACTGTCAAGAATGTTTTGTTTTTAAAAATGTGCTCCAGAATCTTTTCCATTTTATAAGCAATAAAGAGACTCAAATTTGAATGGTGACGAGGTGAACATAGACACAAGCACTCAGTATATATTTGAGAGTTACCTCATAAATTATTTCCACCTAGAAACATAGTGCTTTTAGACAAGTTAGCAGCTTTGAAGAACATTCGACAATGAAGGCAAAGTACATTATCAGAGATAAATTGCTAGGATTTAAGAACTCATGAATCGACAAGATAGAATAGAGACCCTTGATCTCACTCACTTGGCACCAGGTTTCCCTTGTATACATGGCAGCATGTAAGGGCTTTACATTCAAAATGGGTATTATTATTTAAACTCGTAAGCAAATGCAAAACTTATGTGGATGTGACCAAGGAGCCCATTGCAAAGGGCTGAATGCTTGACAAGTTTCACCACCTAGTTAAGCTGAAAACAGAATGTAATTGTAATCATAATGTTATAGACAATAGGTGCAGGAGTAGGCCATTTGGCCCTTCAAGCCAGCACCGCCATTCAATGTGATCATGCCTGATCATCCCAAATCAGTACCCCGTTCCTGCCTTCTCCCCATATCCCCTGACTCTGCTATTTTTAAAAGCCCTATCTATCTCTCTCTTGAAAGCATCCAGTGAACCTGCCTCCACCACCCGCTGAGGCAGAGAATTCCACAGACTCACCACTCTCTGTGAGAAAAAGTGGTTCCTCGTCTCCGTTCTAAATACTCCTTATTTTTAAACTGTGGCCCCTGATTCTGGACTTCCCCAACATCGGGAACATGTTTCCTGCCTCTTGTGTGTCCAAGCCCTTAACAATTTTCTTATGAAAAATAAGAAAAGGTGGTCAGGTAGTACAATAATTGAAAGCACAACAACTGCAAATTACTTAGTGAGATAGAATTCATTCTTTACTAAAGAAACCTTGTATCAATTATCCAAATATATTCCATTGTTACTACTTTTTATCCAATATTTAGCAAATGCTTGCTATCATAGCTTAAAATAGAAGTGCTATCATCTACGTCAGCTTGCTTCACATATATCCAGGTTCCCATTGAGGGTAGGGAAGATTCAAACAAGAGGGCATGACATGCGAATTAAGGGACAGAAGTTTAGGGGTAACGTGAGGGGGAACTTCTTTACTCAGAGGGTGGTGGCTGTGTGGAATGAGCTTCCAGCAGAAGTGGTGGAGGCAGGATCGATTTTAACATTTAAAAGTAAAGTGGATAGGTATATGGACGGGAAGGGAATGGAGGGGTATGGTCTGAGTGCAGGTAGATGGGACTAGGGGAAAACAAATGATCGGCACGGACTGGAAGGGCCGAGAGGGCCTGTTTCCTTGCTGTAATTGTTATATGTTATATGTTATATGGTTATATATCTTTGCCTAAAACTGACACGGTGCTTCTGCTTTTCGCCAGAAAAAAAGAACCTGCATTTGGTCTAGTGTTACTAAATTTTAGTCACTAGAACTTCAAGTGAAAGCTCCACAGAACACCAGCCCGTACATTGCAATGTTCTTCCTGTTAAAGTAGCTCTTCATGCTCTTTCTCAATAAAACCTCTTTTGTTTCAGTGTCCTTGTATCCTTGACCTTCAAATAGATCCTCCCTCTGCCAATCCAAGGACGTCTTCATCCCGGAGGAGATGTCCTTAACTCTAACACTGGGCAGACAACACAACTTTGAAAATATCACTCTCAAAAATCTGCAACATCCATTTTCTTGACCACACTGATACTAACAATGACTCTTTTATTTTCACTTCCCTCCCCTCGCTCTCTATTGAATACTCTCCAGGTACACCAGTACAATCATACATCCCAACAATTTCTTTATTAAAATCTAGGAATGTTATAATTGCAACCTACTTGAACAAGCACAAAGGCTAAGACTCCTTAAACGCTACATCTGGTCGCTGCTTACATGCCTAACTCACAGTCCTGCCCCACTAGCCCTGAACTGTGCCCAAATCCAGCCTTCTGTCTAATTAAGAAGTGTGACAGGGGCTGCATGGTGGTGCAGTGGTAGAGTTGCTGCCTTACAGCACTTGCAGTGCCTGGGACATGGGTTCGATCCAGACTACAGATGCTGTCTGTACGGAGTTTGTACATACCCCCCGTGACCGCGTGGCTTCTCTCCGAGATCTTCGGTTTCCTCCCACACTCCAAAGACGTACAGGTTTGTAGGTTAATCGGCTTGGTATAAGTGTAAATTGTAGATTGTCCCTCTTGTTAATGTGTGGGGGAAATCGCTGGCCGGCGGGGACTCGGTGGGCCGAATGGCCCGTTTCCACGCTGTATCTCTAAACTTAACTAAAAAACAGGCTTTTATCCAGTAATTCTCTCCTTACTTGGTGCATTAATAAAATACATCCACTCTTCAACACAACCTCGCTGAGCCAAAGTTCATCCAAAAGCAACCATTTACCACTATAGATTTGGCAGGGTCATCATTTGGCACTTGTACCAATTTTCTTTTGAGTGCACTCTAACACAGTTACACACCATTTAAGTACACTTTGTTCCCTGAATAAATACAACATTTTGTTTTAAATTCATTCTTTTCCCCTATTCTCCTAAACCGTGAACATTTCCAGTCTTTTCGGGATTGCTGCAAATGTTCATTTCCACCTGTGACAGACACAACAGGGTTCTCATTTTTCACATGAAGATTGCAGCTCTGATTTTAAGATTATGCACCTCCTCTTGGATTTGTTCACAGAAAGATAGCGAGGGATATTCTTGGCTGAGAAGGTGGTGGTTCTATTGAGGTCTGAAGGCATTAAAGCATTGAGTTGGGTGGGAATTTGGGTTCGCAAGCACAAGCTGAAGTGCAATCTTCCACTCCTGTAAAGCGTCATTGCTGGGATACCTGCACTGTGCGGGTGTTCTCAGAGTTCACAGAGCTGCCTGGAGCTCCTTGCTCTTAGGCTTGGAAATCTGCCCACAAGATTAGCTTGGCACAAGTATATCCTTGATACAAGTACACCCAGGGTACAGATATAATAGAGAAACAAGGAACTGTAGATGTGGAATCTTGAGCAAAACCAAAATACTGGAGTAACTCAGCAGACAGGCAGCATCTCTGGACAACATGACTGATGAAAACGGTTCCGACCCGAAACGTCACCCATCCTTTTTCTCCAGAGATGCTGCCTGACCTGCTGAGTTACCCCAGAACTTTGCGTCTATCTTACGACAGATTACCTTTTGGGTTGGATCTCTTCTTCAGACTCATAAGGAACTGCAGGTGCTGGAATGAGTGCTGGAGTCTCCAAAATGATGGAGAAACTCAGCAGGTCAGCCAGCAACTCTGAAGGACATGGATGGGCCCGTCATCAGAGGGATTGCAGTAGGGGAGAGAGAGCTGGAAAAGAAATGGGAATGGGAATGGGACAAAGACCTCCTATCACTTGCCAGGCTTTGTCCCACCTCCACCTCGTTTGTTGTTATCTCCCCCCTAGTACAACTATCCTGAAGAAAGGTCCCGACCCAAAGTGTCACCTATCCATGTCCTCTAGAGATGCTGCCTGACATGCTGAGTTACTCCTGCATTTTCTTTTGCTCATTGTGCAGGTATGTCCCCGGTGCAAGAACATACACTGAAATTAAGAAACAGGTACTCAAAGAACTGAATGAGACTTCTTTAATTTGCTTTAATTCAGTTGGATTAAATGTATTTATCTCTTTATCAAGTGTGTGAGTGTGTGTGTGTGTGTGTGTGAGAATACATTCAGAGCTTAAATGAATAAATGTATTGTTTTCAACGTAATTATTGTTTCATAATAGTTTCCAACTCTTTGTAAAAGCTCACGAATGTCAACGTCGTTACCAACAGTGCGAGTGCAAGCGAGTCTGGAGTCTGGGTCTTGCTAGGTATCAAAGCCATTCTGGGAGCGCAGCCATCCATTTATGCATGCAGAACTTTGCCAACCATGACAGCTGGCCTCCCACTGGAAGAATGCACCCAGGACAATGCAGCAGGGGTCAGTTTCGTCCGAGGGCAGATGATTGGCGAGCTTGGGTAACTCACCCATCAGTGGGTGGGCTGGTTCTTAATTTTATGATTTCATCTACCAACTTTCATCACCACTTTAAACAATATGGGTAGATCAACCTTTAGATTATAAAATCATGGGAAAACCGGGTTAGTTTTTAGTTTTGATTGGAACTGGGTGAATTTACCTTTCCAAAGTTCAGATAGTCAGGAACATAGACGCCTCTATGGTAACATGTCAGTGACCTCCTCAAGGAGTATCACCTCTCTCTCTGTCCTTCCCCCCACCCTAGTCTTCATACTAGTTTCACTGTTGTTCTGTTGAGTTACACTGTCTGTATAACTCGTTATCCCCTAGCCCACAGCCAACAATGGACCAGCGCGAGCTCTCCATTTCCTTAAACACTGTTACTTTTTGCATATCTTTCATTCATTTGTTCTATATCTCTCTATGTCACAATCTATATCTCTCGTTTCCCTTTCCCCTGACTCTCAGTCTGAAGAAGGGTTTCGACCATCACGTATTCCTTTTCTACTGATCTGCTGACTTACTCCACTTTTTGTGTCTGTAAAGGGACTCAGCTACCCAGGTTAAACAACGACTTGCTGTTCGCAGAATCAAGCCAAATGTATTTGAACAATGAATGCCTGCCCATAGTCTGCCTCTGTGTATGACAATAGATTCTAGGAACGTTTCTGCAACTATAGTTAAACTGACAGGTCTGTTATTAAATGGTTTCACCTTCACTCCTGGTTAAATAATAAAGTGGGTCATTCAGTGGTTTGACTGCTGTTCAATTAAGGAACTGGGAACATGCACCTTAGTTTCAAGCTCCAACTGAGATGCATGCAGTATTTTGATATTATTTTTGATTTACAACGATGAACGATGTTTGTGTGCCGACATTCCATCTTTAATCTATTTCTAATAAATTAGATTCCCTATTGTAATAAATAGAACATGACATTGTTTAAAAAGTCACTGTTTATTTATTTTAATCCCCAAATTTTGTATTTACTCAAATTAAATGAAAATTTTGTTCACTTAGAAGTCAGCTTGCAGATAAAAGACCCAGCTTGGTTTGACAGCTTAACTAAGCTTTTGGAAACATTGTGTAGTTAATGGAGAAAAGAGGCTTAAAAGCCCAGGCTTTATAAGTTATTTATCCCACTTTTTTTTTTTTTTTTTTTTTTTTAAATCAGGCAACTAGTTCAAAAAACAGATATGCAAATCAGTGTTTTAAGGACAGTACTATTCAACATTTAATTTATTTGATCCTTTGTTCTTTATCTATGATCTGTTAAAACTCTAGAAATATGAAAGCCAAAAATGATAAATAAAATGGAGTAATGAATGATTTGACCCATTATAATAAATTACACTTTCTTTATAATAAATTTGTTGAATTTTATGTTTAATAGATTCCTAAAAGTATGCCAGAACTACTTTACAGGAAAGTACTGCTACGAAGTATTTATTAAATTTTAAGATTTGTATTTTGCCTTGGCGTGCATTTTGCAGTTCACGAATGGCAAATGCCTTGATGGTCACTAAAAATTGATATCTAATTCTGTTAATTCAAAGTTGCAATGCATATTAAATAAACAATGAGAAATTGCTACCACTAAATCGAGTTTAATTGTAAACACTACCAAAAATCACACCAAAATGGTGCAGCATACATCAGAAAGCAATTGAAATAAAATGGAAACATGTACATCTTTTTTTATAAAGTCTTCAAGAACATGTACAGAAAAGAATATTCAAAATGTTTTAATTTAAAAATTCAATTTTATCTGTAAGAACAAAATACACTCAATTTATATAAACTAGTCAAAGACTTCTATTAAATCGTTAGTAACCACTGTAAGTCAACAAACTGCTTGTTTATCTTTAAAAATCAGGATTTATTATAATGAATGCCTGCCATACATAAGCGATTCCATAAATATAAATGGAACAGAGACTTTAAGTTCAAAACTGGAATTCACCATAAAAGCAACTTGCCTTTTTCAGTAAATACTTGGCCTGGGCACTTAATTTGAGATTCAGAAATTTATATTTACATATTTGTGAATATGAAAGTCTTGCAAAATGGGATGTGTTGAGTCATGATATTAATGCAAATCTAAGGTATTTAAAGAGCATTCCTTTTAATATTCTGTGACCTTAGATAGATGTCGACCAAACCCTGTCATGACCATTTGGGTAATGGAAACTCATCCTTACAAAATTCATAAATCAACAGCTGCAAGTTTTAAATATGGAGTAGAAGTCACCCTCACAGAACTTTTAAGAAAAGTAAATAAACAGAGAAATTATCATCTTCAACTCACACATCTTGATGTATGTGCAGATGACACATCACATTACAGACCTTTTTCTTGGATCACAACCCCCTTTAGCACGGGGGTCATCTGTTTTTTCCCCCTGAGGGATTAGACTGCAGTAGATATAATAAGGTAGCACAGGAACAAGGTTCCAGTAAGATTCAAGGGACTATTGAAAACAGACCAGGTGAGGTTAAAGGGAATGCATGACCTGGGATCCTGACCAGGTTAAAAGAAGCAAGACAACAGGTTCCTGGCAAAGTTAAAGGGGGCCCAGTGTGCCAGGGGAGTGCAGGAATCAGGACCCCAGAATATTATAAGGGAGGATAGGAACCGGCTTTTTGGTGTGTTGAAGGAGCGTAGCAACTGAGATTCTAATGTATTAAAAGGGCTGTAGGATGCTGGAATGTGTTGGGATGGAACATGGGAACTGAGATCCCAGTCTATTAAAGGGAATGCAGGAACAAAGACCTGTTAGCCCAGGACTCAGTCATTTCCAAATAGTCCCATAGCAAATTATCAGAGTTTTACTGTAGTTAGAAAGGAATGAAATATCAAAAGAGGATTAAGGTTTTCGAAAATCCCTGACTTCCTTGATGTTCTGATTAATAGAAAAGGTTTTTTTTCTGTTCTGCTGCAAAATTTAGGGTCTTATTTTGCAATACATATATAGTTAATCATTAACTATTCTATTTACAACATTGTGGCGTCAGCCTAAACACGGGCCACTTGTGCTCGAACTCTCGTCAGGAGATACGAGGGCGGGCACGTGACGTCATGGGCTGGAGGGAGTGTCCTGGTACTTAAGGTCTCTTACCTCGAGACCTAAGAGAGCGAACAGGTAGCTGAGCCCGAGAGTGCAACCTTGCTCAGCTAAAGCAACTTTGTAATATAGTTAGCGCACCCACCTAACGTGCCACTAATGAATAAAGAACCGTTTGAACCGACCTGATGTCTCACCTTTATTCACCACGTATGGTGCCGCTACAACATATTCTGACTAGGTACTATGCATACAACAGACTTCTATGCCTTAGTTCTTGCAGATGTGGATTTATTTTTAGAAAATTGCTCTTAATTCAAGCTTTCTAAAGATAGAAATCAAAAGCCTAAACTTTTAAAAACGTTGAATTTTATAAGACGTGGTCCAAGTTAATTCCACAAGGGGCTGCAAACTTATTCACTTTTAACTTTTACTATAAATGAACGCTCCTTGGTAGTCATTCAGACTGAAACATCAGTCAATGCCAAAAACAGCTCCATTCACCTCCTCTCCACCAAAAATAAAAATGAAATGTCATTTTGCATTTGTTCATGCTGTCAGGGGTTGGCGTCAAGCATGTTGTGTACTTAACCAGAACATTTAATTAGCGCGTTGCACTGCCGTGATCTGACAGCCGATAATTTCTGTACATAACCAGGAGGCAATACAATCTGCTTCCTGCACGTGGCTGGGATATTTTGAGCTTGTGAAGGGAAAAAAGAGACCAAACTGAGTTATTTACCAAGCAGAGCACAACTATAATGTTATGTGTACTCTTGATGATTCAGCTGCTACTGTACGATTACTGCTAGTACTGGCAAAGAAAAAAAAGAGAGTTATAGGAATAAATCTAGTCCAAGCAGAGAAAACAGCCTTTCATTTGGGGGTCATTGGCGATACTCCGGTTACAATACCGTTTCCCTGATCCCATCTAGTCTCAGAGAAGAAATCTTCATTCCTAGTTTCTAATGGGCAAGATTACGAGCTGCAAAACTGCTTATAAACTGACATTAATTCCCATTAAATTGGCAGTCTTATTCAGAAAGACCACAAGGATAGTAGTCTTTAAATAGAAATGTGACAAGTGGATAGGTATATGGACGGGAAGGGAATGGAGGGGTATGGTCTGAGTGCAGGTAGATGGGACTAGGGGAAAACAAATGGTCGGCACGGACTGGAAGAGCCGAGAGGGCCTGTTTCCGTGCTGTAATTGGTATATGGTTATATGGATGACGTTAAGGTATTTGCAATAATAAACACTACTTTGGCCTAGGATGAGGAAAACATGATGTATTCAAGAGAGAGTTAGACATAGCGCTTAGGGCTAACGGAATCAAGGGATATGGAGAGAAGGTAGGAACATTGTACTGATTTTGGATGATCGCCCATGATCATATTGAATGGCGGTGCTGGTTCAAGGGGCCAAATAGCCGACTCTTGCACCTATTTTCTATGTTTAATACTGCCACACATCTGCAAGCTACTTGACTTGGAGTGATTGTTGCTGACAAATTTGTAAAAGAAAATAACAAAAAGTTTCACACTTTCACAAAGCCATCTCTTCCACTCTGCTCATGGGGAATGGAATATTCAAAACCTTCTATTACCCAACAAATATCCTCAGGGATACACTTAAAATAGGGGACATCGCAATTTAATTTCCCCCAAGATTCAACACAACAGATCAACTTAATTGCAATCACCCTATTCCTTTCATGATCCGATTTATTTTTGCAAGTGATCTCGGAGTATTTCTGTTCATTTTCCTGTATATTCCTCGACAACTCTACCGCTGCGCCCAAGGTTGTATAGGTTTCGTCCTTTCCCCCTGGAGTGTCTGAGGAATGACCTCATAGAGGTATATAGAAATCATGGACATAAATTAAGTGAATAGATACAGATTTTCTCCAGGATAGGAAAGTCAAATATTAGAGGGCACAGGCTTAAGGTGAGAGTAGAAAGATTTAAAAAGGGATCCGAGGACCAATCTTTTCATGCAGAGGAAGGCGAATACATGAAGCAATGAAGTGGTAAACGTGGGTACAATTACGGCATTTAAAATTCAAGAGGGAATGCTCCTATATCAACATTAAATATGTGGATGTCAACTATGTTTGAAACACTACATCTGGAAGATATGAGACTCCGCCTGGCAGGAATATCAGATCGTTTCTAGCAGACGTGGTCTGCATTCATAGAATTGCTACAAAGATAGGGTGCAAAAATACCTCAGATCTTGGTGGGGGGGGGGGGGGGGGGAATGAAAAACTATCGAATTGGTAGATTCCTTTTGCGTGATATATATAATATAGTAACTGGCTTTTTTCTCTCTCTTTTTCTCTCTCTCTTTTTTCTTTTTCATTTCTAGGGTCTATCTCTTAATCCCCTTTCTCTAATTCTTTGAGCAAGGGTTTTTTCTCTCCCCTTTGGCACGCTCTTTCACAACTCTTTTCACCTACTTTACTCTTTTTGTTTCTATTATTTTTTCTTAAAAGCCATAAATTTATGGGGTACAATGATTGTAACAATATATATGTGATGTACACTGATGTATTTACCTCTATTAAATAAAAATATTTTAAAAAATTCAAGAGGGAGAGAGAAGCGGGAGGATATATGATGGGCTGAGATGGGGGAGAGAAATGCATGTTTACTGTAATATAAGCAAATCCAAATAGTCTGTCACTGTAGATAGACACAATGTAGATGTAGATGATAGACACAGTGTAGATGTCATACCAGATGTACAACTATGAAATGATTAAAACATTACTAATTGTGTATGCAATGATACATATATCAAAACAGATTAATAAATAGCTAAGGAAACATAGAGCCTAAATGTATTGGACTATTCCACGTCAATAATTCCAATATTTTAATTATTTTTCTTTCTTCTCTAATCGGCAGCAATTCAATTTAATCGGCAGCAGGGTTTATTTGCAATTTATTAGGATTCTTGTTAACAGCTTTCCTGTTTTCTGTGAGAATCTTTTCCAGGCACTTGAGAATGATTGCACAGATTAATATAGGAGGTGACTTTGCAATGGAATTTGTAACCTGGTTTCCTGACACACCTCCGCCATTAACAGAGACACGGTAATGTCAGAAATGTTCAGCTAAATTTAGTTTATGAGCGTTTGTTGTTTTTTGGATGTTTCTTCAAAATGCCAAGTCTGACATTTCAGTCTTGTGGAAGGTAGCTTGACTGTGCAATATTGCCTTCGGCAAAAAAAAGTAACAAAGCTATACATCCAGGAAGGATATATTTGTCAAAACAATGCAACAGCAAAAATTAAATAGCTCTATGAAGAAGCAAACCATGCATGTTCTGCAGAGCCCTACAGTTATTAATCTATGTTTTAAGATCTCATTCTTTTAATAGGGTACAAACTGTGACTTGGATCTATTACATAAGGGCCTTCTTCATGAAAGTATGTTACTGCATGTCAGTCTCGGTGTCAATCATGCACACAGGAGCTATAATGGGGACATGCCTTTGGCTTGGACAGCACTGGGAACAATATT
This sequence comes from Okamejei kenojei, assembly GCA_035221665.1. Taxonomy (NCBI): domain Eukaryota; kingdom Metazoa; phylum Chordata; class Chondrichthyes; order Rajiformes; family Rajidae; genus Okamejei; species Okamejei kenojei. The sequence continues at coordinate 55,227,197 of CM069140.1, read as the reverse complement.
CTCAATCATAGCATTTTCAAGAAATTAGGAGGAAAAACATGGAAGGGGCAAGTGAGCAAATTATTTCTGGTACTGGATAAAGAGTTAGGCTGTTCTATGGAGCTGTGGTAAGAAGGGAAACTAAATATTCCAAGTGTACCTTAAGGTGGTGTACACGTATCTGCAGTCATAGAGACAGCTCTAAAAAAGAATTAACATTTCTTGTATCCTGAAGGTTTTTATTATAACAAACATGCCTGGTAGATTATGGCAGAGGCTATACATTTTCAACTCATCACCAAGTAGGCAAATTGCATAATTTAGCTTGAAAGTAACACTTTTGGTTTAAGAGTGGGTGAACAATAAGCAAGGGTGAAAAGAGCTTTAGATCAATTAATCATAATTCTGGATGGACTTTTTTTTTCTCTGATATCAAGCAGATATACAGATTGTAAAAGACTGAAACATCCAATGATGACAGGCAGCAGGATGGCACTGTTGTAGAACAGTGCCTGAATGATAAATGTGCAATTAAAATAATAAATAACTCAGAGCTCCAAATCCTCATAACACACGCAGAGCACAGAACAGAAACAGGCTATTTCACCCACAATGACCCACAATACTGAACATGATGCCAAGTTACTCTCCTATACCTGCACGTGATCCATATCCCTCCATTCCCAGCATCCACTTAATAGCCCCTTAAATGCCACTATCATATACTTCCACAGCCATCCCCGACAATGAATTTCAGGTACTCACCACTCTCTGTGTAAACAAAAAGCATTTTATATCTCTTTTCATTTTCCCTTTGACCTTAAAACTATGCTCCAAAAAAGTGTTCCAAAATATGCTTTGACAGGTGTGCTCAGGTGTTTTGCATTCAGGTGTTTCGCAGAAAATTCACAAATTACTTGTGAAATAATGCAAATATTTTTTCATAAAGCAAGTATGTGGAAATGCATCCATACCAAAGTTATTTTCGCTCGTGTAAAGTACACACAGTTGGACGAATTGAACAGGTCAATCAGCATCTGTGGAGGCAAATGGACAGCCATCGTTTCAGACTGGGATCCTACCTCAGACTGATGGGCGGGGAGATACAGTGGCTTGCAAAAGTATTCATATCCCTTGAACTTTTCCACATTTTGTCACATTACAACCACAAATGTAAATGTATTTTATTGGGATTTTATGTGATAGACCAACACAAAGTGGTGCATAATTGTGAAGTGGAAGGAAAATGATACATAGTTTCCAAATTTTATTACAACTAAAAAACTGAAAAGTGTGGCGTGCAAACGTATTCAGCCCCCCTGAGTCAATATTTTGTAGAACCACCTTTCGCTGCAATTACAGCTGCAAGTCTTTTGGGGTATGTCTCTACCAGCTATGCACATCTAGAGACTGAAATTTTTGCCCACTCTTCATTGCAAAATAGCTCAAGCTCAGTCAGATTGGATGGAGAGCGTCTGTGAACAGCAATTTTCAAGTCTTGCCAGAGATTCTCAATTGGATTTAGGTCTGGACTTTGACTGGGCCATTCTAACACATGAATATGCTTTGATCTAAACCATTCCATTGTAGCTCTGTCTGTATGTTTAGGGTTGTTGTCCTGCTAGAAGGTGAACCTCCGCCCCAGTCTCAAGTCTTTTGCAGACTCTAATAGGTTTTCTTCCAAGATTGCCCTGTATTTGGCTCCATCCATCTTCCCATGAACTCTGATCAGCTTCCCTGTCCCTGCTGAAGAAAAGCATCCCCACAGCATGATGCTGCCACCACCATGTTTCACAGTGGGGTTGGTGTGTTCAGGGTGATGTGCAGTGTTAGTTTTCCACCACACATAGCGTTTTGCATTTAGGCCAAAAACTTCAAAGTTGGTCTCATCAGACCAGAGCACCTTCCTCCACATGTTTGCTGTGCCCCCCACATGGCTTGTGGCAAACTGCAAACAGGACTTTTTATGGCTTTGTTTCAACAATGGCTTTCTTCTTGCCACTCTCCCCGATTTGTGGAGTGCACGACTAATAGTTGTCCTGTGGACAGATTCTCCCACCTGAGCTGTGGATCTCTGCAGCTCCTCCAGAGTTACCAAGGGCCTCTTGGCTGCTTCTCTGATCAATGCTCTCCTTGCCCGGCCTGTCAGTTTAGGTGGACGGCCATGTCTTGGTAGGTTAGCAGTTGTGCCATACTCTTTCCATTTTCGGATGATGGATTGAACAGTGCTCCGTGAGATGTTCAAAGCTTGGGATATTATTTTATAACCTAACCCTGCTTTAAACTTCTCCACAACTTTATCCCTGACCTGTCTGGTATGTTCCTTGGGCTTCATGATGCCCAAGGAACATTGTTTGTTCGCTAATGTTCTCTAACAAACCTCTGAGGCCTTCACAGAACAGCTGTATTTATACTGAGATTAGATTACACACAAGTGGACTCTATTTACTAATTAGGTGACTTCTGAAGGCAATTGGTTGCACTGGATTTTATTTAGGGGTATCAGAGTAAAGGGGGCTGAATACTTTTGCACGCCACACTTTTCAGTTTTTTATTTCTAAACAAATTAGAAAACCATGTATCATTTTCCTTCCACTTCACAATTATGTGCCACTTTGTGTTGGTCTATCATATAAAATCCCAATAAAATACATTTACGTTTGTGGTTGTAACGTGACAAAATGTGAAAAATTTCAAGGGGTATGAATACTTTTGCAAGTCACTGTAACTGGTAAAGAGAGGTGAGGAGAAGAGGGACACAAACTCATGAGCGATAGGTGAATCCAGGGGAGGAAAATTTGATCAGCAGATGAGTCAGACAGGGAGAGATGGCTGAAGATAGTAACTAAGGCTGAAGGTGCACGTGGAAAAGATGCAAGTAGAGATATGACATTTTTACATTTGAATGGCTTTTATTTTATTACATCCCCAAGTTGCCCACTAAGTGATTACGTAAATATCTTCAGACGTTAAATGTAAATCCCATTGTACATGAATGGGGAAGAGTCCTGGTTATTCTTGGTTATCTTGACATTCGCCACAAAGACCACAAAATAATTATTTTAAAGTCGTGCAGTAATGTACTAATTTTGCTTCAGAGTCACGTGAGTGACTTCGTGAAGACCCCGCTAGCACGCATGTGCGACATATCGTCGCTCGCATTTGCTGTCGACAAGCTGGGGGGGGGGGGGGGGGGGGGGAGTGCGCTCTCTCCACAGCTCCTTCAAAAGGACCGGCTCAGGTAAGTGCTCTAACCTTAAGCTGGTTTGCAGGTAGGATTCTTTGTGTTTTCTACCTGCAGGAAAAGATGGAAGGGAAAGGGAAAGGAAAACTTTCCAAAAGTCGCAGGACTCCTATGGGTCAGCGGCAAACTTCTCCATAGCCGTTTACAACGCCGGCGGCGTCCGGGAAACGGCCGGGGGAAAAGGTGCGGAAGTTAGGCGCACCTATTACACCCGACTCGTCTCCAGAGGCGGCCGCACAGGAGCAGGGTATGGGAGACCCTGATTTCGTGTCTCCATGCCCCGGGGGGGGGGGGGAACAAGCAGGTACGTGGAGTGCCTCGCACACCAGCGACGGCAATACCTCGTCTTTCACAGGTCCCGCGAGGGCCGAGCCGTGGGAAGACCGCGCCGACGTCGAGCCCCGCAGCCGCAGCAGGTCTCGAGAAGCCGCCGGGGATTACTGCCTCAGAACAGGCCGGTAGAGCTGCTGCAGAGTCGAGCAACCCTGCAGGAGCTGTGGAGAGAGCGCACTCCCCCCCCCCCCCCCCCCCCCCAGCTTGTCGACACCGGGGGCCAGCACCGACTCATATCCGCTGCCTTCCCTCCAGGCACACGACAGTCCGCTCGTGGGCGGACTAGTGGAGAGTCTGTGCGGGAGTCGTACGGGCCTGCAGGAGTGGGTGTCGACGACCTCTTGCCACCAGATCCCACTCAGCATCTTATGGGGGTGAGGTCTGCTGGTAGAAGCCGCAGCAACATTGCAGAGCCTGGGGAAGTCGGCTTGTCGGCTACGTGTAGTGGTGACGGTCGCATGGCCCGGTTGGAGCTTGTGGTGGAGCAGCTCGTTCAACGAGATCAGGACAGGGAAGAACGGTGGTCCCAGGCATCCACTACCCACAGCTGAAGGCCACCGAGCAACTCATCTTCCTCCGCTGGAAGTGCCGGAAGTCTGCAGGAGGCAGACTTCGATGAAGAGCCAGACATGCCGGAGGTCGATGCTCCAGAAGCAGAAGCAGACCTACTGGATGTTGTGGGCAAATTTGCTACAGCACCTATTTCAGGGGGGCCACTACATGCAAAACTGGCAGGGACCATTAACTATCTAACCTCACACCAGCTACAGGAACGGGTGCTCAACGACACCATGGACAAATTCAAGCCACCGGAGAATTGCATTAACCCGAATGTCCCAATGGTCAATGCTCAAATTTGGGGGAATTTGAGTAATACCGCCAGAGCTCAGGACGCGCGCCTTCAGAAAGTCCTGAAACTCCTATCAACGGGTATCACAGCATACGCCAGGACCCTCGATGGGGAGAATGTGTCCAGTGAGCAGCAGGATGCCCTGGCCTTACTCTGCACTGCCCAGTTCGAGATCAACTGTTTGCGAAAGAGCTCCATCTGGCCCACCCTCAACCCTAAAATTGCAGGGTTGTGCCGAACCTCCACCACCACATCAGCTGTTCGGGGAAGGCCTGCCGAAAAAGGTCAAAGAAATGGACGAGGAGGCCAAAGCTGTCGGCCTTATGAAGCCACCTTCATCAAGGGCATACGCCTTTCGGAAACCGCCGTATCCCACTTGGAAACCTCGCCCACCGGATAAGTCACCTAGGACTCATCCACCACCAGTTCCCCAACAGCAGACCCCTTTTTTAGGGCAGGGCCCTCAGAGGCCCGCCTGGAAAATGCGGCCTCCGCCACAACAAGCCATACAACGTCCCCCCAAAACACCATACACCAGGACCCGCCGTTGACCATGGAGGTAAGGGGGTCTGGATCTACTAAGACAGTGGCAATGGTACCCTCACAAGTAGGGGGACGGTTGCGGGCATTCAGTGGTGCATGGGATACAATAACTACAGACTCTTTTATTTTACAAAGTGTTCAGGGTTATGTTATAGAGTTTATTAACGGTAAACGTCCCCATACACAGCATGTACCCCATCGCAAATTTGCACTCTCTAAAAAAGAGATCGAGCAAGGACATGCAGAAATATTACGGCTAGCAGCCAAAGGTGTGATAGGGAAAACGACACATGAACCCATTGAGTTCGTGTCCAACATCTTTACAAAAACCAAAAAAGATGGAGGATGTCAGATCATCATCGACCTAACTCATCTGAACACTTTCGTACAATATACCCATTTCAAAATGGAAACCTTTGAAACAGCTAAGCAGCTACTGTATCAGGGGTACTGTATGGCTTGCATCGATCTAAAAGATGCATACTATACAGTCCACATCATCGAATCCCATTGGAAATTCTTAAAATTTGTCTGGAAGGGACAGTTATGTCAATGTGAAGCGTTACCCAATGGCTTAACCACAGCTCCTAGACTATTTACCAAAATAGTCAAACCAATACTGGCTATCCTAAGGCAACAGAATTATATCATCATGGCATACTTGGACGATATACTTATAGTGGGACAAACCCTCCAATTGACGGAGCTGGCAGTCACAGTGACAAAATCTTTATTCGAGACATTAAGGTTTGTTACCCATCCAGACAAATCCAAATTCACCCGTCTCAAATCATGGACTATCTGGGCTTCACTATTGACACCAACCGAATGATAGTCACTATCCCACCCAACAAAGCATCAGATATAAAATATGCGTGCAACAGCTTTGCTTGCGCCAGGGTGCCGACCATCAGACATACTGCCAAGGTATGTATGGGAAACTGGTAGCAACATTTCCAGCTGCGCAATTCAGACCACTGCACTATCAAAACTTATAAATAGCAAAGATTTCAGCATTAAAAGCAAATGCTGGGCACTTTGACAGGTCAATACAGCTGCCAATTAAGGCTAAAACTGAGCTACAGTGGTGGGTCGACAATATTAGTGCGTGTTACAAACCCATCATTATTAGCAACCCATCAGTCGTGTTACAAACTGACGCAAGCGCTCAAGGCTGGGGTGCAACTGACACCACGTCCAGTTGTGGTGGCAGATGGGATCCTCACGAGTCTACCCTCCTTCAGACACATGGGATAAATTATTTGGAGATGCTTGGGGCTTTCCATGGTCTGAGGGCATACTGCACAAATTTACAGCATTTGCATGTCCGCCTTCAAATAGATAATACCACGGTGGTGGCTTACATAAATCATATGGGTGGTATCAGGTCATTATTTTGTGACGAATTGGCAAACACAATTTGGCACTGGTGCATTGCAATAAATATTTGGCTTACAGCGACCTATCTACCAGGGAAGCTCAACACAGTGGCAGACACCAGGTCACGAGTGTTCAATGATAACATCGAGTGGATGTTGAACCCCCAAATATTTGCTCAAATTATAGCTAACTTTGGTACACCTGATATCGACCTTTTTGTGTCCCAGTTGAACCATCAGATACCAACGTATGTGTCTTGGGAACCAGACCCTGGGGCAGTAGCTATGGATGCTTTTTCACTCCATTGGGGGAAATGGTTCTGCAACGCATTTCCCCCATTCTGCCTCATCAGTTGGGTATTGCAGAAAATACACTGGATTCTGCTTCAGGCATATTGATCATACCCGACTGGCCTACACAACCATGGTACCCGGTGGTTCTCCAAATAATAAAACGTCCATTGGTTCAAATTGCTAAAAACCCCACTTTACTCACTAACCTCATTACGGGGGAAAGTCACCTGTGCCATGGTCACTTAAACCTGTTGGCTTGCAGGTTCTGAAGAGGCCGCTCTTGGACGCCGGAATATCGCTCAGGGCAATGGACCTCATTTCAGCATCGTGCAGAGCATCAACCCGGCAGCAGTACCTCACCCAGATCAGGAAGTGGGAGGCCTACTGCTCCCGAGCACATACCACCTACAACTCTGCCACGATCCCTGACGTCCTGGAATTCCTAGCGGGCCTTCATTACGATGAGGGTCTCAGCTACAGTGCCATCAACAGCGCCAGGAGTGCGCTCTCCTCATACCTGAATATAGGTGTGGGCACGCACCATCTGGTGTCCAAATTCATGAGGGGAGCGTTCAACACCAACCCTCCACGACCCCGATACAACATCACATGGGATGTGGGTGTAGTACTTACACTACTGAGAAGCTGGTCCCCTATGACAGGACTACCTCTTGACAAGCTCACCCTTAAAGTGGTGATGCTGATGGCACCGACTTCAGCTCAATCAGTCCAGGCCCTACAGAAGCTTCGGCTGGACCTTATAGTCTCGACTCTTGCACAGGTGACTTTCTTTGTCGAGGACCTGCTGAAGCAACATAGGCCTGGGTCTTCTAGGCTGCAGTTGGAATTCCGGGCGTATCCCACTGATGCCACCCTCTGCATAGCCACCCATCTCCGCTATTACATCCGAACAACTCGAACCATCCGGAAGATGGAGCAGGGGCTCCTCATCAGCCTCAAACAACCACATCACCGGGTGACTGTGCAGACCATCGCCAGGTGGCTCAGGGTGATGTTGGGTGCAGCTGGTATCGATACTAACATTTTTAAATCTCACTCTACTGGGTCTGCATCCACATCAGCGGCGAGGGCCATGGAGGTGCCCATGGACCACATCGTCACCACCGCGGGCTGGGCCAGGGAATCAACTTTACAATAAACCAGTGGTCGCCCCCGCTACATTCGCGGATGCCGTGCTGAGAGCCGCTCCGTGAATGTTTACTCCCCGAGTAGGGGTTTTTGCTTTGTTATTATTTGTTTTAATAACTCTGCATTATTTTTCAGCCTGTTCAGTCTGGAATGCATAACAAACTTCCTCCATCAGTATTGCGGCAGTGTGATAGCATGGACGTTGTCCAGGGCGTGCAATCACAGAGCTTTGAAGTCTTCACGAAGTCACTCACGTGACTCCGAAGTAAAATAGTAAGATTAAACAAGAACTTACCAAGTTTGAAGGTTGATCTTTATTTTATGAGGAGTAGCGATGAGGGATTTCGTGCCCTCCGCTCCTAACCCTCTATCATAAGGTCAACTGGTATGTTCTACTTTCTTAATCTTACTATCTCCTTCCATGATGTGTTCTGTGATTCCATACCGCTGCTTTGAAGAATGTCGCGCATGCGTGCTGGCGGGGTCTTCACGAAATCCCTCATCGTAACTCCTCATAAAAATAAAGATCAACCTTCAAACTTGGTAAGTTCTCATTTAATCTTACTATTAAAGGCTAACAGACATGTTAGCTGGAACTCAATGTCTGTTCACCCTGTTCTTAAGCAAAGCTTTGATTGAGACGAGTTTGATTACCAGTCTTCTCTGTTTTAACAACAACTAGTTGGCAACAATAGCTTGATATCAACTCTGCCATTTTAAAAATCAGCACTCCAGCTATTTCTCTGCCTTAATCGTGCATAGATGAACGCAAGCTGAACACCAGCAAGAACTGTGCACCATTGCTATTTATAAGGACTGTCAACTACTTTCAGGTGAGTTGCTTGCTGATATTCACCAGCTGTTGCTATGACTTTACAAATGTTTTGGACTTGCTGGAGTGCATTAGGATTGTTGATGTTTGCTGCGAGCTCAGCAGTATGATAAGTAGTGACAGAGGATTGAATGATTTATTGCAAAACCGCTCACATCAAATATGTGCAAACATGAGCACTTTGATCCATTACGTCTAGTCGTGAGCAATGAAAGGAATTCCCTTGCAATAGCAGCCCTATTAGGAGAAACAGAACGAGTTAATAGTTGGCAAATGAGGGAGATGGAGCAACAGGTCTCAGCTCAGGTTGAGGTTTATTATGGTGTAGCGAGGTACAGTGAAAAGCTTTCTTTTGTGCACTGTGAAAACAGATCAGATGTACTAAACATAAATACAATCAAGTCAATCTCAAATACAGGCCCTACCTGTTAGGTATTCAATGAACAATTACCTCCACCTGAGATGTCCGCTGTAACACTGTAGGTTGCAGCAGTTATCATGCACAACCCCTTTCAGAGGAAAGGCCACAGTGTTGGGGTCACTCAGCGGATCAGGCAGCATCTCTGCAGAACATGGATAGATGACGTTTTGGGTTGGAACCCTTCCCTTTTTTGTTAGCTACCCCAGTGTAATATGAGGTGCTGTTCCTCCAATTTGCACGTGGCCTCACTCTGGCAATGGAGGAGGCCCAGGTCAGAGAGGTCCGAATGGGAATGGGGAGGAGAGTTTAAATGATTTGAAACCGGGAGATCCAGTAGACCTCGGTGGACAAAATGCAAGTATTCAGAGAAACGGTAGCTGAGTCTATGGTTGGTTTGGCAGATGTATGGGATATATTGAGAGAAGGGAACAGCATCTTTGCAAGAGGCAGGGTAGGAGGGAATGTAGTGCAGATAATGGTAGGTCTGTTGTAGACGCCAGCGTATAGTCTGTCCGCTGTGATGGAGACAGAGAGATCAAGAAAGGGGAGAGAGGTGTCAGAAATACCCCTCTAAGAGGTTTTAGCCAGACTTGATGTTGTGCATGCTCACTTTCAGTGGTGCTTTGTGGTCAGAAACTTGGCACAGCCCACCATAATGAAACATGCAGCAAAATTAAGGAGTATGCTGGCTGGATGCAGCAACCATTTTCAGTCCCTGGCAACACACTGTCCATATCAGACATTACTGGCACAGGTCAATCCTGCATCACAAATCCTACAATTGCCTCCAAGGGTCATGTAATTTAACACACAATCCGACCACATCAGTTGATCAGGTTTTGGACATGCACTTTCCGATCTCGGAATATAACAACAATTTAGCTAATAAATGAGCGCTCATTGAAGAACGTGACCTGTTTGCAAGATTACATTGCTTCATTTCAGGCTTGAATGCCAAATATTTTTTAAACTTTTGCATTGATGTATGAAAATCAATATGATGAATAAATGCAAAATTTCTGGAATTTACAAAACATGTAAGACTGGATCACACCCATTATATCACTCTTCATATAACACACAATACTTAAACAAAAAGTCATGACTGTCCTCTAACTAAGTAAACTTCCATTGATTAATCAATTGAAGCAAACAATTGAACAGCTTTCTAAGATGTTTTTAGGAAGCAGTTAAGTCTCGGCCACAATGGTGCAAAGCTGAATTGGCAAACACGCCACAGTGAAGCTGTTAGATCACTCCACTGCAGCAAGTCAAGATTGGATCAATATTTAGATACTAAAAAACATCGTTTATTTTTCGAAACTGAATGGATGTTCCAATTGGCTGGTTTTACAAGAACTTTGCTGAGGGAGCAGGGACATAAAGCAGTTTTCAATCATCACAATTGCCACTACTGTTGTTGCTTGACAAGTTCATATGTTGCCTGGTAATGTTCTTATCAAATAATTGAGCTGATACATAAAAAGATGATCCCAGAATTTAATAGTATGTAAGGCAATCAAAAGATTAACCTTTCAAATTAGATTGTTTGAAAGCAGACCCTACTAGATTAATTTAATTGAAGACATGTGGAAATTATATTTTACCATGCTCTCGATATTCTTTGATTTGAATTAGTCTGCCCGTTATCTTCGGACTTATTTGTAATGGAGAAACATTGGGAAAAGCTGACTTTATTCAACAAAAGCTTGCTGTTTTAGTGAAATTATTTGCTTAACGTTTTGCCTCACTACTCTATATTCCATCTCACTCCCTTCTCTCGTCATGCAGATAACTGCAAAATATAGGATTGACGTGTTATAGAATATATTTTAATATTCGAGTGGCTATAGAATGTTACTTACAAAGTCAGAAATCAGAAATGTCAACTGAAATCTTAAATGAAATCCAATTGCAACAAATTGCTGCCACATAGGCAAGACAACACGAGTGCTTGTTTTCTTCTGAATCAATCCATTAATTACTGATTATATTCTTGTTTTATTATTAATGTTTTATGTATCATTCTGAACTGTCACTGTATGTCATGTTGCCACTTGCGGGCGGAGCACCAAGGCAAATTCCTTGTATGTGAATACTTGGCCAATAAACTTATCCGTTCATTCATATTCAAAGTATGTGCTGCAACAATCAACAGACAATGAGTCAACATACATTCATGTATTCCTTGTCATATTGCACTCTTTACTAAAATAGGTTCAATACTATTTGACAGAAAGGTTTTTAGGAAACCATTGTACAGTAAAATCTTAATAAATTGTCAAATTCTGGACTTTGTTCATGCCAGACTGGCATATTTTCTGGGCTGATGGATATTACTATTAATACTCCAACACTATTTTAATTCAACTTTTTTCTTGATTTTACAATTTTCAAGTTTAAAGGGAAATTGGATTCCAGTGAGTATAATAGGAGTGCTGGAACCAGGAGTCTGGCGGGCTTATAGAATCAAGTGAAGTCTGCAAAAAAAGCCAAAATAACAAGACAACTGACAGCTTTGATTCTGCTGCACAAGCTACTAGTCTCTGAAGAAAAGTTCGTAAAGTCAGGTTCATCTAGAGCGTGTAATTTCTAAATACAAGTCATGAGTTTTAGCAGTTATGTAAGTAAACAGAAGAGTTGTGTGACTAAAATGTTTTTAAACTTAAAAGATAAGAAATTGGTTGATTTACACAGTGAATCTTTGAATTGTTTGAACCAATCGCAACTAATATAGTTAAGAGGCAAAGTCATTGTTGACGCGATTTATTGTGTTTAATTGGGTAATGATAGCCAGGGTTGGTCAGAAAGGGACAGAAGATGCAGATACAAGGTCTACATCCAATTTAGATCAACTTAGGGAAAAATGATTAGAAGGAACAATGATTAGAAGGTTCTTCTGATTGCATACATTTGTAATTAGATGAATTTATTACCAAATAAATGCAAATGAGAATGATCCAATGCCTGTCACAGATGTATTTGCAATGTAAATTAGATTGGAAATGAGATATTCCAGGATATTGACATTTTGGAAGAGAAGGACAAAATGTAAACAAAGGAAGACTGGCGATAATGATAAGTTCATGGGATAAAAGGAGTGAAGAGTGAAGGGAAAGGTTCTGAAGTAATATAAATCAAGGAGTAGAGTTGATTTAAGCAGAGCGGAGATATCACAAGGAGCAAAAAAAACCTAGGTGGCAGTTGTCTATTGTTCTACAAACAGTAGTAGAATGCTACGCATAGATTAAGTCTGCAGTTGGAACACCTGAGATTGGAAATAATATACAGGCGTCAGTAAATAGAGTGGGAGTAATAAACTATTTTTTTTTTCAGATTGGCAGGATTTAATGATGGGTACCACAGGGAGAAGTGCTGGGGCCCAAGCCAATGCAATCCATATCTATTATACCATGATTGAGGGATCAAATACAATGTACATGACTTGCTTATGATACAACACTGGCTGCCAGTGTGGGGCATGAAGTAGATCCAGACAGGTTTCAGGGGGACATAGACAGGCTTGGTGAAGGGTTGAGGCTATGAAGGGTAAGACAATGTGGAGAAAACTGTAATCATCCAGTTTGGCAGAAAAATCGAAAAGTAGGGTCTTCTTAAATGTTGGGGCATTGAAAGGTATTGTTGTTCAGAAGGAACTGGATATCCTTGGTATGTCGATGAATACTCTCTTGAACCTCTACAGGTATAGAGTAGAGAGAATATTGACTGGTTGCAATGCAACCTGGCTCGGAAACTCGAAAGCCCAGGAATGAAGAAGATTGCAAAAATTGGTGAACACTGTCCAGTCCATCACTGGTGCTGACCTGCCCACCATTGAAGAGAACTACAGGAGTTGCTGTCTCAAAAAGGCAGCCAGCATCATCAGAGGCCCACAGCACCTGCTCCATGCTCTCAATTTACTCGTGCCTTTGGGAAGAAGGTATACGAGTCTGAAAGCTTCTCACTGGAATTTAGAAGGATGAGAGGGAATCTTATAGAAACATATAAAACTTTTAAGGGATTGGACAGGCTAGATGCAGGAAATATGTTCCCAATGTTGGGGGAGTCCAGAACCAGGGGTCAAGGCCATTTAGGACTGAGAGGAGGAAAAACATTTTCACCCGGAGAGTTGTGAATCTGTGAAATTCTCCGCCATAGAGGAGGCCAATTAACTGAATGTTTTCAAGAGAGAATTAGATTTGGCTCCTAGGGCTAATGGAATAAAGGGATATAGGTAAAATCAGGAACGGGGTACTGGTTTTGGATGATCAGCCATGATCATATTGAATGGAGCTGGCTCGAAGGGTCTACTCCTGAACCTATTATTTCTATGTTAAATGTAATATCCAGCTTCAGGAGCAGCTTCTTCAGTAACTATCAGACTATTAAACACTACAAATCTAAATAAGCCCCAAATTACATAAACCTTTGGGCATTGTATTTGTCTTTGCACTATTATTCTTTGTTTTATACACATATAAATATATATATAATCATGGTTTTTTTTGCATCTCATGAAGATATAGCCAACAATTAGGAAGGTCTTTATTACAAGACAAGTTTGAAGACAAGGACACAAAAATCTTACCATAATTCAACAGCGCCTTGAAGAAAATTCACCTCCAATATGATGTACAGATCTGGTCTCCCTCGGATCATGTCAATAGAACAGTTAGGAACAGGAGCAGGTGACTCATACTTCACGTTTGCTCCACCATGGCTCTTGGGACTATAATTTAAACTCTGCCATTTCCATCTATCCCATATAACCTTCAACCCGACACACCTTGCTTATTAAGTACCTGTTCACCTCCTCTTTAAAACTATTCAAAGACTCTGCTTCCGCTGTCCATTCAGCAACAGAGCTCCATAGACTTACAACCCCGTGAGAGAAAAAAAACAAATCACCTCATCTTTATCTGAAATGGGTGGTGCTGATTTCTCAACAGTGACACTTTGTTCTAGAATCTTCCACAAGAGGAAATATCCTCTCTGCCTCCACTCTGCCATGCCCCCCCCCCTCGAATGTTACTGTCAAATAAAGTAAATTTCAATCTTAGTCAAAGAGTCATACATCAATAAAATACACCCTTTGATTCACCCGTCCACACTGACCATCGAGTACCCATTCAGATTAATTCTGTTATTGTTTTAATCACCCCTCTTTCCTATTAGCTCTACTCAGATTCTAACACTCACTGACAGCAGGGGTAATTTGCCAATTAAATTATCAATTTGCACATCTTTGAGTTATGTGAGGAAATCAAATCACCTAGAAAAAGTTAAAGTTGACACACAGAAAATATGTAAACTGCACACAGACAGCACTGAGCTCAGAATTAAACCAGCGTAACTTTGGATGCTTTTGAAGAAAAATAGTCCCCAGGCACTCCAGGGTTTTCAAACAAACAAGCTTGTGATAAGTATCAGATTCTCATTACTTCACGCTGTGCATACTGCCTTCTGAAAATTCCTTTGCTATCATTGTGACACACCTAGTCACTTATCAATAAACTGCATGGCGTAAGAATTGCTCAACTAACTCTGAAGATCGTCAAAAGTAATCAGATTGTACTGATGAATATAAATATTTACGAATAAAAATTCTGGATTGAAAGTCAAAAATCGCCGTTTTTTACTTCATATTCTACTTCATCTTATTGCAATTATGCTAACCATCTGAAGTTTTGTTATCAAATCCTTGCCATTGAAAACTATCAGATAAGCACAATTTTCAAATCAAACAAATTAAATTCTGTTGCAAAGGCCTTTTTGTCTGATTAAAAAAGCAGATCTTGCTCACGAGCATAATAATAATAATAATAAATTTTGAATATTTTTCACCTACCGCAAACAGCCTCATTCATAGCAAAGAGCCTTTACCTTTTTGGGTCTTGGAGTGCAAAAATCTTGCCAGGGGATAGATAAAAGGTTTTTGGTTGTCTACCAAAATAACAGCGGTTCGTCTCCGCGGATAAAAAGCACAGAATCACTCAACACGGCTCTTGACATAAATCCCAATCGGACAATTTGCCATATTGATTATTGATTTGCTTTGCTCCTTACAAGTGTTGCTGAATCATCCGCGTGTCAAATTCACAAAAAAAGCAATGGAATATTATGTGCTGGAAATAGGGGGAGAGGCTCTCCCCAGTAACTGCACTTACTTACACACACTCCACCACCCAAAAATGCTTTCTCTCTCTGCGTCTCTCTGACTCTCCCACTCTTCGCCTACTCAGGCTGAAGTGCTTTTTCTTAAAAATAAAGTTTCCAAAATGCACGCTGACAGACTTTTAAGAAGGTAGGGCCTGTATCACATGGAGGAAGCCACATATAGTCGTCAGGGACTCCCTGAGTAATCACAAAAAGAGAAGCAGGGGGGACAATGCACTTTCTTGATAAATGCCATTCCTAAGCACCTCACACCATCACCCCTGGAGCCTTGAACAATGCTGCTTTGATGCTGACACAAACTCCCCCTTGGTCAGTGAAGGTTTTTCTCAGTACCGGGGTTAGCTCAATACAAGACAACTCTTATAAAAGGGACTGCATTCACATTCAACCTACTGTACTCAAGTTCTCACATCCTTCTCCGGATAGCTAGTTATGATTCAGATTCATATATATTTAATATCTAAAATAATTGAATACAAACCAGAATAGATGGAAATTAAAAGTTTTTATCAATCCATAGTCAGAACTTTTGTCTCTTTTGCACCTTTTCTCTCAACAGACCCCTGCAAAAAAAAAGGATCCCCTGATCAAGGTTGATTAATGTGAGAATTAAGTCCACCTCATTTAATGCAATAGTTCTTTCAACCCCTTTGCCACTTCCGTGCAATTATTTGCCCTCCTGTCTCAAGCTCAATGTAGGAAGCCTCCTCTATCCCAAAGTTGTACTAATTTTTTTGTTGCTTGGGACAGAGACTCGCCAGAAGTATTCTTTGAAACACTTGTTGTCATCTCTCTGCCTGAATACAGAGCCTGTAACTCACTGCTCCTGAAGGGAGATCCTGCCAAACTCACCCCAGGAAGCAGGAAGCCTCGTACTGGTTCTATTTTTACTGCTGGTCAGTGATGATAAAACAGGACCACACAAAAACCTTTTGTGATCATCTCTGGAACTCAGAGCATTAATTACGGGGCATTAAACAAATTGCCGGAGGAACTCACCAGGTCAGGCAGCATCTGTGGAGACAGAGAATTGGTCGGCATTCAAGGTTTCGACCCAAAACGTCCATCATCGGTGTGCTTCTACAGATGCCTCCTGAGCTTGTACCTTACTCTAGATCCTGGCACCTGCAGTCCCTTGCGTCTCCATTAATATTGGGGAACAGCTTTAAAATATATTACAAGGTTTGCATTGGTTTGGGTTCAATACAAGATAGTACATTGGGAAAAATACTCGATTTGACCCACCTTCATATAAAGAAAAGTGAATCAAATCAATTTCATTTCATTTGATGGTAGACAAAAATGCTGGAGAAACTGAGTGGGTGAGGCAGCATCTATGGAGCGAAGGAAATAGGCAACGTTTCGGGTCGAGACCCTTCTTCATTTGATGATGCATTGTTCTTAACGTGCGAATGGGTCCAATCTTTTAGGCAATGTGCTACCTTAAAAGTGACGGTGCAGCTTGATTTATAGATAGGAAAGTCAGGAAGGGGACATTAGCAGAGGGTATTTACTGTTATAATTTTCCAATTTATTCGGCCACGGGGAGGGGGGAGGGGGGAGGGGAAGAGATCAATATTTGAAGTACTTCAGCAGTTGGTGCAATTAACTCTGGTATCTTCTTGCTTTGGAAGATAATTTACTACTTATCTGCCTGCTGGAATTCACAATGATACAGGATTCTGTGGTATGCTGTTAAATGGAGTATAATGTTCACTTCACTTTCAATGACAGATTCGAAGTTAGACCAGGGCTGGGGAGGTTGATAATCTTTCTAATTCTCCAGCCAGAGGACAACACAGATTTGGAGAGAGAAGAAAATGGAGATGCTGGAATCCAGAGCAAAAAACAAATTGCTGAAGAAATTCAGTGCATCATGTAGCATCTGTGCAGGGTCAATAATTTGGGTCGAGACACAACATCAGGACTACACAAGTCAATTGTTGAAGATATTCAAAGCGGAAGTCAATAGTTTTTTTGGAAGTCAGAATACAGAGATTCTATGGGAAAGATTAAATTATATTAAACTAAAGATGGACACCAAAAGTTAGAGTAACTCAGCGGGACAGGCAGCATCTCTGGAGAGAAGGAATAGGTAGTGTTTCAGGTCGAGACCCTTCTTCACCCTAGTCTGAAGAAAGGTCTTGACCCGAAACATCACTCATTCCTTCCCTCCAGTGATGTTGCTTGTCCCGCTGAGTTGCTCCAGCTTTATGTGTCTATATTCTGTTTAAAGCAGCATCTACAGTTCCTTCCTGCACATTAGTTGCATATCCACCAGTGTGCAGTGAAATTATGTGTGTGTAGCTCATACAGTAGACAGTATATATGATAATGATGGATACAACAATAAATACAAAGAGGAATGCAAAACAGCAGAGGTGCAAAGATTGCAGTGCAGTCTGAATTAGTGCAAATAAAGTGCAATAATTGAATAACTGAATGAGCTGGAGTTAGGAGCAAGGGTACATGGCAGCACCTCTGGGAAGGGGATGTGAAAGACATGATTGGTCTGATAGTAGTGAGATTGAGATTTAAAAGATTGAAGGGGGGGATCTTATAGAAACTTACAAAATTCTTAAGGGGTTGGGCAGGCTAGATGAAGGAAGATTGTTCCCGATGTTGGGGAAGTCCAGAACATGGGGTCATAGTTTAAGAATAAAGGGGAAGTTTTTTAGGACCGAGATGAGAAAAACATTTGTCACACAGAGAGTGGTGAATCTGTGGAATTCTCTACCACAGAAGGAAGTTGAGGCCAGTTCATTGGCTATATTGTGTATTGAAGTCCCATACATCCAAGACATTCTTATGTCTGGATGTTTGGGACTTCAAGATCCTGCATCTTCTCTAGGAAGGTAGAACGAGAAAAGGAAATGGCCAGGATGGAGGACAGTAAAATCCTTGCCAGTATTTCCAGTCCTCCTGATGTAATGCACCATGAAACTGGACCAGATGGAAGGAAGGGACGAGCCTATAATGGACTAGACTGTGTCCACCATTCTCTGCAGGCACAGGCTGCCAAGAACAAAGCACTTGCCATACCAGGCTGAGACGCATCCCAGCAGAATACTTTTAAGAGTGCATTTGTAGAAGTTCAGGAAAATCCCTACGGACATGACAAATCTTCTCAGATACCCGAGAAAATAAACACACTGATGAGCTTTCAATATCACTGCATCACTATGAAGGTTTCAGGTTAGTTTGTTGGTGATATAGATGCCTAGGAACCTAAAGAAAATCCCTACAGTAAACCCCCCCCCACCCCCATCCGACTTCCTTAGGTCAATAATCAGTTCTTTCATCTTGCTGACATTACATTAACGTTAGGTAGTTGTTCTGACACAGGTTGAAGGGCATCAGTCATAATCTGACAGGGTGACAGAGTAGGCTTGATAGGACAGGTGGTCTACTTTTCCTCGTATTTCTTATGATCTGGCTATATTTTTAATGGTACATTGGCCTCTGTAACTGGAAGTGAGCTCAAAATACAAAGAAACCCCCATGGACTAAGGCGCAGCAGCAAACTGATCACAACGTGAGCTTGTGGAGGGTCGCATTTTGGAACCAATTTTACACGCCTTTCTAATCAATTGCAACATCATATGGTGTGAAAACTATAATTAATCCTCTAATAATAACTATAATAATTAGTCATTGGCTCAACACTATTTTACATCTCTTACCTGTATATTAACAGGATTTCATTTAAGAAAATATTTATTTTCACTTATAATAGCATTATAAATAATATAAACATTCATAAACAACAAGACAGAAAGGGATCGAGACACAATGTTTGCTTCAGAAGGGCAGCACGATGGTGGAATGGTAGAGTTGCTGCCTTATAGTGCCAGAGACCCAGGTTTGATCCTGACTACAGGTGCTGTCTGTATAGGGCCTGTCGCACTTGCCGATTTTTTTCAGCAACTGCCGGAGTCATTGACTGACTTTTTGAGGAGACACCGCATGCCAATACGTCATCACGCCACGACTTTTTTGGTGACCTAATAAGTCAGTCAATTATGCCAGCAGTCACTGAAAAAAATCTCCAAGTGGGACAGGCCCTTTAGGAGTTTGTACGTTCTCCCCGTGACTGTGTGGGTTTTCCCTGGGTGCTTCTGTTTCCTCCCATATTCCATAAAGGTTTGTAGGTTATTGGCTTTGGTTTAGAAAATTGTAATTTATCCATATTGTATAGGATAGTTTTTGGGTGTGGGGATCAGTAGTCGGCACGGACTCAGTGGGCCGAAGGGTTTGTTTTCGCACTGTATCGCTAACTAAACTAAAAGGTATCCTTACTTGCACACACCATGGGAGGTAAACCATTTTGTCAATTAATCTGAACCCGACACGCAACCTTTAGCACTATGCCGGAATGGCCTGCATCCACTCTTACCTTGGTGTCCCGATTCTGGCCACCCTTTGCTGCCAGAAGTGCAGCACAAAGCAACAGCTATTGCAGAAAGTAATGGTAATCCGGCCAGTAACCGAATATCAGACTTAGATTTCACTTTAAAACTTTGCTCACACAACTAGTAATTTACAATTTAACATATATGCAAAATGATTGCCTAGCAACCACTGCCAGGTATCTATTATCCTGGCTATTTATTTAGTTAATCCCTATTTGGCTTATAATTAGACAGTAATTAAAATCCAATTACCCTAATCAGTAGGAATTAGTATTGGGCAAACTCAATGTCGTTGATACAATTCAACGCTCCGAATGGACATGGCCCGACACCAGCTTTCTCTTCAGTTTGAACAAGGAACACACCCCAAAATGTCATCTGTCTATCTCCTTCTGCAGATGTTGCCTGACTCATTGAGTTCCTCCAGAACATTGTTTTTTTTTTTCCTTCAACTAGTAATACAGGACCTGCAGCACTTATTTCATTCATTTTTACTGTTTGTGTCTTGTAGGAATGCAATTAATATTCAATTGTAAAGATACGGTGTTTAAAAACAACAGAGAAAAAATTCTAACAGCATACAGTTAAACAATGTGGGAACGGAGAAAAAAAACCTACGTCAATCAGGCATATTGGCTGTAGCAAGATGGAGACAACTAACAAAAAGTTAAAATTACGCTGTAAATAAATTGGAATAAGTGATTTTGTGGGATCAATTGTACTATTATGATTACACTGGAAAACACCCAATAATAAAATAGAAGTGGTGGTGAAAAAGGCCATGCAAATATATACAATCTCCAAAATACACAATCCTATGGATTTCTACAATCCCAATAAAATTGATGTAGAGATCGCATGATAGGAAAGAAAGAGTATGCCGTTTAGTGCTAATGCATGAGCCTTTTCTGGCCCAAAATGAAAGATGGGTCTAAATGGGTATGCTAGACCTGGTATAAACAATTAAGTGGAGCAGATTTTAAAAGGGCATTGACCATAATACAAAACAGTTTAAGATGAAGACTCACAGAAACATACCTGTTCAACAAAGATAAGAGTCATACATTAAAATACATTGAACAAGATGGAATGAAGTTGGAGCTGAGGAAGTTCAACCTGAGCTAATGTTAGCTGAGGTGGAGCCTCGGTGGAAGTGCAGAGGTCAACAGGTTGAGAAGGAATACATCCCATTGACAAAAATAACCAATGGCAAATGAGACTCCTTGCAAAGGATAACATTGAACGCAACAGTAAAAACACACTCAACTGGACAAACTAACGAATAAGGAAAGAGATCATCCAGTAAGCAAAAATCAAAAAATAAATTGCAGATGGTAGAAATCTTTAATAAAACTTTAATGAAAATTCTGACCTTGATGATGAGTCTTCAACCTGAAACACTGAAACTATTTCTTTTTCCAACAAATGTGCCCTGACTTGCTGAGTATTTCGAGCATATTCTCCTTTCAATTTAAAACCAAAATCATGAAGAGTTTAAGAAAAATAATTAAAATGGCAAAGCAGAAATCAAAAATGTAAGTATCAGGAATGGAAGGTAAGAATATAGCTACGAAAGATTGATCAAGATAATATTCAGAATACTGAAATGGCAGTGGAGTGGACAAAATATTTAGTCTCAGTTTAATTGAAAAGCTGCCTAGGAGGAAAAGTCAAGTGAAACAGTATTTTGACTATTAATATTAATAGAAAATATGATGAAGTATATCAAGCAAAGTAAGGAAATACATTTTAAGTTCTAGATGGTTGCAGCTTTGAAGAGTTTATGGAGAAATATTAGGAACTAATATCTAAACATTCAACGGAAAAATAAATAGAGCAAATAAATGATTAGAGAACAGCAATCTTTAAAAGAATTGTTCCAGGAACTACTTTAAGCATATGTGTTGCAAGAATGGGTGTTGCTTAGGATGCTATCATCATGATGGACATTCCAAAGATTAAAATACTGTACACAAAATAGGCACATCTTTGTTACAATTTATCGTGGTCGTAAGTTAGTGTTAAAACCTGGTATGCGGTTTTGCAGGTGACATCCGCTTGCTAGACTGGCAGCTACATTGCAATTTGCGGTCAGAACCCTGCTCATCAGTTCATAAGTGACAGGAGCAGGATTAGGCCATTGGGCCCATCAAGCCTACTCCGCCATTCTATCATGGCTGATCCATCTTTCGCTCTTAACCCCAGTCTCCTGCCTTCTCCCCATAACCCCTGACACCTGCACTAATCAATAATCTATCTATCTCTGCCTTAAAAATATCCAATTGACTTGACTTCCACAGCCTACTCTGGCAATGTATTCCACAGATTCACTACCATCTGACTAAAGAGATTCCTCCTCATCTCCTTCCTGAAGGAACGTTCTTTTATTCTGAGGTTATGATCTCTGGTCCTAGACTCTCCCACTAGTGGAAACTTCCTGTCTACATTCACTCTGTCCAGGCCTTTCACTGTTTGGTAAGTTTCAATGGGGTTCCCCCTCATCCTTATAAACTCAGTGAGTGAGTTGGGGGCTTTGAATGTGATCTTGTTTTGGTGGCCTGTGACTTTGTCTCCCAGTGTCGCCTGACCCCAACAGATGGTGTGGGCTGATTGCACCTTGTGTCTGTTGGAGCTGCTGACATCCCAGATTACCGGCAGCAACCTAGGAACTACAGATAGCAGTCCACAGACCACTCAGTCTTTAATATATTTGTCAGATTTTTTCCTAGAAGATAAAGATTATTTTTTTGTGGACACCTCATGTGCAGTTGACTACTTTCAACATCTTCCACAACCCATTTTATTGTGAGTTTGCGAAGTATATCAGCATTAAAGGGAATTGTGACAAGAAGTGTCCAGTCCAGTTTCAATGGTTCAATAGTGATTTTGTTGTCAACATATGCCAATTGACATTCTTTTCTTACAAACAGTCCAGTGGAGTAATGCCATACCCAAGCACATCCCTGATTAGCAAAGTGTACAGAAATAGTCTAATGATCCTGCATGCAAGAGGCACCATGTTTTGGCATGATTTGAGGTGGCATGGAGTAGATTGGTTGGAGTTTGGAGGGGTGGACAGCGTATTTTTTCGGTGTGTATGAAAAATGAAAGTAAATTATTGGCTTGTATTATAGATATCCCAATTTGGATTGCATTGTGAAGTTTTGGTAATCCTGGGAGTCCCCAATTATGGATGGTTTCAGACAACGCATTCAAAGGTACTCTATAATGTTTCGAAAGTAACGCTGCCCTGAGGAATGACACATTGTCATCTGTTCTTTGCAAACATGCCATCAGTGAACAAAAATGTCTCACATCCTAGTTGGAATTTCCAGTGAAATGATGGACGGCACAGTAGTTGCATGGAGTTTGCATGAACTCTCCCCGTGACTGTCATATCTGCCAGATATTTCAGCCTTCACGGCACATATATATGGTTGTATGATAATAAGTTGCAAATTACTCTTGAGTTGAAAAATATATGAAAGCAGCATCAATAGTGCGGTAGAAAGATTAAGTTTCAAGCCTGCAGGGAAATAAGAGGAAGGGATTGCTCTGTTGTGAATCAGTATGGAACCAATGGGCTGAATGGTCTCCTCCGTGTTATAATACATAAATAAATCCTGTTCTACTCTTAAAAAGATCGTTTTTTGGTTGCGCAAAAATGAAGGGAAGAGCATTTTGCAATTACATTTCTTGGCCAAGTTATCACGTATCAGAGTAAACTCAAAAGATGGCCAAGACACAGGAAACTGGCGACAAATGTTAAGTGAAACCATTTGGATTGCCAAAATGCTAGGAGCGATCAAGGGGAATCTATACTGGGATTGCAGTTGTTCACTTTATATGGAACAGGTTTGGTCTCACAAAAAAAACTGAGCCAAGATTTGGGAGGATCTAAATAGCCTGTAAAGTGTATTGCAAATGAAATTCTATACAACAAAATGCGATGTGGTTGCTTTTGGTGGGAGAATATGTAGTTGCTTAGTCCCAGTTAGATTGAAAAAACCGTGGGCTTGGAGTGTCAATTGCTTAACACTTATTTCAACATTATGTGATGGAAATTTGACTTCTCCTTTGAGCCAACAACTATTCCAGGCTCTGTTTTATCTCTAATCCAAATTTAGGAAATTGTATTTGTAAAATAAGAGCGAAATGAGCTGTTTAAAACCAGAATTACTCGACTGAAAGATTCAACTTGCAAACAGGACCATAGACCCATCTAGTCTGTGCCATTGTAGCTCCTTATGCACTACAGAAGAGATTTATTATGATGCTAACTAAATTATGAGATGCAACAGTTGGACAAGATTGAGCAGGTTGGGAAGATTTGAAGGGAGTATTAATTGAATTTGAAGATTCTTCATGGCTTTGATATGAGAACATTATATGAGAGAATATTGGATGAGACTAGAACATGAAGGCGAATAAAATGAGATGACATCAGCAGCGGCCTCAAATTTAGGAGACATTTATTTGTTTTGACAGTGATGAGGGAAAGTCATTTCAATTATTTAGGCAAAGAACATTTCTGCATGTAAGTGGCTATCACATAGGTCTTGAGTAAAGGGAATACGCAAATATAAGAACATAGCACATATTTACTAAGTAATAAAAATTGAAAGTATTCTGACCAAGTACAATAGTTTTGGTCTGAGGCAAAGAGAGGGGATTAGGGAGGTGGGTGGGAAATGTTTCCTCTGTGTTTTTGCAATTCATGTTATGGAAAGTTGCCTTTACCAAATTCACGAATCACGATCCAAAAATCCAAGATATAGGACAAAGTTTGAGTTTGCTGACTTTATGTGGGGACAACAAATTGTGTCTAACTTGATTTTGTTCACCTTGCATTACTTTACACACTTGCAAGGGCAACATGGCAACATGGCATTCTTCAGCAATGCAGCTTCATTTGGCTCTCTCGCTGGGTTTCTTTTCATAGAAACATAGAAACATAGAAATTAGGTGCAGGAGTAGGCCATTCGGCCCTTCAAGCCTGCACGCCATATAATAGTAAGATTAAACGAGAACTCACCTGTTCGAAGTTTGATCGTTATTTTACGAGGAGTTACGATGAGGGATTACGTGAAGAGAGCCCGCCTCACGCTGGTAACGGCATACTTCAAAGCAACGGCATGAAAAACACAGAACACCAAGCGGAGTAACATAGTAAGGCTCATAAAAAGACTTAGAACCACCATTTGATCATTTATTTTACGAGGGTGGGAGTGGAGGGCACGTAATCCCTCATCGTAACTCCTCGTAAAATAACGATCAAAACTTCGAACAGGTGATGTTCTCGTTTTAATCTTACTATTTTACTTCGGAGTCAGTGAGTGACTACGTGAAGAGTTTTAAAGCTTTCTGTGTTTTTTATGTCGTAGAATTAATCCGTACGACAGTCGGCCTAAGTAAACACATACATGAGAAAGCACACAAATGTTAGATCTTTTCACAATCAAGTTTTTTAATGGCTGAAAGCCATATAATACCCTCCTTATATTTGAGGGAAAAAATGATTACAAGTGACAAAAGATATCAGTGGACTACACAACTGATTTATAGCAATTAATAGAAACAAAGCAGGTGATTATAGTGCTCCCAACACGCGTGTCCAAAGTTGTCATAGTGGTGAACAGGTTTGTTGTAGAACTTTGAAAAAGTTTCTTCTTTACTCCACCCTGCGATTTTTAAAAATATGCTCGAGAGGTACGTCCCGCCCCTTCGCCGCGGACGTAAGCTGCCGCCCTGGTGGAGTGAGATTTGAAGACATCGTGTCTATTCCCGCTAAACCAACACCTGTTTCAAAACCATTTTGAGATAGTTTGAACTGAAAGCTTTTGTGTGTGGCTTTTTGTGCGTAAGCAGCAATGTCTTTTCGTTTCCTCGAAAAGTGTCCGTCACTCTTTAATTACATTGGTTCAAATATGTCTAACCACACACACAACGCTAAGCTTAATATGAAAAGCTTGAAAGGTTACTTTGTTACCAGATCTCCCTGGTCTCTACTTAGTTTGATCAGATCGTAAACACACATAGAGATACAACGTTATCTTGTAGTTAATCACATAGCATACAGTCTAAAACGGCAACGATTTGTAGTAAGTTTGCACTCTTTGGGGCTGAGACCCAGTGACATTATTTTTTAAACAAATAACACAAAAACTATGACCAATTTCAAAGTTAATCCTATCCAATGACAACCTTCAATTGGCGGTCCATTCTCTAAGTAGAGCAAGTACTATGCTCACATCCCAAATCTCTGTATATCTAGGTTTTGGCGGATTCATGTGAAAAATTCCTTTCATGAATCGTGTATTAATGGATGCGACACAATTGATTTCTCACCAGTCATAAGTCCTAAATAGGACGACAAGACACTGCGTGCAGTGTTAATGGCACTGTAACTTAAATGTTGACCAAAGCGCAAATTGGCAAGGAATTCCAAAAACATGAGTAACATTCACATAATCATCAGAAATATTTTGACTGTGTGCAAAATTCTTCCTATTTCTTAATATGTGTCATATATTGTTTCTGTGTGCTTATCTCGCCATGATGTGCCAATAACTGTCAAGTTTGGTCCCGAACAATCCAGATTAGTCCTGTATGTGGTTGGTCAAACCCTGCAGATCCGATAACCAAACAATTTCATATATGCATATAATGGGGTTAATCTTCATTATGGTACTGGATTAGTCAAGATATCACTTCAGTTAAGAATCTGCATATTATGGGTTCTTTAATCATTATTCAGCAGATTAAACTGGGAATCCAAGGTTGAGTTGGCCCAAATTTTTTGGGCACTACCAACAAATCCGGAAAGCTGATATCTTGCTCTATTTTCTTCAAGCATCTCTGGATCAGAGAAATGGTGGAAAAACGATAAAAGATCATTTTTCCCCAGTGTAATAAAAATGCATCTACTGCACTGATCGTACCGGATGTGTCTCCAAGACAACATATATGACGGGGCAAGTGATGATGTAAGACTTGGAATGCAAACAAATCAATTTCTGGCAACCCCAAATCGTCTTCGAACAATATATCTTAAATATTGGGGCTTAAACATCCAGTTTCGTATTATCTTTAAAAATCATGGGTGACACTTTCATCGTGGGGGCTTTTTTTACCACATTTGTCTTGTACCGTGGAGTATAGCTTACTGCAATCACAGATCTAGCCGAAAATACACCATTGCCATATCTCATTACCAGACAATCACATGATACTGATCAACTTCTCCCCATGTGATTAATGTAAAACCACAGCTGTTTTATTGTGTAATTATTAGTTATTACACATGCAGACGTCTTGTTTTCACAACATCCAATTATTTGCCTTTAATGCACCAATACAAAGGCCCCCCAATAACTCCAATATAGTTAATTCCATACTCTTGGAGAAACACTTGTTCTTCAGTTTTCCATGTCTTCTCACTAACTGGGGAATGGATTAAATTCTGTGGCCCCCCCCCCCCAATATTGAGAGCACTAGCATCTGTATGTTAAAACCATTTCAGGCTGTTTAATCATAATATTTATTAGCAGCTTGTGGGGACATTTCCTTTTTTAACCCTCATTGTAAATTCCAATACAGACTTCTTTTGTTAATTTACATAGGCCCTGTCAAATGGCCTGCCTTCTCTTTGAGAGCTTGTTATCTTTGTTACCTTCGAAGAGTATCATTATATTAATGTAATGAACCAAAATTCTTACTGCAGAAATGCTGCTAGCAAGTTCACCAATGGTTGTCACCATTTCTCGGATGGAAGGATAAGGTTTATGAAATGCAGATAATGAACAAGTTACCAAAAATCTCATCGACTTTATCTGTTGGTAAATGGTATTATACATTAGGTCAGACTGAGTTAAGATACAAACCCCAAAAGTAATTGTTTGTGCTGGGCTTGCAGCTGGGGCTCTTAATTTAGATGAATTAAGAACCTTAGCTTCCACAAAGCTTTAGTAACCTGAAAACTGAGAGTCCTCAGCTGACTCCTGTATAATCACTAATGACCAGATGTCATTTGAGATAAGCGCAATAATGATGTGCATTTTGTGCTCTAATTGGGCTCTAAAGACTGGTTTCAACAGTTTCGTATAAAGAGTAAAAAAGCTAGAACTCAGTCCATTTGGCAAAGCTTAACTGCCAATAATTGTCACAACCAATTTAAATTTTATAGTACCACGTAGAGAACCCTGATTGCATAGGTACAGACATATATCGGAGTCTTTTCATCAATCTTAGCCATATATACAACCTGATGTAATTAAATTATATTTTTTTTGCAGTATTCAATGTCTCCATTTGAGACATGTTTGTATTCTACAAACTTATTTTGATTTAGACTGTAAGGTCCAGAATCACACTTACTGCAAACCATTCATCTGTAATAGCCTTCTAAACATTAAAGAACAAACTTTTATGCTCGTGTTTCATGTTCAAAATCTTTTCCATTTACCTCTTTTCCAGATAATTAGGCTATGTGAACATAAATTCTCTTGCATTTTTCAATTGCAGAAAATCTACGAAAACATAAGCAGGTTTATTCTGTACAGGAGGATTAACCTCTTTTTTTTTAAAAGTAATAGTGTAGTTAATGAAAACTGCATCGTTACTACTTGATCAATAAATAATATCGTAAGCCAGTCTTAATAAGACTTTTTGTAATCTCCATTAACTGGGGAGATTAATCCGCACAGTTTCTTCGGTAAGCAGGGAACAAGTCTTTTAAGTCCTCTGGCATATGAGCGTTGGTGTTCTCCGTTATCTCCTTATCCCCAATGAATTCGGGTAAAGTATTTGGATGTGCACACAATACTAAAAACTGCCTTGACTATTTCTGCCTCTATTTCCAATATCAATTCCGCCTTTGGGCGAAAATACACCTTTTCGTCCAAGCGTAGGTTTCATTGCAGCTAAAAATTTAGCTTTTCATCCAATTTCTATAAGTTAGGCAGTATTAGACTCCAAAACAGTAACCAGGTTTAAACACACTTGTCTCGACAAGGTATGCCAACCTTTGGGTTTGCAAAAAATGGCCCAAATAGCCTTTATATTATATTTAATATTATTAGAAAGAAATTGCCACTAATGTAGCGTCTTTTATTTCTGGTTTTCCTGTTTCATTTGCCCCACCAAAAGCAGCAAGAATAATTTGTGAGGATTTTTAAAAACTACTAATTTGACGCTCTCTATTTGGGGGAATCATGGGATGGCCCCTGTATTAACGGATAAACCGTAGGCCTTCATATGAGGCACAAATTTCCTGTGCTGGTGCAATTTTAAGATTTCAATCATCTCAGAATCATGAAGAAGTTCTGGTTGAGATACATATTAATATGTTGGCAGCGAGGATTTCTTTCCCTCGCCTTCACCACTCCTTCATTTTATAGCAAATCCTTTTTGCTATTACACTGCATCTTGGCCCTCTCTTTTCTATTTTTTCATTTATTTGTATTTTTATTTTGTGGTTGTGCTTTCAAAAGATGACTAAAATCCCATCTATCCTGGGTCTGCCTTATGCAGCACCTAATCAATTGGGTTTATCCATGTGACTTACTTCCGGCCCAATCCTGGTGTCCGGATAGTTCCAAAGTCCAATATTAGGCCATGGCATATTCAGAATAATTTTAATACCCCTCAGGGCCTATCACCCTTAGGATAACTTCAGGGTACTATTGGACCCTAGTCTTCATAATTTTTGAGAGATACTTTATTATGCTCATTAATCAGTTCCTCTAGATTTACTTTGAGTGGAGGACTTTTCAATGTCTAGTGATGTCATCAGAAACACGGGTGTGTCTCTGATGTTTTTATTTTATTGTATTTTCCATTTTTCATATATCGGGGAGCATTCTCTCCGTGGTTTATCTTTTGTAAACTAATTAGCTATCGGGTTTTATTATCTGCCGGGCCTCGGGTATCAGGAACGGGCTACGCACGAAGCTTTTGGTGATATTTATGTTTCACCCAGGAAGCATTTAACCCACCCTGCGCAATATTTTTTACTTCTCTTTGTGCTTATCCAGCACTAATAAATATGACTCTGACCTGTTTTAACAAATTTTCCTATTCTGCTGGTCACCTACCCAGCGGCCGCTAAAAAAACCCTACTTTACTGTTCTTTAACCTGCGCGGACGTTCGACGCTGAGAGGGAGCTGGCATCCTGTACTGCAGCTCACCTGTTGCCGTCAGAGTCGACGTCATGCCTCGTTTCAGTCGTGAGGGGCGCTCTTTTCACGTAGTCACTCACGTTGCTCCAAAAGATATAGTATCATGGGCTCTGATCATTCCCATCAGTATCCCGTACCTGCTCTTCTCTCCATTAACCCTATGATCCCCTTAAGCCATCACAAGGGCACCATCTATACTCCCTCTCTAAATGATAAATAGCCAATGAACTGGCCTCAAAATACGTCTGTGGCAGGAGAGTTACCAGAGACTCTACCACTTCTCTCGTGTTGAAATAAAGTCCCACCCAGGTTTCTCATCTCAGTCTAAAGGAGTTCACCCCTTTCCTTATAGCTGCTGACCCCTTGGTCCTGGGACTTACCCCAACAAATTTTTTTTTTTTTTTTTTTTACGGGATAACAATCTTCCTGCACTCTGATATTCGCCTGTCCAACCCTTTTAGAATTGTGTATGTCTCTATGAGTTCATCCCTCTAATCTTCTAAAATTCAGGCCCAGCAAGTTTATTCAGTCTTTCTTCATATCGCGAAGTCGTGCCATACCAGAATCAGTCTGATAACCTTCTCTGTACTCCCTCTATGGCAAGAATGTCTTTCCTCAAAGATTAGGGTTATGTGCAGGCTTTCCATGAATTTTCTATGAATCTATTCCTACATTTTGTTAGTTTCTATACGATCCCTTCAATCTCCTCAATTCCAGGAGTATAAACCGAGTCTATCCATTCTTTCTTCTAAGACGTCTGACATCCCAAGGTCTGGTGACCTTTTTTCGCACTTCCCTCTATAAGATGTCCTTCCTCAGATTTGGAGGACCAAACTGTATTGCAATACTCCATGGTGTTGGCTCACAAGACCCTGTACAAACTACAGAGAAACTCACCTGCTTCTGCATAATCTCATCCTTTTGCTCTGAAAGCTAAACATATACCAATTTGGCTTTCTTCCACTGCCTGTAGTGTCCTGCATGCGACGTTTCAAGCCTGACTGGTATACCTGACTCCAGTGTCTCGCTTGCCATCCTCCCCTTTTTCCTAATCGGCCCCCATTCAGTTATCTACCATATGTTTTGCACAAAGGGGATAACCTCACATTTATCCACATTACACTGCAGTCTGCAAGCATTGCCCACTCATTCAACCTTAACATGTCACCTTGCACCTGTTCTCCTAGCCCTCCTCACTTCAGAGCAATAGTAACACTGCCCCCCCCCCAGCTTAGGGATTTAGTGTACATCAGCACTTGACTTGAAGTGTATTGCCTTCAATTCCCTCTTATGATCATGTAATACATATTGTAATAGATGGGGTCCTCAGCACTGAGCCTTGCGGGCACCCCACTAGTCACTGCTTTGGCTCGCCATTTGTGGACAAAGGCGGGACTCCGTTTTACTCCTACACTCTTTGTTTTCTGTTTGCAAGCCAGTTCTCTATCCCCCATTACTCCTGAACCCCCCAATAATTGCCATATGCTTTAAGTAATGTATATAATCTCTTATGTGGGCCTTCACTTGCTCGAGAGCTTCTGGAAGTTCCAGATACACACATTCCACAGGTTCTCCTTATCCACGCTACTAGTTTCATTCCTCGAAAATATCCACAAGATTCGTCAGGAATGATTACATTTCGTTTTGTAAAATCCATTCTGATATGTCAATTTTAGCACGTTTCCAATGTGGCTGTATCCATCTTTATCTTTAATAACTGACTCCAGCAGTTTCCCCACTATCGATGTTAGACTATACAACTGGTCTGTACTATCTCAACTCCCCCCATCTCCCTAGTATTTCGCTCTCCTCCTCTCTTCCTTCTTAAAAAGAGGGGTTACGTTTTGCTACCGTCAATCTTATTTTCAGTAGGAGTAATCTATATTATTTGCCCATCAAGCTGTCCTGGTAATTCAGGGCCAGCGAAAGTATACGTATTAACAAGTATTGTTAACCTAAAATGACAAACTGGTTCAGTAGAGTTAGATCTGCAGATGTTGTTTACAAGAAGAGAAAGATGTTGCACAGGGAGTTCATCAGCGGGTCATGCGCATCTCTGGAGAACCATTGATAGGCGTCATTTTGGATCCGGTCCTCTTCTTCAAGGTCTGGGGACGGGTCCCAACCTGAAAATTACCTAATCCATGTTCTCAGAGGATGTGGCTGCCCTGTTAATACTTCCATGTCTTTGTCGTTTGTGTATGTTTGATCACTGACTTTGTATGTGTGATGAAGTGATATCATTGAATTATACTATTAGCAGTTGTGTGAGCATTGGTCGCAATAAAAGTGTGGTTTACCTCTAAAACAGGACTTAAAAGGTGGAAGATTCCAAGATGACAAGCATCTGCAGTTGCCGTGTTTTCAAACCACAGCTGTTGACTACTTAAATAGATTGACTTGTCAGTTTCGCAAAACAATATATTTATAGACCTCCCTCTCTGTGGGAAAACTAGCTGCTTGCGATATCTCAACATTATATATTGCGAGAAAAAAATACCCTAGGGGAACATCATATCCTATATATACATTGGATTCTTAACAGGAAGTATGTGTGTGCTCTCATTGGCAAAACTGTCATATTAAAAGGAGTTTTTTTTTGAGGGGAAAACCGCTACGTGGGCTCACTGCATGTAAAAAAAGATCAATATTCTCTCTACACACAGCAGAACAGAACAGGGTAAGTGAAAAAAGCAGAAGAATCAATAAGTAAGTAATTAACAAAAATATAGGGCATGTATATATGACCATGTGCAGACAGGACGTCGAAGAACGAGAAGCTGAAACCAAGAAGTGGAAGCTAGGATGCCGAAAGAACATCACGCCGAAAAGCCAAGATACCGAACGTACACCACGACGAACGGACAAGACGCAGAATGGACATGACGTCGAAAAGTGTCTCTGGGGACCGGATTTGTCCGAGACCTTGTCAGCGATTGGTCCAGACACCCGCGTCCATCACCTCACTGGCCAGGGGTGAGATGGGAGGGTGGGGGGGAGCTTCAGCTTGTGTTTGTAAAATGGTGGCAGTGACTCCAGGCTGCTGCGATTGCCACAGAGGCTTTTCAACGTCATGTTCATAAATAGTTAAATTGTTGTACCTTGTTACATTTTAAAATTGTTAAATAATAATTGTTTTTGTGTATTCTTGCAGCAAATATAGATTTTTTAAAGTGTTTCAGTGCTTCATACCTATTTATCATTTAGGATTCATGTGCGTGCGGCGTCAGATAGTTTTTCGGCTTAAAATCTGACGGGGATCGAACATGACGTCGAAAAGCCTCTGTGGCAATCGCAGCAGCTTGGAGTCACTGCCACCATTTTACAAAAGCAAGCTCAACCTCCCCCTCAACCTCCCGTCGTGCATTCTTGCAAATTTTTCCTCTTGTTTTCACCTGCCTCGCTGTGCTTTTGCTTTCCCATTCTGTTCGGTGACACTAATCAATTTGTTTGTCATATATGGTACCCGGACGGGACGTTGAAGGATGAGAAGCTGAAGCAAAGAAGTGGAAGCCAAGATACCGAATGGACACCACGCCGAAAAGCCAAGATACCGATGAAGTTAATCTGTTAATCTGTTAAAGGTTAATGTCCGCTGAGCTTCACAGCCATGTATCTCTGGCTTCTTAAAAGTTGTCTCCACTCCTTCTACACCCTTCTCCCCCCTCTCCCCCATCTTTTAAAGGACTTGAGTGACCCTTCCCGTACACAGTGCTTTCACCGTCTTAATTACAGTGCCAACCTTCCTGTTCATCGTGGTGTGTGTCTATATCACATTGGCATTGCATTGTGTGAACTTCTTTCAGACAACGCTCCCCCCGCTTGCCCTGTTCCCTGCCTGCATAACTGGCTGGTGAAGGAAGCGATGTCTGTATGTGTGAGTCCCACTCTGACAGTCGCTGTTCCAGTCGCTGGTTTTTCAGCGACCTTCTATGACTTGACAGTCGCCTGAAAAATCGCCTAAGTGGGACAGGCCCATTACTTGCTGCAGGAGCTGTTACTCCAGATACTGTAAGGCCATCTGTGATTAGTATCTGGATTACTGCCCAAGGTAACTTTCCACTGCCTGCTGCAAGAGCAGTCTATTGAAATCTCAACCCCATCTATTTTGGTCTCTATTTCTATCTGTTGTTGATCTGGGTGCAAGCAGATTTCTCCCAACACTCAGGTTCTTAAAAATAATATTTTCCAGTTATTGGTACCCAAATAAAAGCTAATGAATAATAATATGTTAATTCTCAAGTGATATTGAATACAGGTGCCAATATGGTGCAATTAGCCCCAGAAATAGTGGATGCATTAGTGATAATTTTTCAAAACTCTTTAGATTCTGGAGTGGTTCCTGAGGATTGGAGGGTAGCTAATGTAACCCCACTTTTTAAAAAGGGAGGGAGAGAGAAAACGGGGTAATACAGACCACTAACATCGGTAGTGGGGAAAATGCTAGTCAGTTATTAAAGATGGGATAGCAGCACATTTGGAAAGTGGTAAAATCCTTGGACAAAGTCAGCATGGATTATTGAAACATAGAAACATAGAAATTAGGTGCAGGAGTAGGCCATTCAGCCCTTCGAGCCTGCACCGCCATTCAATAATGATCATGGCTGATCATCCAACTCAGTATCCGTACCTGCCTTCTCTCCATACCCTCTGATCCCTTAGCACAAGGGCCACATCCAACTCACTCTTAAATATAGCCAATGAACTGGCTTCAACTACCCTCTGTGCAGAGAGTTCCAGGACTCACCACTCTCTGTGTGAGAAAGTCTTTCTCATTCGGTCTTAAAGGATTTCCCCCTTATCCTTAAGCTGTGACCCCTTGTCCTGGACTTCCCCAACATCGAACAATCTTCCTGCATCTAGCTGTCCAACCCCTTAAGAATTTTGTAAGTTTCTATAAGATCCCCTCTTTAATCTCCTAAATTCCAGAGAGTATAAACCAAGTCTATCCAGTCTTTCTTCATAGACAGTCCTGACATCCCAGGAATCTGGTGAACCTTCTCTGCACTCCCTCTATGACAATAATGTCCTTCCTCAGATTTGGAGACCAAAACTGCAGCATACTCCAGGTGTGGTCTCACCAAGACCTGTACAACTGAAGTAGAACCTCCCTGCTCCTGTACTCAAATCCTTTTGCTATGAAAGCTAACATACCATTCGCTTTTTTCACTGCCTGCTGCACCTGCATGCCTACTTTCAATGACTGGTGTACCATGACACCCAGGTCTCGCTGCATCTCCCCTTTCCTAATCGGCCACATTTAAATAATATTCTGCTTTCCTGTTTTTTGCACAAAGTGGATATCCTCACATTCACATATTATTGAAGGTAAATCATGTCTGACGAATCTTATAGAATTTTTCGAGGATGTAATCTAGTAGAGTGGATAAGGGAGAACCAGTGGATGTGTTATATTTGCATTTCAGAAGGCTTTCGACAAGGTCCCATATAAGAGATTAGTATGCAAACTTAAAGCACACGGTATTGGGGGTTCAGTATTGATGTGGAGAGGGAACTGGCTGGCAGACAGGAAGCAAAGAGTAGGAGTAAATGGGTCCTTTTCAGAATGGCAGGCAGTGACTAGTGGGGTACCGCAAGGCTCAGTGCTGGGACCACAGCTATTTACAATATATATTAATGATTTGGATGAGGGAATTGAATGCAACATCTCCAAGTTTGCGGATGACACGAAGCTGGGGGGCAGTGTTAGCTGTGAGGAGGATGCTAGGAGGCTGCAAGGTGTCTTGGATAGGTTGGGTGAGTGGGCAAATGCATGGCAGATGCAGTATAATGTGGATAAATGTGAGGTTATCCACTTTGGTGGCAAGAACAGGAAAGTAGACTATTATCTGAATGGTGGCCGATTAGGAAAAGGGGAGATGCAACGAGACTTGGGTGTCATGGTACACCAGTCATTGAAAGTAGGCATGCAGGCGCAGCAGGCAGTGAAGAAAGCGAATGGTATGTTAGCAATCATAACAAAAGGATTTTAGTATATGAGCCAGGAGGTTCTACTGCAGTTGTACAGGGCCTTGGTGAGACCACACC
Source organism: Okamejei kenojei (assembly GCA_035221665.1). NCBI lineage: Eukaryota > Metazoa > Chordata > Chondrichthyes > Rajiformes > Rajidae > Okamejei > Okamejei kenojei. The sequence goes on along the minus strand of CM069140.1, from coordinate 55,191,357 downwards.
TGGAGTATTGTGTTCAGTATTGGTCTCCTAATCTGAGGAAAGACATTCTTGCCATAGAGGGAGTACAGAGAAGGTTCACCAGACTGATTCCTGGGATGGCAGGACTTTCACATGAAGAAAGACTGGATAGACTCGGCTTGTACTCGCTAGAATTTAGAAGATTGAGGGGGATCTTATAGAAACTTACAAAATTCTTAAAGGGTTGGACAGGCTAGATGCAGGAAGATTGTTCCCGATGTTGGGGAAGTCCAGAACAGGGGGTCACAGTTTAAGTATAAGGGGGAAGTCTTTTAGGACCGAGATGAGAAAATCATTTTTCGCACAGGGAGTGAATCTGTGGAATTCTCTGCCACAGAAGGTCGTTGAGGCCAGTTCATTGGCTATATTTAAGAGGGAGTTAGATGTGGCCCTTGTGGCTAATGGGATCAGGGGGTATGGAGAGAAGGCAGGTACAGGATACCGAGTTGGATGATCAGTCATGATCATAGTGAATGGTGGTGCAGGCTCGAAGGGCTGAATGGCCTACTCCTGCACCTATTTTCTATGTTTCTATGTTTCTATGGTCCCATTCAGTGCAGCAGGGAAGGTATTGCGCTTCATATTATGGATGGGGAGGTGCCTGGAGTGGAGGCCAATGCTACAGCAGTAGAGCTGTTACATTGCAACTCAAGTAACTCAGGTTTAATCCTGACCTGTGTAGGAAGGAACAGCAGATGCTGGTTTAAACCGAAGATTCCAGTTAAGTGACACATCTACCTCCAAAGAGGTATTGGGAAAACAAAAGGCTAACTTGTCCGTATGTTGATGTAAAAAACTCCAAACCGCAAAATTGTTGGAGTAATTTGCCACCTCGATTTGGAACCATGTATATCTAATATCCCCAGCACAGCTTCAATTGATATCACCCCCGATTACACAGAGTTAATTGATTTGTGGGAGAGCACAGCTCCAAAGCACATCCGTGTGTGATGGTCAAACCTTATGGCATTTCAAGCAGCCAAAACAAAAGAGATAGTGTTCAGTCAGGAGAAGCAAGAGCTTCTGCTGCAGAGACACTGTAATGTTTGTGTTCTGACCCCAGTTCTTTAATCCTTTTCACATAGTAATTGAAGAAAGGATTCAACATTTCTGCTCCTGGTATAAAATACCGCAATGGGGGAAAAAACATATAACATGCCAAAAATGGGTCTACTTGGGAATTAGGATGTCAATACACTTAAAAGCAAATTAAATGTTCGAGTTGTTGCATACAAAAGTGTAATCATGCAAATATTCTGAAATCATTTAAATGTCTGTTTTGTGTTAGTTAATGTTAGGTTCAAAAGTGTAACTATATTAGGTTATGAATTCTGAAGAGTTCTACACACTGAATATCAGGTATAAATTGTATGGAAGCTTCCACTTTTGATTTACATGTATGAATTAATAGTTTTGTTTCCAATGCTATTAAACTGGAAAATTGGTCTCACACGTTTGGTACAGAGCTCTGTGCTCATGTGAACAGTGATATAGCTATATTTCAATTCAGGGGATTACCCAGAAGAGTGAAACTTGACAGATATTGAACATCAGCTCAGCTATCCATGTTTTGTGTACAACAAGATGGAAGCTATTAGCACTGGAAAAGCTTATTCGTACTCTTTGTCAGCCACAAGTATTTTGCAAAGAGCAGTTATAATCTTGAAGTCACTGCCTGCAAAGATGATGAGAACAGCATCAATTGGAGTTTTCAAAGGGAAATTGGACAGAAACGTGGAGGTTATAGGGAGACAAACAAGGACATAACCGATAGGACTGCTCTATTTAGAGCTGCCATACACTCAATGGATGAAATGGTCTCCACTGGTGCCATTACGATTCTATGACTATAATAACAAACCGTTAAATGTGACTCTCCTACACCCACCAAAACTTACCTTGTGCAGTCTCTGAAGAAAGTGGGCAATCAATTCTCCAATCTAGGCAGTTTGATACATGGAATTTGGCAGGATCTGTACATTGGCATATAGGTTAACAATAAAAGTAGTGATTCACATCAATTTGGACTCAATACAAACAGAGGTCCAAAAACCGACGAAAACTGACGAGGGTTATTTCATTGCATGCCTCTGCTTCTTTGGAGGGTTTTCTTTACATACGACATGCTCCATTTCCCCTTAAAAATGCTGTTAATGCAGTTTCAAGAATCAAGGGTCATGAATGTTCAATTGACATATGTACCAAAACAGAACATCAAAATTCTTACTTGCAGCAACAGCACGGGTTCTGTGAACACCATACTCAATACATAACATAATAATATCACAAATAAAAGTTAAATTAAAAAACCCCCAATATGAGTACAAAACAAAACAAAAACCCAAAGTCCCTCATGCAACCAAGACAGTTTGTCGTTCAAAGTTTAATTGCAATGTTCAATAGCCTGATCATTGTTGGGAAGAAGATGTTCCTGAACCTGGAGGTCACGATTTTCAGAAGGCCCAATGGCAGGAGCGAAATGAGAGCATAGCCAGGGTGGTGTGGGTCCTTGATGATGCCGGCTAACTGTAGAAATTCAAGAGAATATCCATCGACAAACTGAATCTCCGAAATCTTCTAAGTAAGGCGAAGCATAGATGGCCTTTTTTATGATTGCATCAATGTGTTGTGTCCAGAACAGATCTTCAGAGATATGCACACCCAGGAATTTGAATTTGTTGACTTCCCACCACCGACCCATCAATGATGACAGGTTTGTAGATCCTTGGCCTTCCTCTTCTAAAGTCAAGAATCAGCTCCTTGGTCTCACTGAAGTTGAGAGTGAGATTGTTGTTCTGGCACCATTCAATCAGACGATTGATCTCCCTCCTATACCCTGACTCATCGATACTTTAATTTGTCCAATAACGGTGGTGTCATCAGAATTTTTTAAATAGAGTTGGAATGATGTCCGGCTACACAGACATGGGCATAGCATGAGGGGAGTGTGCTCACAGCCTTGGGGTGCCCCTGTGCTAATGGTTTTTGAGGAGGAAGTGTTGTTACTAATTCGTACAGACTCTGTTCTGTTTGATGAGGTTAAGGATCCAGATGAAAAGTGATGTGCAGAGGCCCAGTCCCCTGAGATTGGTAACAAGTTTGGAGGGGAGATGATAGTGAACACCGTGCTGTAGTCGATGAACGTCTCCTGTGGACATCTCTCTTTGCACGTCTCCTGTGGACATCTGTCCAACCAGGCATGATCCATTCCCAATGTTTCCTTCCCTTTGGAAGGACATGGTGTTGATTCTCCTCAACACTTCCTATCATTTCAGTTTGGGACAAGTACGATATCAAATAAATCACTGTCGTATGAAACATTAATTTAAGTGACGAGAAATAGTCCTATAATGTCCCAATTTACAATGAGTGAAGCTCATTCCCAAGCCAAAACTTGGAATAACTAAGGTATTCAGTGTAGTTTATTCCTATCCATATTCCAATAAAGGCCTTTAGCCATGTGCATCATGTCACTTATTTTATAGTGAAGGATTAAAGAGTTCTATGAAACTATTAACTTTCAAGTGATTATAAATAAGCAATTCCTTGCAAGTGAAGTTGGCCATGTTTACAGTCAGCTATCACAATCAAATGACCCCATTTGAATGTTGAATAAACACGTGTTTTACTGCAGACCGATAACTAATCCTGGTTGTTGTGATATTCTATAATTCCCTCTTATTTATATCACTTCAGCAATGTCCTCCAAGTCTGTCTTTCACCGGTATAAACTAACAGGCAAGGAGCAGGCATTGCTATCTGATAGATGTCCATGGACCTTTGGTAGTTGCCTGTACCATCCCACAAAACTCATAGTCAGTTAGTAAAAAGAATTCTAGTGTTAAAAAACAGTGAGAGCACAAGTAATATCCTATTTAAGCTGAGAACCCTTCTCCGTTGATTGAAAAGTACACAAGTATGAGTCCGTGCAGGAAGAATGACAAAGAAAGTACAATTGCTGCAAAAGCTACGCTCGACTGCAGAAATTGCTACGAAAACCCTCCACACTGTTCACGCTTGCAAACTCCTCACTTCCGCCTGTCTCAACTGATCAACTAGAATGAGTAATTCCCTGTTTCTCTTTGCTCGAGGCTACAGAAGGCTGCGAGGCTACAAGATCAGAATTCTTCACACTCTCATGTCTCTGGCTCACTAATACATGCAAGTGAGCCTATTCAGGACATGGCAGCAGGATTTCAAAGGTTTCAAATCCTAAAGGTTTGTGGGAACAGGGGCTGACTTCAGACTAGAAAACTAATTGCCAACCGCGCTTGTGGCAGCAACGTCCTATACAGCACCATCATCTTTGACTTGGTGCGAAGATTGCAGTTCCAGGTCTTTCACATAAATGAGTCTGTATTTTGAAGGATCTTCTGGCTAGGTTCTTGGCATTTTATAGTGCTGAAGAAAATGGCCAGAAGAAATATGCAGCAATGGAGTGACATCTCTTGGCTGCATGATCAGGCTTCCCTTCGTTGCTTCCACTTCTCAAATGTCATACTTTGCCAGGCAGACCTCAGCCAGGGTAAAAGCTGGTAAAGGTGCGAGAACGTAAGGGAAATCAAATCCCAGCCATTCCTGCACCTCACATGGTGATGTGTAGGAAGGAATTGCAGATGCTGGTTTATGCCAAAGATAGACACAAAATGCTGGAGTAACTCAGCGGGTCAGGCAACATCTCTAGAGGCAAAGAATAGGAAACGTTTTGGGTCTGAACTTTTCTTCAGACACAAAATAGAGGGTGGGGAGGTGAAATAAACAGGAGTCGAGAAAAGGCCAGACCAAATCAGGGTCAACAACATATTACCTCAGGAATGGTGGAGCAAATTGGTGGCTGGGGAAGGTGTGATAAATAGGATGCAAGGATGTAACCAGTGGAACTTTTAGGATATAAGTTGGAGGAACAGCACCTCATATTCTGCTTGGGGAGTCTGCATCCTCTGGGCTTGAACATTGAATTTTCTCAATTCTGTTAACCCTTGCTGTCTCCTCCCCTTCCCACCTCTCCCTCAGCCCTCGGGCCCTGGCATTCCTTCTCTCTCTATCTCTCCCCCACCCTAGTCGCACTAGCTTCTCATTTTCACACTACAAACAGCTTACAATGGCTTGTTCCCTTTATCATCGAACTCCCAGTCCGAACTTTTAGGATGACTAGGATGGGGGGAGAGAGGAGGGGAGGGAACCAAACTATATAATTATGTATGTTGGACATGTGGACAGTGATTAAACAATACGGGTGTGGGTAGGGAGGGGAAGGGAAACATGTAACAAGGGCAAGAAAAGTACATTCAAAGGTGCAAAGCAAATATGAAATCATTAATTTATAAAAGAGCTATCATTTGAATATGAATTTAGCTAGATATGGTAAGCTCTCCTAGCTGTGTATAATTTCCATGATGTTTGGTTCCTATTAATGAAGATTGTATGACTATTTCCCTTCCCACTTGTATTTAAGTGGTCTCTCTGTGTATTGTGCAACACTACAGAGACTCTGTTTTTTACTTTGTATGTAAACATGTCTCAGCACACATGATTGCCTTCAATTTAAACATATCTCAGCACACATGATTACCTTCAAATTAAACATATCTCAGCACACATGATTGCCTTCAATTTAAATTAAAGGATATGCTTAATTCAACTTCAGTTAATTTATCAATACCAGGGTGATCAATTAGAACTGATCGCACTTCCATTTCAACCCAGTTTATTTACCCTCCATATAAAACGTTAGATTGATTTCAGATGTCAATTGAATCTCATTACATCAAAAATATCAGCTATCGACAGGATGATTTCATAAACTGCCTTCTAATCTTATTTTGCAGTTTTTTTCTCCCTGCTGGCAATGCTCCATCATTTGTCTTCTACCATTAAAGTTATGAATAGCTCAGACTGAGTGGAAAATTCCATTTCTACTTTCGGTTCAGATGAAATACAGCAAAAACCTAACACGAATATGAGCAAAAAAACAGACTGCTGTGAGGAACGCAGTGGGTCCTGCAGGATCTGTGCCCCAAGATAGAACAGGGATAGAATTCCCATGATCCGTACTTGTCACCTCACGAGTTTTGACATCCATTCCCGCCAGCTTTAACGTGATCCCACTACCAGTCACATCTTCCCAGCATCTTGTCCGGCAACATCACAAACTGGTTTGGGAACAGCTCTGCTCAGGACAGGAAGGCTCTGCAGAGAGTAGTGCATTCGGCCGAACGCACTATGGGAACTACACTCGCCCCCCTGCAGGACCTATACACCAGGAGGTGCACAGCCAGAGCCAGCAACATTATGGGGGACCCCTACCACCCCAGCAACGGACTGTTCCAGCTGCTACGGTCAGGCAAATGCCTCCGCTGTCATGCTGTGAAAACAGAGAGGATTAGACGGAATTTCTTCCCACATGCCATCAGGACTGTAAACTCTTATCTCACCAGGGACTAATTTAATGTACTAATTTACTGTTGTGTTGTGTCTTTTGTTAAAAAATATTTTCTAACATGTAAATACTGATTCTGTTCTATCCTGTTGTGTAGGTTTTGCACAATCCGTGGGCATTGCCACTTTCATTTCACTGCACATCTTGTATGTGTATGTGACAAATAAAGTTGACTTGATCCCTTCTGCTTCCTGCTTCGTTCATCCCACCCCACCCACCCGCCCCCTCCATAGGCACGGTCCCCTGCAATCGCAGAAGATGCAACATTTGCCCCTGCACCTCCTACCACACATCTATGCAGGAACCCAAGCAGCCCTTCCAGGTTAGACAGAGGTTTACATGCATCTCCTCCAAACTCCATTATTGCATATGGGCTCAACTACATCAGTGAGACCAAGTGTTGGCTGGGTTACTGTTTCTCTGAACACGTGCTGTCCACCAGAGCTAGCTGGACCTCCTGATTGCCCCCCATTTCATTTCCTCTTCCTTTTCCCATATCACCCTGCCTGTCCTAGGCATCTTCCACTTTTGGAGTGCAGCCACACGCAAACTGAACGGATAGCACCTCATATTCTGCTTGGGTGACCTACAATACAATGGCATGAAGACTGAATTCTCCTATTTCAAGTAAACACCCCCTCCCCTTCTCTCTTATCCTTCACACTCCCCTCATTGCGCACATATTTCTTTCCTCTCCTTCCAGCCCTGGAAGCCACTGCTTGCCCTTCTTCTATTCTCTCATCATCCACGACCCTCCACTTTAGGGCTCTACATTTTTATTCCTTCACCCACCCATCTCTCTCCCTGTTCCCTTCTAACCTCATCCCTCTCTCTGAAAGTAGACACAAAATGCTGGAATCACTCAGCAGGTCAGGCAGAATCTCTGGAGAAAAATAATAGGTGACTTTTATGGGTTGAGACCCTTCTTCCCTTTGAATCTCCATTTCACTCCCCATCTTCCTTTCTTATCAGATTCCACCATTTGCACCATTCTGTCTTTTCCAAGCCTCCAGCCCAGATTACTATCTTCACCATTCCCTACCCTTCCCTTCCCCGTGTTACGATCTCCACCCTTCTTTCCCCCACTGGACTCATCTGCCATCAACCACTTGGATCCACCTATCACTTGCCAGTTCTTGCCCCACCACTTCAGCTCATCTCTTTCCACCAGCTATCAAATCTCTACTATGACCCAAAACATCATCAGTCCATTTGTCCCCATCTATGCTGCCTGACCTGCTGAGTTCTGCCAGCAATCTATTTTTTGCTTAAGATTCCAGCTCTTCGACTAATGTTGAAAATGACACCGATGCATCTCCTGCTCCATCTTTAATCGAATATTCCTTCAATCTTTGCCTACTAACGTCATATTCATGCTGCTCTTCCCCTGAAACTGATGTTTGGTGATTTATTCACAAAATCATAAAGTACTTAAAAATGGAAGGAGGCTTCCGTTGGAGTGAAACACCATGTGCTGGAGTAACTCAGCAGGTCAGGCAGCATCTGTGGCAGGAATGGATAGGATATGCTTTGGGTCAGGACTCTTCCTCAGACAGAGGATTTTCAGTCAGTCAAGTTTGTACTGACTGCATGTAAGAGTAACTCCAGCTAGAACCACTCCCCAAGCCTCACTCATTTGCTTGTAATTTCTGTCATTTTGGTAACGTAACCAGCTATGTTTGGAACACGACAATTAAACCTGGCTCTACTGCAATACTGGCATTACATTCCCGACCCTAACCAGTTGCTATATGTAAAATCAATTTCCTTCACGCCACTATTGGGTCTTATATCAGTCACTTTTGCTCTGTGCCCCTTGGTTCTTTTTCCTCTGGCAATGGGAATAGTTTCTCTCTTTCTATCGTGTGCTGACTTGTCATGTCATAAGTGATTGGAGCAGATTTAGGGCATTTGACCCATCAAGTCCACCCCGCCATTCAATCATGGCTGATCTATCACTCCTTCCTACCCCATGTTCCCTGACACCCGTACTAATCAAGGATCTATCTCTGCCTTAAAAATATCCATTGACTTGGCCTCCGCAGCCTGTGGTGAAGGATTCCATAGATTCATCGTCCTCTGACTAAAAAAATTCCTCCTTCCTAAAGGAACATCCTTTAATTCTGAGGCTATGACCTCTAGTCCTAGACTCTCCCACTAATGGAAACATCCTCTCCACTTCCACTCTATCCAAGCCTTTCACTATTCGATAATATTTAACCATCTATCCGTTCAGATCCCCTCCCAACCTTCTTTGTTCCCATGGGGAAAACCCAGCTTCTCCAATGAAACCACAGAACTGAAGTAATCTCTGGAATCATTTTAGTAATTCTCGTCACATCTTTTCTAAAGTGCGGTGTGTAGGATTAGTCTAAAGGTGTTTTTTATAACAGTTCATGATCTCTTTCTAGCACTTGTCCTCTATACTTCTATTTATAAATCCCAGAATTCCAGACCGCAACCACCAAGCTGCTTCAATCTCCTTGAGATGCCAATATCCCTCTCATTGTGCATTGTGCCTCCATTGTGCCTCCACATTATGTCATCAGCAATTTCAAAATTGCATCTGGTATTTGTACAAACTATTATTATATATTAAGAAACGCAATGTTCCAGTGCTGACTTCTGCAGAATTTCATTTTACATTTCCCTTCAGTACTTAAGGACACTGATTATGTTCTTTGCAGTGACTTGGAACATGTCCTTAGTTTTCTCTCTTTTTCTGGTGAACACACTCAAGCAAGTTAATTTCAACTCTGTAAATAGATTTTGTAGGCAAGGGCCAAATGTATTGCCTTCCTCCAGAACAGTCTTTTGCATTCCTTTGATACTGAAATGGTAAGTGATTTGTGACGGTGAATCACATTGTTGCAGAACTGAAACCACATACAGGAAGGACAGGAAGTGCTGGGGTTACTCAATGGGTCAGGCAGCATCTCCGGATAACATGACAGGTGAGGTTGCATCACTCCTATTCATGTTCTCCAGAGATGCTGCCTGACCCGCTGAGTTACTCCAGCGCTTGTGCCCTTTTACATTTATTTTTACTTCGGAGTCACGTGAGTTGAGTGACAACATGAAGAAGCCCCGCCAGGCGCATGCGCGTCATTACGTCGACGCATGTCGCACTGACGGGCTGGAGAGCGCAGCTCTACCGGCGGTAAGTAGAAACTTTGCAGGTATGTGAGTTTTTACAAACTTTACTGCGAGTATTTAAGCTCCATAAGACTGGCTCGTGAGTCAGTAGGAGCTAGTGGTCATGGAAAGCATTGGTAAAAAGTCTGTTCGTAATAAGCGTGAGTTGCACGGCGATGCGGCTCCATCTCAGCGATCGGGTCGGGAGAATTTGTGGAATTCCCTGCCACAGAGGGCAGTGGAGGCCAAATCACTGGATGGATTTAAGAGGGAGTTAGATAGAGCTCTAGGGGCTAGTGGAATCAACGGATATGGGGAGAAGGCAGACACGGGTTATTGATTGGGGCCGATCAGCCATGATCACAATGAATGACGGTGCTGGCGCGAAGGGCCGAATGGCCTCCTCCTGCACCTGTTTCTATGTTTCTATGAATCCAGTCACTCAATCACCAGACCAATCAATTGAGTACATTGTCAGTTAAACAGTCCCTATTATCGGTATATATTAGATCCTTTCCCCCAAACTAACGTACAGGTACAATGTCAGCGTGGGCTACAATCGTGCAATTAGTTCAGCAACAAGAATTTTATCTTTCTTCCTTAAAGGAAATATGTTTTGTTTTGCCAGGCCAAGCTCATGTCCTGCTGTTGCCAACTGAAGCTGAGGGATTCAAGTGACGGGTCATGCTGGGAACTGGTGCCATGACTTTCTGATTGGAATGTGGCCTTCAACAGCCTTCGCTCGCAAAGCCGTGCATATGCTCCAAGTATTATTTATTTTATTGCCAGCGAACTGCACCTTCCTTCAACGTATTTTGCGCTGTGATATGGTCAATGAACAGACAGCGGACAAAGTCCAACCGAGGAAAGATTTTGGAGTTCCAGCAAAAGCATACAGAACGGTCATATGGTCATAAGGGATGGAAGTAGAATTAGACCATTCGGTCCATCAAGTCTATTCCGCCATTCAAACATGGCTGATCTATCTCTCCCTCATACCCACATTCTCCTGCCTTCTCCCCATAAACTCTGACACCCATACTAATCAAACAGGGGTGGAAATCGCTAGCAAAACATAGGGGCAGGGACAATTTCTTGGTGGCCGTGGCACACACACGCGAGGCTTTGGCTGTGGGCCCTGTGGATGATAACATTGGGAGCTGACCTGGTTGGTGACCGACTCCAAACCAGCAACAGCAGCTTTGCCCGCCCCGAATCGTGGGGCTTGAATCGGCCCGTTCGCGGGGCCTTTGATCGCCCGGAGCAGTTTAAAACCGGCCGCGGGTTCTTCTATCGCCTGGCGGGGGCTTCACCATCGGGAGCCTCGATCGCCTAGATGCAGCAATTTTACCACATGGAAGATCCCGCAGTCGATTTTAAGCCGGGCTGGGCGATGAAAGGCCCCTCGAACGGGCAGATTCAAGCTCCACTCTATGATGTTTGCTCCACCAGGGCGAGTCCCTCCTCCAATCACCGTGCACTAATCCTCAGTCCCACCCCTCCTACTTCCGCCTCTGACCAACACCTCCCTCCTCCAATCATCGCGCGGAATCATCATGTCCCGCTCCCCCACTTCCTGCTGACTGAAGTCTCTCTCGTCCAATCGGCACTCTCGATCACAGTCCCACCCCCACTGTCTCGCGGAAAGCGGAGATTTTTAATAGATTGTTTTTCACGGAATTAAAAAAAATCCGGATTACAAAACATGGGGGGGATTGTCCCCCACCTCTCAAAACATGAGGGGGGCATGTTTGTCCCTGTCCACACAGGGATTTCTGCCCATGTAATCAAATATCTATATATCTCAGCCTTAAAAAATATCCATTGACCTGGCCCCCACAGCCTTCTGTGGCAAAGAATTCCACAGATTCTCCACCCTCTGACTAAAGAAATTTAGGTCCCATTTTATCTTCTGATAATAAATAACACATACTGAGAGAAGAGGATGTGGAGTTTCAGTTTTCAACTATTTCTGTTTGTTGAAGGGGCAAATCAGTGAGAATAAAACATTAGCAAGGAAGTTGCAATCAAATGTCTGACAGATTAAAGTAATTAACAGATTAAAGTGATTATAACATTGGAACGTTACCAAGTGCATAGCAGCAACAGCCACAGTATTACCAGGTAGAGAAAAAACACTAGTTTTTCTGGACATCAAATGAGCAGCAAGAAGAAATTGACATGTCAAATGTTTGCAGCAAGTAAAATACACAGAATTCACTTTACTCCCCACCTGGGCTCCCACCCATTTCCCCCCACCCACCCCACCAACACATCTTCCCTTTGGCTTCACGATCTGCAACTCTTCAAACTTGTCTCACACATACTGTTCTTATCTCTGACCTTAGATTCAACCCTCTGCCTGTCAAAAAAAAACTCGCCTGTGTCTAGCTATTACCTGCCACGCTTCATCCATCCTCTCCACTTCTCCATCTTTCTTATTCCCCCCCCCCCCCCCCCCACAATTAGTCTGAAGAAGGGTTTCAACCCGATGCATCACCTATCCATGTTCTCCAGATGTGCTGAATTACTCCAGCATTTTGTATCCTTTTGTGCATTAACCAGCATCTGCAGTTCTTTGTTTCTAATATAATAGTTATTTGGTCCAGGTAGCATTTATCACAGATGAAAAAAAGATGGGAGAACTACAGTAGTCTAAAGGAGGGCTGGAAGAAGGGTTCCAACCCAAAATGTCTGTCCATTGCACTCCACAGATGCTGCTTGGCCCATTAAGTTCCTCCAGCAATTTTCTTTTTACAGCAGTCTTAATTAGTGTAAACAACAGAAAATATGTTTCTGATATTGAGCACCACAGGCTTTGCCTCAAGAACCTGCTGACAGGCATGACTGGAACTGTTGGCATCCTGTGCAAAAGGGAATGAGGATTATGTTGAAGTTAATTATTTTTTTATTTAAGTTCTTTATTGCTTTCTTCATTTCCTTCTTTTTATGTCTCCCCAGATCGTGCCCTTTATCCCAGTTAATCGGAACCTTGCTAGTGATAATATATGCACACAAGCCGAATAAGAGAATTCATTTTCATATGGTGGCAAATTCTTGGACTCCTCAGTCCCTAAAGACCAATCAGTATGTAATCATGGCAGCAATTAAGCAATTTAAATCATTTACCAAGATGCATCTACTCCATGCCCCCACCAACCCAACCCACCCCCTACCATCCCTTTGTAGGTTTTATGGTTGACTAGAATTGCAGCACAGTGGTTTAGCTAATAGAGCTATTGCCTCACAGCTCCAGAATCCTGGGTTTGATTCCAACCTCTGTTTATACCTGTGCAAAATTTGAAAGTGTTCGTTGGGAATGTGTGTACTTGCTTCAGATGTTCGGGTTTCCTCTCTCATCCCAAATTTGTGCTGGTTAATTGGCTACTGTAAATTTCACAGGTGTGCAAAGAGAATGGTAGAATCTGTTGGGACTGTGGGGAGAATAAAATGGAATTAGTGCTTGATTTGTGATTGTGGGCATGGATTAAGTGGGCCAAGCATTGTGCTGTATGATTCTATGATAGACTGCAAACTATTTCATGAAAAGTTTTAAGCAGCAAAGGACAAAGATCATGTTTCTGAACTGCTCATGCCTTTGAGATTACTAACCCTGCATTATATACAGTACTGTAAAATAGTTTATACATGTTCCACAAGAAAACATCAATGAACATATTCAGCCCAGTTCAGATTTAATCTGAAGGCTTTGCCCCATCTTCCAAATTGTGAGATCTGATATTGCCTCTCAAACCCCTGTCTCACGGTGCGAGTTCACCCACGAGTGACCCCGAGTTGTCACTCGCGGTAATCACGTACACTAAATGTAGCGGGAACGTCGGAACTCTTGCGAGCAACTTAGCGACTCGTGGTGCTAACGGCAGGTACCCGTGAAACTTGGTAACTCGTGAAAAAAATCAAACATGTTTGATTTTTTCCACGAGTCAAATTTACAGTTCAAGTTAAAAATTGAAACATTTTAAACTCGTTTATAACGTGGTGGCCCGTGTGTTTACCTTAGTGATTCGTGAGTCTACCGTGGGAACTCTTCTAACTCAGCGGGCAGGCAGCATCTCTGGAGAGAAGGAATGGGTGACGGGATGACATTTCCAAATTTCGCCAGCCCCATGTGTTCACTTTTTTCAACTAGCATCTGCCTTTTCTTGTGTATGACATTATTTGTATCTACAGTGCCTTGTGTCTTGGCAATTCATGATTCACACACACACAATGCTGGGGTAACTCACACACACACACACACAGACACACACACACACACACACACACAATGCTGGAGTAACACACACACACACACACACACACAATGCTGGGGTAACTCGCACACACACACAGTGCTGGAGTAACACGCACACACGCACACACACAATGCTGGAGTAACTCGCACACACACACAATGCTGGGGTGACACACACAATGCTGGGGTAACTCACACACAATGCTGGGGTAACTCTCACACACACTCACACACACAATGCTGGAGTAACTCTCATACACACACACATACGAACAATGCTGGAGTAACTCACACACACACTCACACACACAATGTTGGAGTAACTCACACACACACACACACACACACACACACACACACACACACACACACACACACACACACACACACACACACAATGCTGGAAGGAGTAACTCACACACACACACACACAATGCTGGAGTAACTCACACACACACACAATGTTGGAGTAACTCACACACACACACACACACACACACACACACACACACACACACACACACACACACACACACACACACACACACACACACACAATGCTAAGGTAACTCACACACACATACACACAATGCTGGAGTAACTCACACACACACATGAACAATGCTGGAGTAAATCTCACATACACACAATTCTGGAGTAACTCAGCGGGACAGGCAGCATCTCTGGAGAGAAGGAATGATGATGTATCGGGTCGAGACCCTTCCTTAGACCACTACCCAGAGATGCTGCCTGTCCCGCTGAGTTACTCCAGCATTTCGTCTATCTTTAAACCAGCATCTGGACTTCCTTCCCACATAATAACCAATGAGATTCCCCACTAAACTTCCGTGTCCTCATTGTTCCCCTCTCGGTCTTCCCCAGACCTCGGCTGCAATGTCACCGCTGGCAAATCCGTTCATTCTCATTCTACTGCACCCGCTCCTCGGTGAAGCGGCTAACTTCATTCAAAAAATTGGAATGTCACATTGGCGGCGCAGCAGTAGAGTTGCTGCCTCACAGCGCCAGAGACCCGAGTCACACATGAAAGGGATAAGACGGTATAGTGTCTGAACTTCATGAACCACACACATGAAAGGGATAAGACAGTATTGTGTCTGAAGAACCGACCCGAAACCTCACCTATTTCTTTTCTCCAGAGATGCTGCCTGAGCCGCTGTGTTACTCCAGCTTTTTGTGTCTATCTTCGGTGTAAACCATCATCTGCAGTTCCCTTCCTGCACAATATAGTATGAACGTCGGGTTTCTAATCTGATACACAATAGATAGGGCACCATCCTCGGACCAACCTGGTGTCAGGCTGTAGGAAGCAGCTGCAGATGCTGCTTTAAACCGAAGATAGACGCAAAATGCTGGAGTCACTCAGCGGGACAGGCTGCCGTCGTCCATATTCTAGTGACACTCAACACTTTGGTGTTCCCGTGCAGCTCTACACCAGAACAAAACACTGAAGAAGGGTCTCGACCCGAAATGTCACCCATTCCTTCTCTCCAGAGATGCTGCCTGTCCCGCTGAGTTATTCCAGTTGTTTTATTCTGGTGTAAAGCTGCACGGGAACACCAATGTGTTGAGTGTCACTAGAGTATGGTCGGCGGCTGCTGGATCACAAAGCTTTTCCACGTGGATCCCACTGAACATATGCAGATCTTATCGTTGCACGCTTATTGCAATCCCACGTAAAACTCATTCTCACGAAGTTCAATGCGAGGTGCCGCTGGCAATTCAAGTCTAGCTTGCCTTCCGAACATTGCACGCTATAGACACCAGAATGAGACTGATTTAGTCACTTTACCATTGCACCACAAGTCTCTGTTCATTTAGGTTTCTGTTATGTTTCATGTTGGCCGTATCGTGTTTTTTTTTAATATCACTACCATGAACTTTCCCGGAGCTTTGTCTATTTAAAACGCTTGCATTGTCAATAATTCGTACTTTTATTAACATAAAAAAGCTGATGCACATCTTGTAAGTCGAGTTAACTTAAAGGCCGCATTCCTTCTCAGTAGCAATTTAGATCAATTGTCCAGAATAGTTTCGCGAGGATGGCTATCGGCGGTAAAGGGGAAACTTGCTTCAGCGCATTTCAACTTATTGGCCGAGCCACAAAAAAAGTAGGAGTTTCTGTTGTCAAAACGAACATCTGTCATAATACTATAAATCTCATTTCAGATAGATGTTTAATCTTTCATGTTGCAACAGTCGCGCCAATCGCCGATCCTCTGCAAATGTCAGTCAGCGGTTAGTTGTCATTTCACTTGTTGCTTTCTCTCGTCTATTTTCTGACCGGCTTTAAAACAGGGCCAATTTATGTCCGCGGGGAATAATCAGCCCATTGAACAAAAAGCTTTCATTCACGGTTGGCTCAAGAGTAACGGGAGAGGAACTTGGTAACTCGGGAGAGGAACTTGCAACATCGCAGAAATGACATACCTGTGGGAACTCGGTTAAACACTTGAACATAAACTTGTAATCTCGTACATAACCACGAGTCTGTTTTTTTTCTTTCACTTGGGGTCACTCGTGGGTGGACTCGCACCGTGAGACAGGGCCATACTGTAAGTAAGAATAAAACATTAGAAATAGAAATAGTAGTAGACCTTTCAGCCATTGATGCCTACTCTGCCGTTAATAGACAATAGACATGGCACAGTACAGCACATGAACAGGCCTCTCAGCCCGTAATGTCTGTGTTGAACGTGAGTCCAAGGCCACAAACCTAGCTGATCTGTTACCACAATTCAATGTTTCTGGAATAACCACATATCCCTCAACATTTAAAAATATATCAATCTCTGTCTTGAATATATTCAGTCACTCTTGGATAGAGAATTCCAAAGACTCACAACCATCTGAATGAAAGAAAAATCTACCCATCCAAATAGTGAATGGCCAGACCCTTATTTTTAGCTTGTAAACCCTAGCTCTCGATGCCCCAGCCAGGGGAAGCATCATCCTTGCTTCACCCCTGCCAAGCTCTGCAAGAATTTTGCAAGTTTCTAATTATGATTCTAATTAGCCAGCACAATCTAAGCAAGGTTTCCAGTCTCTGTAGTTCCATTGTTACTGCTGAGTGGAATCCCTACACCCCAGAGCATAAAATAAGTTTGTGCCAGGATATGTGCATTCTGTTGGCACCCGGCCAGTTTGTAAGCTCCTGGCATTGGCCAGCTCTACCATCAGACCCACAATGGAATGTGTTCTTCTGTTGAATGAAGGCTTTGAACTGCTTCTATAGTGAGATTAACGTGGTGTTCATTTGACTTTTGTCAAAATTGAATTTGTTAAACCAAGCACATCTCCTAAACTAATTTCAAACAATGCTATTATTTTAGACAGCAGAGAATCCTGATGCATAAGTACAGATGGCTCAAGCATTAGATAAACATAGACAATAGGTGCAAGAGGAGGCCATTTGGCCCTGCAAGCCAGCACCACTATTCATTGTGATCATCGCTGATCTGAACCTTGCTTTTTCTCATTTCTAAATTTGTAAAGCAAATGGGTGATATATATTTTAGTATTAACGAAACAGGAGTGCATAATAACATTATCTTGTGTAGGAAGGAACGTCAGACGCTGGTTTAAACCGAAGATAGACACAAATGCTGGAGTAATTCAGGCAGCATCTCTGGATAGAAGGACTGGCTGATGTTTCGGATCGAGATTCTTCCTCAGACTGATTATATAACTGTCTTGCCTGGATGTTTTTCTAACATCCCTCAATATCACTGTGCAAAATGTTTTTTGATGTTTTTTGAAAAATTGAACGATACAGCAGGGAAACAGGCCCCACCGAGTCCGCGCCGACTGTAGGTCACGCATTCCCTGGTTTTATGTTATCCCACATTCACATCCATTCCCTACACACTAGGGGAAATTTGAAAAGCCTAATTAAACTATATCCCTCCACATATTTGTGAAATGGGAGAAACCCATGAGGTCCCAGGCAGGATATGCAGGATCTACACAGACAGGACCCGAGGTCAGGATCGAACCAGGATCTCTGGCGGTGCGAGGCAGCAGCTCTACCAGTGCGCCACTGAGCCAGTCCATATAACTCCGATTTTCTTGTGGCACCTTCCTAATTTCCCTACCCTTTCTCCCAATCTTGAGGGATTATGGCAGTTTTTGATTCCTTGACACATATAGAAAGCAATAGGCAGTTCCCAGTCAACATTATGTTTGTCACTTGTCCCTCCCCTAATGCATAATACAAGGTGGCATCAGCTCAGAAGAGGTGGGCAATCAGAGCAGGCTTTAGGTTTAGAGCAGGATCATAGGTTTAGTAGTGGGAAACTGAGGAGGAATATTTTCACTGTGTGGATAGATGGAATCTGGAATGCCCTGCCTAGATTGGTATTGGAAACAAATACTGTTATAACATTTAAGAATCTCCAAATTAGCACTTAAGTTGCAAGGCTGAGAATGATATGAATACAGTGCCGGAGAATGGGAGGAGTGTAGATGGGCAATTCATAGTTGGCATGGATATGGTGGGCCAGTGGCCCTTTTTTTGTACTGTATGACTATCATTATGATTTTATGATTCTATGACATAGAATGATACGGTGTGGAAACAGGCCCTTCAGCCCAATTTGCCTACACTGACCATCATGTCCCAGCTACCCACCTGCCGGCGTTTGGTCCATATCCCTCCAAACCTGTCCTATCCATCTACCTGTCTAACTGTTTCTTAAATGTTGGCATAGTCCCAGCCTCAACTACCTCCTCTGGCAGCTTGTCTGAAAAAGTTACCCCTCAGATTCCTATTAATCTTTCCCCTTCACCTTAAACCTATGTCCTCAGGTCTTTGATTCACCTTGATTAGATGATGCAAACTTAAAGTGAATAGATTTTTAAAAAAGAGTGTTGGTCTACTAAGTTTCCATGTACCACGAAGAGACTGACTAAGATAAGGGGGGAGGATGTTCTCAGTTACCGAGAGTAGCTGAATGAAAAGTTACCAGAAACTCTTATACCAGCAACTTCTCAACTCAATGTCCACTCAGCTCTCAAATTTTGTTCATTACAGCACAGAAGAAGCTCTTATTCTGCTGTTATGCAGGTAGGATGAAGATTAATGTCCCTGCACCTGTTTCTTGGTACTGGTAACATCTATATAATATTTTAAAACTTACCCAAATCATTATGCACTGGATAATGTTCAGCAATGTCACCAGAAGATGAAGCCAATTTTCTCCAGACACAAGACAAGTTCAATAACTCAAGGGAGAATTCTACTGTCCCCAGTCCATGGGGAATGATGGGTGACGTTTCGGGTCATGACCCTTCTTCTCGACCCGAAAGGTCACCCATTCCTTCTATCCAGAGATGCTGCTGGTCCCGCTGAGTTACTACAGCATTTTGTGTCTATCTTCAGTTTAAACCAGCACCTGCAATCCCTTCCTACACACGGGGATCAATGCCTGGCCTCGTGTTACCCAGAGTTGGATCAATTCCTTGGCATAGACTCATACTCAGAGGTGAGGGATGGTAAACTAAACCGGTGCTGCCAACATGAGTGACAAAAATAGAGACCACAAGCTCTTGGATGTCCCTTCCTTTGTCCAGTACTGCAAGAATTCACAGGCCATCAGGCGTTAAATTCAGCAAGGCAAGAACGGGCACTTACCTCATCCCAGGCTTGCTGCCTGAGCCTCGCAGATCTTCCGATTGGAGGACCATTGTGCCCTTGCACAAACACTGACTTGGCATGGTTTGAACGGACCTGCTTGGGTGCTAAGCACTGGGCTGCCTTGGAAACGCTGATATCAAGAGAAAGATTAGAGTGTAGGAATTCCACTGCATTGCAGCTGCTGCTTAATATTTTAAATAGGTATGTAAGTCAGCAAACGGGTGCATAATAGCGGGGGCCTGCCTGTCGCCATTTGCCTGCCACAGTATGAACTCTCCCTTTCTGTACCATGACCTTGTCCTGGTGGCAACTGGAGCAATCTTATCCTTGGCCAGCAATGTTCCTGCTTCTCTGAATTATCAATTCAATTGAAGTTGAGCTTGTAAATCAGAAAGTTCTTTATTACTTAACTGTGCGAGACAAGGAACCATTATTCTACAGTCTCATCCCAAACCCACACTCTGCGAAGAGGTGGGCCACCGTCTCCTCTTCGTATCAGCCATCCTGAGGGCAGTGTGCACTGTTAGTAAGATTACGACGGTGCAAGAAGGATCTGACTGGGAAGGCTCCTCTCACCACCTGCGAAGCCAGGTCTTGCTGCTTGTTGGTGAGTTCTGGTGATGAGGCATTTCTCCAGACAAGCTGGGCAGTCTACTCAGGGAACCACGCTACATGATCCATTGAAGACACAAAATGCTGGAATAACGCAGCGGGACAGGCGGCATTCTAGAGAGAAGGAATGAGTGACGTTTTGGGTCTCTTCTTCTTCAGACTGATGTCAGAGGAGTGGGCTGGCCAGCATTTTGTGTCTCTCTTCGATGTTAATCAGCATCTGCAGTTCCTTCCTACACATGATCTATCGAGTCCTTGTCCTTCAGTGCCTGCAGGATGTTCCATGCTGACCACTGCTCGATGGACTTGTGATCAAATATGTGGGACTGGAAGAACCTTTCCACGAAGGACTGATGGTGCAGCAATGTCCAGCTAACTGGAACTATTTTCATTATCAATGTCAGACTTCTATAATCCCAGAGCAGGGAAAATAAGGGTACAACTTTCTAAATTCAAACATTGAGCAAAAGTTTGCATTATTTCATTGATCTGAGTGCTCTCACTACTTTCATTCCCTCATATCTATTTTGCTTGGATCTGGAAAGGCCGATTTCACTGGCCCTGATGGGTCTGGTAAATTATAATTATAACACAAAGTACTTGTTCTATAACACCAGGATAAGCACTCAACTAAGAAAACCAAAGTACTATCTAAACTGAATATACCAACTTATGCTGAGGACAATAACTAACTCCTTATGCAATAAACACCTACCTACATAACCATACAACCATATAACAAGGATATATGGAAACAGGCCCTCTCGGCCATTCCAGTCCATGCCGACCATTTGTTTTCCCCTAGTCCCATCTACCTGCACTCAGACCATACCCCTCCATTCCCTTCCCATCCATATACCTATCCACTTTACTTTTAAATGTTAAAATCGATCCTGCCTCCACCACTTCTGCTGGAAGCTCATTCCACACAGCCACCACTCTCTGAGTAAAGAAGTTCCCCCTCACGTTACCCCTAAACTTCTGTTCCTTAATTCTCATGTCATGCCCTCTTGTTTGAATCTTCCCTACCCTCAATGGGAAAAGCTTATCCACGTCAACTCTGTCTATCCCTTTCATCATTTTAAAGACCTCAATCAAGTCCCCCCTTAATCTTCTGCGCTCCAAAGAATAAAGACCTAACTTGTTCAACCTTTCTCTGTAACTTAGTTGCTGGAACCCAGGCAACATTCTATAAATCTCCTCTGTACTCTCTCTATTTTGTTGACATCCTTCCTATAATTAGGCGACCAAAATTGTACACCATACTCCAGAATTGGTCTCACTAATGCCTTGTACAATTTTAACATTACTTCCCTACTCTTATATTCAATGCTCTGATTTATAAAGGCCAGTACATATAAAGTACATATAAACATGCTCATTAAAAAAAAACTGATCGTGTAGATGCAAGTAGAGTATACTGTATCATTGGGGTTATCAAGTGGGCACCTCCATTCACTGAAATGTTTCATTGAGTTGGGCCCTCAACACCTCGGGAAGGCTCAACAGTTAATTCTGATTCATGACCCCTGACCCCCACAAATATTAAATAGTGAGAAGCTGAGTTGGGGTCTGGGCCTCAAATATTGAAGCTGGAGAGGGTGTGAAGTTGATATGTGAGCACATTGTCAGGTCTGGAAGCCTGTACACATAAGGAAAGTTTGCAAAACGAAGGTTGCAAAAAGGACACAGTATGCTGGAGTAACTCAGCGCGTCAGGCAGCATCTCTGGAGAACATGGATAGGTGACGTTTTGGTTCAGGAGCCTTCTTCAGACTCAATTTAATTGAAGAATATTGGTATTAGTATTGGTATCGCTTTATTATTGTCACCTGTACCAAGATAAAGTGATTCTGAGAAGCCTGGATATACAGTATGTAAATAAAAAGGATGTGCTTTTCTTAAGCTTGATCAAAACCAAGGAGCATAGATTCATACTAATTAGTCAAATGATTAAAGGGGAAAGCTGTTGGTCGCCAACAAATCAACACCCATCAAATCTGTAAATGTTTTTAATTTTTTACTTAATGTCTATCATTTAAAAATTCTACAAGCAAAAAATAAAACACTGTTCTTTTTAGAAACGATCAATAAGAAAAACACACTATTAAATAATTATAAATGCTAAACAAAAATATCCAAATAGCAACATTGTAACAAACAGAATATGTTATTTCCTTTCCCGTGGGCTCACTGTCCCCTTTCATACTCAATGTAGATCTATCACCAGGTTGGACCTTTAACATGATCTAAAAGCAACATCCCCAGTGTAAAAGCTCGGGAAACACAGCAAGCTCCTAATTTGTTACTGTATTCCATGGGAAGTCCAGCAATGGAGCACAGCTGCGAATGTCTTGGTGGATTCTGGCCAGTTCCTTCCCAACGTGAATGTTTACATCACTGTTTCACAACTTCTAATGAAATGTATCTCTTCAACTTGAAATGTATTTCTGTCTCTCTGCCCAGAGATGCTGTCTGGCTTGCTGAGTATGTCCAACATTTTTAATTTCAGATTTACGGCATCTGCTGTTTTATGTGTAAAAGGTACATTTTTAAAGCAATTAATCATCGTTATACCTCTACAGACCATGTCATAAGGTCATTGGTGATAGGAGCAGAATTAGGCTCATCAGGTCTACTTTGCCATTCAATCATGGCTGATCTATCTCTCCTAACACCATTCTCCTGCCTTCTTCCCATAACCCCTGACAATATGGTGTCTTTGGTGCACTACAAGCTTTTTGTCACTTCAATCAATCAATTAATTAATTAATTAAGCATTGGTCAATAATGATGATTTCCTCTTCCTGTTTTCAGGAAGGACTTTTTCTGTGAGCCAGAATTGATTTCCAGGGCCAAATAGCCTTAAAGATATAAAGAAGATATGAAATATAAAATGAACACGTTTGCTTCTTCTTAAATGGCTGCATGGATGACAAATATCTACTGCAAGTTTTGATTCTCATCCCTCCGCTAACCTCAGCATTTCAGCATTTTTCTTTCCTACAATGTTCTCCTTTGTCTCCTGCAGATCATAAAATAAGAAATAAACCCCCATTGAAGATCCAATATTCAGAATTACGATTGCGTCAATGGAATATTTGGTGACAAAAATTTAATGCTAAAGTAGCTACTTTGCTAAGCTCTCTCCCCCTTCCATATTGCTAGCATGTTATAGATTATAAATAACATACATGCCACATAATGGAATATTGGTGAACACGAACCACATGTAAAGCCAGTACAGATAGAAGTAATCAGTGGATTTATGCAAAGACCAATAAACAAACCAGGATATAGGTTTTACAACCTCATTCAAATAAATATTTGTCACCATTCTTCACAGCATCACCTACATTTCAAAATAATTAATTATCTGTGAAGTGCTTAGGTTTATATTAAGGTTGTGAAAAATGCTAATTAAATGAAAACCTTTTCTGTATTATGCACTGTTGCATTAGTAAGTTTTATTGTTAGAGAAGTTCACATAAAATTAATTCCCATATGACCTCATGTGCGAGTTGGCCCCCGGTGACCCCGAGTTTTCTGTGGTGATCATAAGGCAAGAAAATGGAACAATTTTTATCAACTCGTTCAACATTGCGTTTATCTTAGTGTCAGTACCGTGGGAACAATAATCTGAAGAAACAAAGATAGACACAAAATGCTGAGAAGTTCGGACCAGGCAGCATCTCCCCTTTCCTTCGCTCCAGACCTCCTTCACTCTTTCTCACACATGCTCCCACCCTCCCGGGGGCCGAGAGTGTGCTGCAGATGGGTTCACACCGGAGATACACACACAATGCTGCGGGCGGGACCTGCATCTTCTCTGGAGCGAGGAATGGGTGGCATTTCCTGAAGAAGGGTCTTGTGCTGCAACACAATTGGCAATCTCTGTACAGATTTGCCCAGCAAGCAAGCAAACCACAACTATGAGCACGAGTCTATCATGAGGATAGGGGCATAAGGCAAGAGAACATATTAGTATTTTCCCCCTCCTCCTTGTCACAGTGTTGCAATGTGCAGCATTTGACTGAACTTGTCAACACATTTCTCAATGTACCCATGTGTGAGGAAAGCAAGCCCTCACATATCAGATGATACACTGTGTATTCCATATCCTAATATGATGAATCCTACTAAAAATAGTACTCCCTGAATGTGCACATTTTCTGGAAAAAACAGTAAGGCCTCCATTTTCTTTTGGTCCTCCAAAGTTCAGTCTGCACACGCAGGGAGAGGTTAACGCAGGACATTTATCGAAACAAGTTGTTAAGGTATTTTGATTTACGATAAATAAAATGCTTTGTCTTCAGGATAAAGTAAAAGTTATTTAATTCAGCGTGGAACCTGTACTTACCGATTTAAAATCTGTTACTCTTTTGGATCCTTTATCCATTTTGTTCCTGTCTGTGAGGCTGTTTATATTCTTGTAGGCTAGTTTATAGGATTTTAATTTGCTGCTGATTTTCTCACCTTGTTTTCTCAACTGGGAACAGAACTCAGTTGAGAGTTGTTTTTGTTACCAATCTTGGTGACCATTTTAAAAAGAGAACATGACAAATATATATAGGAAACAAGCAGGTGATCAAAGTTAGCAATTGGCTATTTTCTGGCCTGCATTTTGATCCCCCTTGAGATTCAGATTTTTTTTAAAGCTTAAATGGTGTAAGAATTATAAGATATAGTTGATAACAATGGACAATAAAGCAGATTGATTTTATTACTGATAAATAGCAAATATTTTGAGAAATATAATTGAATACCAGTGATTAGATAAGAACCGAAGAGCAAAAGCAGAGGTTGCTCTTGCGACTACATGTCTTAATTCAATATTCAATAAGATCATGACTGATCTTTAATCTCGGTGCCACTTCCCTGCACTAACGTTGTATCTCTCGGTTCTCAATATCGAAACATTTATCAATCTCCATCTGGAATATATTCACGGGCTGAGCCTCCACAGCCCTATTGGGATGAGAATTCCAAAGATTCACTACTCTCTGAATGAAAAGTATTTTTTCTTATCTCAGTCCTGAATAGTTAATCCCTTATTTTGAAACTGTGATCCTTGATTCTCGGCATTCCCACCACACTAAACATCTTTCCTGCAAGGTGTCTGTACATTTCAATGAAATCATCTTTTATTCTTCTAATCATGGGACTGTATAAGCATTATTTGTTTAACTTATTTTCATACAACATAAATGCCAACACAGTGAGGGGTTTGGCAAACCTTCACTGCAATTTTACTTCGGAGTCACGTGAGTGACTACGTGAAGACCCCGCCAGCACGCATGCGCGACATATTGTCTACCGCATTGCGCAACGACAGGCTGTGGAAGCGCTGCTCCACCAGCGGTTTTCAACAACTCCAGGTCTGTTTTCTCCTTGTAGGAAGCTCTTATAGAGTTCCTGCTGGAGATATCGCGGAGCCGCCTACACAGCGGGGAAATCCCGGCTGCGAGAATCGCGGGGATGCCTGGCTCGGCGGGGGGGGTGGGGGGGGGGAATCCCACCCCAGACTTTGCGGCGAATTCCGTCTTCAGGGACCGGCTGCGGTAAACTGTGGAGATTGGAATCTGCGGAGAACCTGGGACAACAAGAAGAGTCAAGCCGCGGGGTGAACCCGGCTCAAGGAAACCCGGCCGCGGGGACCGTGGGAAGATTCTGGCCGTGGGGTGATTCCTACTCGGGGAAACCCGGCTGCGGGGACCGCGTGGAAGGCAAACCGCGGGATGAACCTGGCTCGGGGAAACCCGGCTGTGGGGACCGCGTGGAAGGCAAACCGTGGGATGAACCCGGCTCGGGGAAACCTGGCCACGGGGACCGCGTGAAAGACACAAGCTGCGGGATGAACCCGGCTCGAGGAACCCGGCCGCGAGGGCCGTGTGGAAGACACGACTGCGGACCGCAGAAGTGCAGATAGCCGGCGGCATTTTTCAGACTCCGGCGGCCCAGAGAGGTTCAACAGAATCTGAGAGGCCTGGGCAGTCCAGGAGGGTTCCCCTCCGACATGGGTACGTCCTCAGACGCTTTTACCCATGTGGAGCATGGTTATCGTCAGTAGAGCGCTCATCCCACGAATGCTCCATCCTGATATGGTCCATGGAATGGCATATCAGCAGAAGTATACCGCCGGCGGATCAGCCCGGAGACTCGGCTGGGAACATACCACCGGTGGATAAGCCCGGAGACTCGGCAGGGTCCGGGCTGGAAGATTTACCGCCTGCGGATAAGCACGGAGACTCGGCAGGGTCCGGGCTGGGAATATACCGCCGTCAGATAAGCCCGGAGACTCGGCAGGGTCCAGGATGGAAGATTCATCGCCTGCGGATAACGACAGCGGCCATTTATCCCGCATGGAGCGGAAGACACGGAAGTATGTCCAGGGAACATACTGGAGTACAAGCGTGAGGTTCCAGAACATTCTGGCATGGCATCAAGACCTTCGCTAACGAAGAAACCTGGAGGCCAGAGTTCCCTCGTGAAGCTGCAGCCACCTCACGCCACATCATTACTAGAACAGGTGCCAGCTGTGTGATACCATGCACCTGCAAAAAATTTTCTGAAAGGACCAGCAGTGAACAGCGTTATGTGGGGGTATAATGCACACTTCAAAATGAACTGCTTCCAGAAGAATGCCATCGGACCTGCCTTAAATTGCAAATCTGCAGGTTCAAAGAAGGCCAGCAATGTGCAGCCGCCGAATCCTCTCTTCAGGAACCTGCCCAAACAGGTAAGACCCGGATGAAGAATTAAAGCTGTCCGGCTTATCAAGGTACCACGGCAACAACACACCCCACGGCAAGCATTTCACTGAAATTGGTGGCAGCTTCAAAACTGGGCACAGGTCTTTCAGGCCAAGGCCCAAACTGGTCCTCAGGGAAATGGCTCCACGCACCCCAGCAATCCTACTCTCCAAATCTGGGACGGAATTAGAACCCGCACCAGGGGCCTTTGGGCTTACCACAAGACCACCAATAACCATGAAGGTAGGTGGGTCTGGTTCTTTCCGGAATATGAGGCATGTGGACCATTTACAAGTTGGTAAAGTTACACTTGTTTTATGCAAGCAAGACAGAATTGCCTTTCAAGACAGGCCGCAGTTGCGGGCCGCTCATTGTCACAATGGAAGATACTGGTTCAACTCGCATGTGCAGTATAAACATTTCTGAATAGGAAATTTCATTACTCTCTAACAACAGAGGAACATTTCCACTCGCAGGGCTCACCGGAGATATTTGAAATTTAGCTGGATGGGGCAATGATAGAGTCAAAAGCATTACAAAAACGGGCTAACCAGCCCCTAGGCTATTTACCAAATTACTAAAACCAGTGCTTCGGCTGCTCACAGCTAAAAAAGCTACTGTTATGGCCTATCTGGATGATGTTCTAAAACGCTGTATTTTGCAAAATCAGCGGTATCAGCAACAAACTATATTTCAGAAATTGGGTTCTCATCCATCCAGTTAAATTTAAGTTGATACCAACTGAAATTATTGAGTATTAGGATTTACCTTTAACTCTATTAAATTGTCTGGGATTGGCAATATATTGGCTTTCAGCTGTGCTATTTGCGCCTTTGCATCATCAGAGCTATACAGCGTGCAAAGGAGCAAGCTCACAAGTACCATGTAGATCATTACTTTCAGATCTATGCTATCCCCAGCTGAAACTATCAAAGTCACCATGGTGGACAAACAGTATTCAGCATTGCCCCACTAACCTTCATCAGTACTCGTCAGTTAATTACTAACTGATGCTATTGCTCAAAGATGGATAATTACTAAATACCATCTTTAGTTACGGAGGCGGATGGGGTTGTATGAGTTACCAATTGTTCAGTTATATGGTATCAACTACCTATTCACACTAGGTGCATTCTGTGGATTAAAGGTTTGTGCGAATATGCATAATCTGCATGCTCAAGTCTAACTTGATACACTCTGGTGCTGTTATATATTAATCACATGGGTGCAATCAAGTCAAAGTATCCAGTAATAGTTTACCTAACTTCATTTGGCAATGGTATATCTTCATGTATACTCAATGACAACACAGAATGGATGTTGGATCGCAAGTATTTAAGGACATTGTGGGCTCGATGGAACACCAAAAGATCAAAATGTCTGCATCCAGGCTCAATCACCAGTTGCAAAATACGTGGCATATCAGTGCCGATGGATGCATTATCGCTACACTGGGGAAGAATGCTCTTTTGTCTCCCTCCATTACCTCATTAGACGGGTCTTGCAAATTCAGCAATTTCCCGCTTCAGGCATTTTCGTAGTGCCTTACTGGCCAATACAGCCATGATTCCCGCTGATGTTGGGAATGATGATAGAACCTTATATGGTTATTCCCATGCACAAAATTGCTGGTTAGCTGTGACTCGGGAAACCATCCTCTGCATACATAAATCAATTAATTAACTTGCAGACTGGGAAGACCGTTCCTGCGGCTCGGATTGTTAAACCAAACCATGGACGTGCTCACTGCAATTGCAGGGATAGCACCAAATAAGCAGTACTTTTCTCATAGGAGATGGGAAGTATTTTGTTATGACATATAATTTGGCACGGATGACTGACGTCTTGAAGTTCAGTTTCTATATGGGGTTTGACAATCATTAATAGTGCAATTTACTGTGCCCAACGTGCCTTCTCAGCATATTGGCTGCGGGGAGCAGAATCCACTCTTGTCGGGTCTCACCTTCTGATATCTAGTTTATGAAGGGTATCTTCAACTCAAAACCCACCAGGCCAGGTACGCAGATATATGGGATGTTAACATTGGATCATCCCTGTCCTTGGTCAAACTCCCTAACCAAGTGGTTATGCTCATGGCGCTGAGTCAGCGCAACGGGTCCACTCTTTGCATAGCTGTGACTGGACAGGATGATTATTCTGCAGGCTAATTACATTTATGTTATGACTTAATCAGCAGAATACACCAGGGACATCAGGTCTCAAACTAGAATTGTTGGCATATCCCATGGACCTTCGGTTGTGTGTGGCCACACATCTACACCAGTATGTTAAGATCACTAGAGCCTTAGAGACTCTGAACTAGCTATGATTGTTAGTCACATAAAGCCTCATAAGAAAATATCACTACAGACCATCTCCAGGTGGTTAAAATGGGTTCTGGGATACAAGAGTGAACACTGACATTCAAGTTTCACTCCACCCAGGCTGCAACAATATCAGCAGCAGGGGATGGACGTTTTACAGGATCACATCCTGGCGGCTGCAGGATGGTCTAACGAACGATCTACCAAACATTTTAGAAATATCCTTTGCCAGACCGGGGGTATTTGCCAACTCTATTTTAGGTCTGTTTTTATAGTTTCCTCCCGGTTGAGGGAGGTTACTATTATCATTATTTGTCCATTAATAGCATCAACATGTCTATACCTTTGTCATGTCTGAATGCATTATTAATATTCATTCTTCACTGATGCAGTGTGTGATGCATGGACTCGTCTCCACGGCATGAAATCACAGAGCTTTGAAATCTTCACGTAGTCACTCACGTGACTCCAAAGTAAAATAGTAAGATTAAACGAGAACTTACCAGTTTAAAGTTTGATCTTTATTTTATGAGGATTTACGTTGAGGGATTACGTGCCCTCCGCTCCCAACCCTCTATTATAAAGGTCAACTGGTATTTTAGTTCTCTTATCTTACTATATTTAGTATCTGTGATTTCACACGGCTGCTTTGAAGAATGCCGCGCATGCGTGTTGGTGGGGTCTTCACGTAATCCCTCAACGTAACTCCTCATAAAATAAAGATCAAACTTCAAACTGGTAAGTTCTCATTTAATCTTATTATTATGTCCCATGCCTAGGTAGCGAGGCCTGACTTATACACAATATTCCAGATGTGGTTTCACCGGCCTTCATTTATTTTCTGCATGATGCCATCATTCTTATAATCAAATCCTCTTACTGCACCTGCACACTATTGACTGTGATTCTTGTATTTAAAAAACACTCATATCCCTCTGCACAACATTTTTTAGATACCTATAGGACCTATAAAGCAGTCATCTCTGGATTGCTTATGGTGCCCTGTGCTGGTAAATATCAGAAGATGAGTCAGCTGAATGAGATAGGAAGGAGAGTTTAGAATTTTGGGCTAGATAATTGGGACTGTTTGGGGGGAAAGTGCAAGTTCCATGGGTTGTACCTGAACAAGAATGGGGCCAAAATGAGAAAGTTTGCTAGATTTAGGAAGCATTTAAACCAATTTGGCAGTAGAGTGGAACACAGATTGGATGTACAGTTGGAGGGGGGTGGGGGGGTGTGGTTGGTGCAATCGAATACAGAAGGAAAGCTAAGACATTCAGCATGCAGAGCAAACATGAGCATGAAAAGGTACATGGGAGGAATGCAAAGTTAAATTGCATCTATTTTAATGCAATGAGTCTGACTATTAAGGCAGATGAAGTTGGAACTGATCAGCATATGGAATATGATATTGTTGCTGTCACAGAGATTGAAATACAGGACTGGCAACTCAGCATTCCAGGGTGTAGAATCTTCAGACATGATGTTGAAGGGGGTGGGAGATTGTAGGAAGATGTAAAAGGGCATGTGGCATTGCGATAGAGATCAATGAGTCCATTACTGCAGTTTGGACAATATCTTGGAAGGGTCTTCAAATAACTCTGTTCGGTGGAGTGCTGGAGCAAACAGACATAATCACTTTGCTGGTAAGATACCATAGGCCTCCTAAAAGTCAGCAAGCGATGACTGAGATACAAGGATTTATAGAGTTCTGCGAAAGTTTTGATATGTAGAATCAGACAGACATCGAAAGGGTGGATAGTCAGTCTTTCCCATGATGAAAAGGAAGGCATAACCTCAAGGTGAGGTGGAAAAATTCATGGAGATTTACAAGGCAAGTATTTTATAAAGGGTGTGGTAAGTGCCTGGATCGCACTTCCATAAGAGGTGGGGGAAGGAGATAAGATAGTCATTTAAGAAGTATATAAACAGGTACATGGACACACAGGGAATGGAGGGATATATAGACTATGTGAAGGCAGATGGGATAATTTAATTTGGCATCATGGTCGGCACAGATATTGTGGGCTGAATGTTTCATGCTATATGTTCAATATACATTGCAGAGTAAGAGTTACAGCAGCAGAGGATTTCAACAATATTAAAGGTCTCCATTCTATCAGAGTAAGGTTTAATCTGTTAGTATGCAAGTCATAGAGAGAGTGAAAGGATCTGAGAAATCAACATGGAAGAGGATTTGTAGAAACAAGGAACTGCAGCTGCTGTTTTACACAAAAAGACACAAAGTGCTGCAGTAACTCAGCAGATCAGGCAGCAGCTCTGGAGAACAAGGATAGGTGATGGTGTGGGTTGGGACCCTTAATTGTGGTAATCCAATATTGTTTTGTGGTATCCAATATTAACATTAGTGCGAAAGGCCTAAATAGGTGGGGTTTTTTAAATGCCTTCAGAAGAGCTTTTTAGACATCTGCCTCCTGCGCACCAAGGAATAAAGTCCTAGCCTACCCAACCTCTCCCTATAGTTCAGGCCCTCGAGTCCTGCAACATCCTTGTAAATCTTCAGTGGACTCATTCCAGCTTAATGATATCCCTCCTATAGCAGAGTGATCAAAAAATGCAGCATCAGCATTGTCTGGTACAACTGTAACATAACATCCCAATTGGATACTTAATACTGTGACAGAGGACCATTAATGTACCAAAAACCTTCTTTACAAGACGGAATCTTTACCTTCTTTACCAGAGCATCCTTACCTACTGCATCACAGTATGGTATGGTAACTGCTCTGTTGCCGACCGGAAAGCTCTGCAGAGGGTGGTGAAGATCGCCCAACGCATCACAGGCTCCTCACTCCCCTCCATTGAGTCTGTCCATAGTAAACGATGCCTGCGCAGGGCGCACAGCATCGTCAGAGACAGCTCACACCCCAACCATAGACTGTTTACCCTCCTCCCATCCGGGAGACGCTACAGGTCCCTCCGCTGCCGGACCAGCAGGCTCAAGACAGGTCTTCCCGGCGGCTGTCACACTTCTCAACGCTGCACCTCAATGACTGCCTGTCTCCACCCCTCACCCCCCCCCCCCCCCCCC
This sequence comes from Okamejei kenojei, assembly GCA_035221665.1. Classification (NCBI taxonomy): domain Eukaryota; kingdom Metazoa; phylum Chordata; class Chondrichthyes; order Rajiformes; family Rajidae; genus Okamejei; species Okamejei kenojei. The sequence goes on along the minus strand of CM069140.1, from coordinate 55,159,118 downwards.
CCCGGACTATCCAATCACCAGCAAATTACACGGATGCCACTGCATATGTATATGTATTACTTGTTTATTCGTAAGTTCGCCCTTCGGAGATACCAACTGCATTTCGTTGTCTCTGTATTGTACACTGCATAATGACAATTAAAGATTGAATTAAAGGAAGAAGAAGAAATGACCGGGGTGTGATTGATCCTTGATTATGTTGGCTGCTTTCCTGAGGCAATGCGAAGTATAGATGGTGTCGATGGGAAAGGCTGGATTTAATGATGAACTTGGCTGCATTTACAAAACTTTCGCAGAACTCTATAATTTCTTGCAGTCTTGGGCAAAGCAGTTGCCAAATCAAGCTGTGATGCATCTGGACATAATTATTTCTATGGTGCATCTGTAGAAATTGGTATGAGTTATTGCAGATGTGCCACATTTCTGTAGCTTTCAGAGAAAGTAAGGAGATTGTGTGTTTTCTTGTCTGTCGTATCAATGTGGTTGGGCCAGGACAAAATGTTGGTGATATTTACATTTAGAAACTCTTGACCATCGCCACTTCAGCAGCATTGATACATTCCGGGGCCCTTGCTCTACCCTGCTTCCTGAAGATGATAACAGCTCCTTCATTTTGGATGGTGTTTTGACACCATGCTGCTGGGTTCTCTACCTGCATCCTTTACACTGTCCTATCATTGTTGGGGAATCGGCCCACAACAGTGGTGTCATCCGCAAACTTGTAAATGGAGTTCGAGCAAAAACTAGATGCACGGTCACAACAAATAGGGAGTATAGTAGAAGCACCCAATGTGAATGGTTATTTTGGAATTTAGGCAACAAAACACCCTCCACGGTGAGTTTCTAGGTATAAAAAAATGTATATGCCTTTACATATGCCCCGATCCAAGATGACGCACAACACATGTGACTCTTTGTGTGGTCACAGATATGGATCTGCAATCACACATTACAAGCATTCCACACTTCAAAATCTCTGCTCATACAACAACATTTAACTGTACACTGTGAATGACTCGATTGTAATCAATGTATTGTCTTTCTGCTGGCTGGTTAGCACGCAACAAAAGCTTTTCACTGTACCCCGGTGCACGCGACAATAAACTAAATCCAAGCTAAAAGTGGATACTTTCCCCAGGGACTGAGGAGATGGATATCTGAGATGTATCCCAGGCCGTCCTGCAATGAAACCAAGAACCAAAGATGAATTTTGGTGTGTGTAAATAGGGCCATAAGTTTATATTACTGTGCAAATATAAGGCCATACTCAACAACGACATCAAAACAACGAGGTTGTGTCCATCCATGTCATGGTGTGCCTATTTAAAACTATCAATCAATGAGTGATAAAAGAAAGCAACTACTTTGGTAAGGTTGTTGAGAACCATTCAAGGACAACTGAAAAAAATGGCTGAAACTTTACTACAGAATTTGTAGTCTGATTGCATGGGAAAATGCCTGCACGCAGGCATGTTGAGCAGATCTTCCAACTCCCATCCCAACAACAATTTATTAAGGATACTTTCCAGTTACCCTTGGTGTAGCAAAATAAACGTCTTTGAAGAGTGAGGGACTGTGAAAACTGATACGAAAGAGGTTTGGTTACATCAAATGTCCTCACCCTCACATATACCAATTACTTTTTGGGATATAGATTGCAGAGTCTAATTTTTAAACCGGGGGAAAATAGTTTGCAAAGCGTTCGTACATATGTTGTCTTCTCCAAGCCTACTTACAGCAGAGTAATTATAAGGTCATTTCTGGATTACCACACACACATAACTGACAAGAAACCTTTCCCTAGACTTACAATGGATTGAATTTGAGGCTGAAAGGAACCCACTGATGTTTCGCACATTTTCTGCGACAAACTGGGAAAAAATTTCATTGCAAATACTGTAACTTTCAGAGTTGAAAATAATACACAATTTATCCATCCAATTTCCAATTCTTTCTGATCCTACCTTTGTGCGATGTAACTGTTTATTTTTGCGAGGAGACTTGAAAACCTCTGTGCAAAGTGATGCCATCATTATCACAATACATGCCACCTGGACTGAACATGGTAATGAGGCATTGAAATAGAAACGTTTTTTGATCATTGAGACCTGTCAACAGGTGTTTGAACCCAATCGAGAGACACTATCTGAGATAGATAGAGCTATACCCCAGAGGTACTGTCTTCCAGATGGAATACTAAAGAGGTCCATTGTGTGAATTAAATAGAAACATAGAAACATAGAAAATAGGTGCAGGAGTAGGCCATTCGGCCCTTCGAGCCTGCATCTCCATTCAATATGATCATGGCTGATCATCCAACTCAGTATCCCGTACCTGCCTTCTCTCCATACCCCCTGATCCCCTTATCCACAAGGGCCACATCTAACTCCTTCTTAAATATAGCCAATGAACTGGCCTCAACTACCTTTTATGGCAGAGAATTCCATAGATTCACCACTCTCTGTGTGAAAAATGTTTTTCTCATCTCAGTCCTTCAAGACTTCCCCCTATCCTTAAACTGTGACCCCTTGTTCTGGACTTCCCCAACATCAGGAACAATCTTCCTGCATCTAGCCTGTCCAACCCCTTAAGAATTTTGTAAGAGTGGAGTATTCTGCTCCAGGTTCGTGCAAAAGCAGATCAGTTGATCATTTATCTCTCAATGTTATTTGTAGAACTGTGGTACACACTGGATATCCTGACATCACACAAACAATCTGTTTGAAAAAAAAAACACTCCTTTGGTTGTGAAGTACATAAGGACTAACTTCCTTCTTTTATATCCTTCATTTTCATCCTTCTCTTTCTTTCTTTTCTCCTTGATTCCTTCGTTAGGCGTCAAGGATTATGGGAGAAGGCAGGAGAATGGGGTTAGGAGTGAGAGATTGATTAGCCATGATTGATTGGCAGGGTAGACTTGAATGGCTTAATTCTGCTTAAAAGAAAACAAACCAAAAGGAATACTGCCAAACAAATCAAATGGCCCGCAAACAATCAAGTTTATTTCTCCTTGAAAGCCACCATTTTTAGTAACAAACTGGCAGAAATTCTTCTCAATTTCCTTATTTTTTAACTACCCACAGGGGTGGAGTCGGGGGGTGGGAGCGAGGGGGTGGAGAGGGAGGAGTGTGTGACCATTACTCCTGCAATTATCCCCTTCATAAAATATGTTGTCATATCTGATGTAAACATATTTACCCTTCCTGACAGCAAGATTTTACAAAAGGGTTGAATCCTGTAATTCCCATTAATTTAAGCCCCATTTGATAGAATGACAAAAATGCACACTCCTCACAGTGCAATATTTGCATAAAGGCTCAAAACAAAATACATAAATATCAAATTATCAATCCTATGCAGGTAGATCAAAGCTGTTCCTGCAACATGCAAAAACAATGAAAGAAATGTGGGTTGCAGCACTTCCAGCATTATTCTTTCTGCGTGCTGACTCCAAACAATCAATATTCTCTCTGTTGCTGGAGTTTCTGGTATTATTCCCACAATGGCTATGGAAAATGGGTGGGATGATCTGCCAGCTATACATTTGTCAGTATTTTGGCTGAAAGTGGCTTGGCTCCTCAGACATTGTCACTTGACCCTGTATGTGGTTTTCCTGCACCATTGATTGCAGCAATTAGAGGTTGCTACCTCAGCACAACTTAGTGGAATTGAATGTGGTTACGTGTAAACAGAACAGTAAGACGCTGCTGAAGAGTCTCTTTCCGACATTTGGGTTTGACTCCAAACCCCCTGCCTGCATTATAATGCTGTTTAATGGGTGGTTATGATGGAGGAATTTTACATTTACTTCCAATTTCATTTCAATTGAGCTAAATAATAGTAAGATTTAGTTGAATTGTAAACACTGCTGTCTGTGCCTAACTAACGAGCACATGGCATGGAGGGCTTTGACGCAGTGATGAAGCAGGAGAGTAAAATAATAAACAGAGAAGAGCCACAAGCATCATAGAAATTTAATATGTGGTAAATTTCTGTCATCTTAGGTTACTGATTCACTATCTCAAGTTTCACTTTCATCACAATTTCCCCACCCTGTATATTTTGCCATGGCACAAATTGTCTCATCCTTAAACATGTCATGTAGCAATGTGAAAATTGTGTTTCAGTTATATTTTAAATATTTATGTCAAAAAAAGTCACCCTGACCTATTGTTCCGAGGCAGCTCAATTTCTCTCACCGTCTAAATGCCAAATGTCAAATGTTCAATTATAGATCAGACATAGCAGGCTACAGTCAATCTCCTATTGGCACAAAAACAGCAACAAGAATGTTATAACAGTAGTAAGTTTTTTCCACACGAAGCAAATTACTCCAAAACGTCACGAACAAAACAGAAAACAAACACTATTGTCTAAAACGCCTCCTATTTTCCAAGTACCAATTAATTATATCGCCAAGAACTTGTTTAAAATGTATTTTTAACATCATTACAGGGCTGCCAATTCTCACGCTTTGAGCGTGAGAATCACGCATTTGAAAAAACTCTCACGCCCTCACGCTGATCAGAAATATCTCGCGCTCTGTGGTGAGAAATTCTGTGATCAACGAAAATGTCAAAACTCAGATAAAGTGCATGGTCCGTGGGTGTTGGAGAGCCGGGGCTGAGGGAGGGATGGGAGCAGTACCAGTGACGGGAACAGATGCGGGGAGCCGGGGCCTGCCATGGAGCAGTGCAAGAGTCCCGGGCCGTCGGAGGCGTTGGAAGCATTGCGCCGCTGCCACGAGAGTCTCTGTTCTGAAGGGACAGAGACTCCCAAAGGGAGGTGGAGAGAGAGGGGAAGGAGACGGGGGGGGGGGGGGGGGGGGGGGGGGGGGGGAGAGGGGGTGAGGGGGGAGAGACAGAAGGGGAGTGAATGGGGAAAGAGAAGAGGGAGAGGGGGTAGAGAGAAGGGAGAGAGTGGTGGGGAGAGAGATAGGGAGAGAGAGGGGAGAGAGGGGGAGAGTGAGGTGGGAGAGGGGGAAGAGAGAGAGGAGTGAGAGGGAAGAAAGAGGGAAGAGAGAGAGGGGGGGTGAAGAGGGAGGAGTGGATAGGTCAGAATGGGAGAGTGAGGGGGAGGAGAGAGGGGTGGTAAAAGAGAGAGAGGAGGAAGAGGGAGAGGGGAAAGAGAGAAACGGGAAGAGAGAGAGAGATGGGGGGCAAAGAGAAAGAGGAGATAGAGACAGAGGAGTAAGAGAGGGGAGAGAGAGCAAGGGAGAGTGAGGTGGGAGGGAGAAATGGGGGAGAGAGAGAGGGGGGAGAGAGAGAGGGGGAGAGAGAGGGGAGGGAGAGAGGGGGGAGAAAGAGGGGAACGAGAGGGGAAGAGGAGAGAGAGAGAGAGAGGGGAGAAAGAAGAGAGAGAGAAGGGAGAGAGGTGAGAGGGAGAGAGGAGAGAGAGAGGGGAGAGAGAGGGAGAGAGTGTGTGGAGAGGGAGCGAGAGGGAGAGAGGGGGAGAGAGAAGAGGGGGAGAGAGAGAAGAAAGAGAGGGGGAAAGAGATAGGGGAAAGAGGGGAGAGAGAGCTAGGGGAAAGAGAGGGGGGAGAGAGTTGGGGGAAAGAGAGGGGGGAGAGAGTTGGGGGAAAGAGAGGGGAGAGAGAGGGAGAGAGCGGAGAGAGGGGGAGGGCAGGAGAGAGAGAGGAGAGAGGGGGCGTGAAAGAGGGGGAGAGTGAGGTGGGAGGGAGAGAGGGGAAGAGAGAGAGGGGAAAGAGAGAGAGGGGGGAGAGAGAGGGTAGGGAGAGGGAGAGGGGGAGGGAGAGGGGAGGGAGAGAGGGGTAGAAAGAGGGGAGCAAGAGGGGGAGAGAGAGAGTAGGAGAGAAAGAGAGAGGGGGAGAGAAAGAGAGAGGGGGAGAGAGGGGGATAGAGAGGCAGGGCTGCCAGCTCCCATGCATTGAGCTTGAGAATCACGCATTTCGCCACATTCTCACGCTGATCATAAATTTCTCACGCTCTGTTGTGAGAAATTCTGTGATCAACGAAAATTTCAAAACTTATATCAACTGCATGGGCCATGGTTGTTGGAAGCAGAAGTAGCGACGGGGACAGATGCGGACGGGGAGCGGAGCTGGCGAGTGTTTGCCCGGCTGGCGAGTCACTCACTGCAGCTCCGGCCATGGAGCAGCCTCAGTGCAAGGCGTCAGAAGTGTTGCGCCGCTGCCGTGAGAGTCTCTTTGCCAAATTCGCCCAGGTGACCGGCATGGATTAGGCTGCGGCTTGGTGCATCCTGGAGGACAACCAGTGGCTGCTGGAAGTAAGTACCAGGCACTGGGTAGAAACGGTGGAAGATAGTGAACTTCAAATGGGGGTGGTTGGAGAAAGCATCCTGCTTGCCTGCTAGATTTTCATTTACTGTAACTGCAGAAAAATTGTTCCCGATGTTGGGGGAGTTCAGAACCAGGGGTCACAGTTTAAGAATAAAGGGGGGGCCAGTTAGGACTGAGATGAAGACAAACTTTCTTCACACAGAGAGTTGTGAATCTGTGGAATTCTCTGCCACAGTGCAGGCCAATTCACTGGATGTTTTCAAGAAAGAGTTACATTTAGTTCTTGGGGCTAACGAAATCAAGGGAAATGGGGAAAAAACAGGAAAGAGGTACTGATTTTAGATGAATAGCCATGATCATATTGAATGGCAATGCTGGCTCGAAGGGCCGATGGCCTATTCCTGCACCTATTTTCTATGTTTCTATGCTTGAGTATATGGCAATAAAACTCGATCACTTGATTTTGAAGCATTCATGCATGGTGGAGGTATAATGTAGTCATAGAGTGATACAGTGTGAAAACAGGCCCTTTGGCGCAACTTGCCCACACCCGCCAACATGTCCCAGCTATGCCACCTGCTTTTGGTCCATACCTCCAAACCTGTCCTATCCACATATCAGTCTAACTTTTTCTTAAATGTTGGGATGGTCCCTGCCTCAACTACCTCCTCTGGCAGCTTGTTCTATACACCCATCACCCTTTCTGTGGATAAAGTTACCCCTTAAAAAGTTACCTCTTAAAAATAATTCATACAAAAAAACATTGAAATCATACTTCTACAATGCACTAAAACATGATTTTAATACATCAAATTTCCAAAATGTCCTACCCTGGGAGGGGGGACACCCTTCTTCCACACTTCTCCCCACTCGGTTGCTCCACTCCCTCACCGGGTACCCCCAAGGCCAGTGATCAGTGATCGCTCAGCCTACCCCCTTTCAAAAACACTCCATGGAGAACACAGCCAGATGTGAGCGGGGAACTGAGGCCAGTTGTCCGTGATGTCTGGATCCCAATGCTCAGCGTTTCATGTTTTGGACTTGGCTAATGTTATTGATTTGTAATTAGCCTGATTTGTAATTAGTTGACAAAACATTAATTTATTAATCTGGAATATCCAGGGGGATGGGATAAGTGTAATATTAAATGACATGCATGGTGTCAGGCTGTCTGTCACAACATACAGCCCTGATAACCCATTATTTCCTTCAGTTAAATATTGGGAAGGTAGCACTATTGTCATTTGTTTACCTCACTGACTATTTCTACCCTCCCCCCCTCCCCCCATTCCTTTGACAGGTTGAATAGAAATGTCCCCAATCTCGTTGCTGTATTAATTGAACACGTAGATGAACATCCTCAAGGAGTGTAATCAGATGGATACTGATTCAGATGTGATGTTTAAGAGCTTGTTCAAAGAAGGGGCATATTTTAAAGGAGTGACAGAGATACTTGCAGGGGAATGTGTGAGGAGTTTATTTGTCTTTAGTTTTAGCTTGAACCAGGACATCTGAAGATTCAAAGTTTAATATAGTAATTGTGCTGATACTGACCCCAACCAACCACGTAATGAATATCATCCATTCCGGAGGTTTTACTTTTATGATGCCTTTTAAACTTCACTTGGATTTCAATCACTTCAATGTAGAAGTAATTGGGAATGGGGAGCGTTGGAACAAAACTTTGGCCTCGGTGCATATTAACTGTAATGTAATAATGTATGCATGTTGGTAGGTACAATCAAAACAAAGATCTTTTTATCATTGTTGTGTTATGAATACCACAGAAAATATTATGTACTCTCAAGATCACATTTAATAGAATAATATTACTTAAATATATAGTTATTGAACTTTGCATTTTGAAAAAGTCCCAGCTGAGAGGAAGACAACAAATAATAACATCCTCTCCCCCCCCCCCCCCCCCCCCCCCCCCCCCCCCCCCGGTCGCTATGCTCCCTCGGGCTTGGTCTCTCGCAATTTCTCCAAACTCCAAACTCTCACCCAATGTTGGCAGCCCTGTCATTAGCCCTGAATTATACATCTGTTTTATTACTTATGATGTCTGTTATGGCCCTCCTTTATATGATGGAATTGATTTGTGCAAAACTTGCTTTCTGAATCTGGCAAAGAGTCTGATTTGGTATTATCTAGAATGGCAGCAGTTAGTTCAGGCTAGTCTCTGCTTTGTCCTTCTCTGCTCTTAGGTTTACTTTCTTCATGTCCATCCAAGGCTTTTGCCTCCATGATAGTGGATGGCGTGAAGAGCTGAAATCCTAACTTACTTTGCCTTATTAATCCTAGACTGAAAAATACCTTAGATTTATCAGGATGTTGCAAGATTCAAGGACCTGAGCTACAAGGAGAGGTTGAGCAGGCTAGGATGTTATTTCTTGCAGCGCAGGAGGATGAGGGATGATCTTATAGAGGTGTATAAGGTTATGAGGAATAGATAGCGGCAAATGCACAGTGTCTTTTATAGAGGAATCAAAAATCGCAGGACATTGGTGTAGGTCGGTTGGGGGCGCTGCGAGTCGGCTGACCTGCCAGCATCGTGTTTGTTATTTTGACTTTATTTGTTTTGTTTTAGTATGTCCTAATGTTTGTTTTAATGTCTCTCGGTATGTCATATGTGGGGGGTGGTGGGGGAGAAAAGGGGGAAACCTTTTTTCAATCACTTCCTCGACGGAGTGGCGACTGTTTCCATGTCGCTTCTCCGCCTCCCCTCTTGCGGCCTAATAGCTTGGATTGGAGTGTCCTTTCCTGGAGTCAGACCCAGAGCTTCAGCAGTGGGCACAGTGTGGACATTTCCTTCATGAAGCGGGGTGAACTCTTTCCGGGGATCGCCAGAAAGGAGTGCTCCGATCATTGGCCTGGTGACTTTGGAATCATGGGGCTGTGGTCTGCGGAGCTTCTAGCCGCGGGCGTGGCGTGGACTTACCATCCGGAGCCTGGGATCCCTTGCCGGGGATTGCCGGAGAAGAGCTCCGACCGCCGGCCTGTGGCCTATAACATCCTGAAGCCGCAGGAGAAACTGGCTGGTTTGGACACTCCGAGCCATGGAGTGTGTTCGACCGTTCCGACGTCGGAGTTTCGATCATCCCGACGAGAGGGCCTGTACATCCGGCCATCCGTAGCGGCGACTTCGGAGAGTTCATGCCCCTGACCACGGATGAACAAAGGAGGAGGACTGACTGAACTTTGTTGCCTTCCACCACTGTGATGAATGCTGTGGTGGATGTTTATGTTGAATTCTATTGTGTATTGTGTGTTCTTTTTTCAATTATATCGCTGCATGGTAAATTCATTTCACTGTGCCTTAGTTGGTGCATGCGACGAATAAAAAAATACATTTGTAGTGTATTGTTTAAGTTGTGGTGGGGGGAGGATTTTATCGGAACCTGGGGGGCAACTTTTTGATGCAAAAGGTGGTAGGTATAAGGAACAAGCTGCTGGAGGAGGTAATTGAGGTAGGTACTATCACTATGTTTAAAAAACATTTGTTCAGGTACATGAATAGGATGGGTTTGGAAGGATATGAGCCAAATGTGAGCAGGTGGGAGTAGTGTATAAGGGGCATGTTGGTCGGCAGGGGAAAGTTGGGCCGCTGCATGACTCTATGACCCTAAAGGGTGGCTCTCAGCAGGAAGGAATGCAAGTACATTGAAGACATTTGCATGTAAAATAAATTGCTAATTCATAACAAAACAGCACACAAAAACAATGGCGGAGGATGGCACAGGAGATCATGGAAAAACGATAAGGAGGCTTCCCCGAAGGGAGAGACTCCTGAGAAACAGGGATGGGAAAGAGATAGAGCCTCAAGAAGCAATAGGGAGATGGACAGAAAGAACAGAAAGGTTGAGATGGTTCAGAATGCAGAAATTGAACATAAAATTGCCATTCGAAAGAAAAGGGAAGTTTGTCTATCAAAGCTGCCTTTTCGATAAACATGTCTTAATTAATGTAGACATTTCCCTGCTTTCTCAATTGATCGATTGATTGATTATATCAATTGAACGATACAGCATGGAAACAAGCCCTTCTGCCCACTCAGTCCACACTGAACTTTGATCACCTGTTCACACCAGTTCTATGTTATCCCACGTTTACATCCACTCCTTCGGGGCGATTTACAGAGGCCAATTAACTTTCAAACCCACACGTCTTTGGGATGTGGGTGGAAACCAGAGCACCCAGGGGAAACCCACACGGTCACAGGGAAACTGTGCAAACTCCATACTAACAGCACCCAAGGTCAGGATTGAACCCAGATCTCTGGTGTTGTGAGGCAGCAGCTCTACCAGCTCCACCACTTTGCCGCTCTCAATCTCAGAAATAATTCTGGTTAAATATTCCATAATTCTGGCAGCTAACTAAGTTCATCAGTTATAGGAGCAGAATTAGGCCATTTGGCCCATCAAGTCTATTCCGCCATTCAATCATGGCTGATCTATCTTTCTCGCTCAACCCCATTCTCCTGCCTTCTCCCTAACTGGTGCTAATCAAAAATCTATCAATCACCAATTTTAAGAATGTCCATTGGCTTGCGCTCCATAGCCTTCCACAGATACATCACCCTCTGGCTAAAGAACTTCCTCCTCATCTCCTTTCTTATGGTAGCCTTTTATTCTGTGGCTATGGCCTCTGGTTCTAGACTCTCCCACTAGTCGAAACACCTGCACCACATTAACTCTATCCAGGCCTTTCACTAAGGAAAGATCCAGAATATTTAAATTATCCTCATATCAGTAAAGCTGAAGTTCTCCTAGCAGCGCTCACTTCCCCAGCTCCAAGCCCCAACATTGCATTACATTGAAGCAATCTGAGAATGCAGGAAAGATTGTGCAAAACAAAACAAAAGGTGAAAGAGAGACTGTAATGAAGCACGTGAAACAGATTGCTAGCACAGCTGGTAGAAGAAAAAGCTTTAATAGTTTCATGAAGGAACTACATGCACCCTTTTCAACAGATGGGAATGAGGATTATGAGAATTGTACCAACAGAGTGCTGTGTATGGGTGGGCACGCCAAATAAATCAATTACATTGCTTGCCTGAAACTCTTGTGTTTTGGAAGAGATTAAAATAACAAATCTCCCTGCAAAACATACTTTTTGAAGCAGAATCAAGTGAAAGAAAATAAAGATGGAAAATGTTACCTATGAAATAGCTCATCAACGTTTATGACTGACGTTCAGCGGTATATCTTGACAATTTAGCACCAGCTTAAATACCAAATGTCTTTATTTTTTATATTGAAAGATTCCTGCTGATTGTATGGGGTTTGAAAGAAAATATAAATCTGGCCTGGTAAAATGTATCTTTTCATATACTTCAATAAAATTACAGATGAATATAGGAGGATCCTAAATTTGTTAATTAACAGGCAGCTTAGAAAACCAAAATAAAAATGCAGCTGCTATATATCTGAAATCAAAAAACTAAATTACAGTAAATACTCAGCAAATCAAACCATATCCATGGGGAGAGAAACACATTCACAGTTTCAAGTTGATCTATCATCAGTCGAGCCAGGATTTTGCCATAAATGTCAAATGCCTTTTCATGCCTTTTTTGGTGATTTCACCAAGACAATGCCTTTCTCATGATCGAGTGCCTAAATCAGCCTTTTTTTGCTGTTTTGCTAAAAGACCGCGCTATTTTCTTTAGTTGTACTGCGATTACAATGATGTTTTCTATTAATATTAATGTTATTATTAACGTGTTAACATCGAATAACTTACAAGAAAATTTCCAACACCGGGGTGAAACCGGGGGCGCCACCATCGGTCGTTCACTTCTTCGTGCCGCTGCCCGCTAGTTCAGTCTGCCCCAAGATCTATTTAAGAAAGAACTGCAGATGCTGGAAAAATCGAAGATAGAGGAAAAATGCTGGAGAAATTCAGCGGGTAAAGCTGCATCTATGGAGAGAAGGGATAGGTGACGTTTTGGGTGGTGACCCTTCTTCAGACTGATGTGCGGGGGTGAGGGAAAACGAAAGGAAGAGGCGCAGACAGTAGGACTAGAAGGAGGGCTGGGAAGGGGGAGGGAGAGGAGGGAGAAGACAAGGGCTATCTAAAATGAGAGAAGTCAATGTTGATACCGCTGGGGTGCAGATTACCCAAGCGAAATACCTAAGCTTGTCTCCTCACTACATTTACTGCTGGCTTCAGTCGCAAATCTGAGTCTTTGAGTGATCTGTGCAAGGCACTCATTGATGCTGGAATTCCACTGTGGAAATTAGAAAACAAACCTCTGAGGTTTTTTATACAAATATACAGTGGAACATATACCAAATGAGTCATCATTACGGGGAAAATATGTTGACAACAACTTCAACATGTTTGTGCAGAAAATTAGAGATGAAGTTGCATGCAACAAAATATGGATCTTAATAGACAAAGGAACCGATGCTGTGGGTAGATATGTTGCCAATGTTGTCATCGGTACACTGGAGGCAGGTCAACCATCAAAGGAGTATTTGTTGACATCGGAAGTATTGGAGAAGTCAAACAGCTCAACTATTGCTCTGTTGTTTACATCTTCACTTGCTATACTTTGGACAGAAGGTATAAAACACGAGAATTTTCTTCTTTGTGACTGATGCAGCTCCGTACATGAAAAAAGCTGCTCGCGCTCTTAAAGTTTTAGTCCCCAAAATGTTGCATTTGATATGCCTAGCTCAAGGGCTTCATAGAATTGCCAAGCACATACGTAAATTGTTTCCATATGTCGATCGCCTAGTTTCCAATGTAAAGAAAATCTTCCTCAAAGCACCATCACGTGTGCAGTCGTTCAAGGAAATGGCACCTGAGGTTCCGCTACCTCCTCAGCCTGTTTTGACTAGGTGGGGTACATGGCTCTCTGCTGTACTATGCTGCATATTTTGAAAAGATATAATAAATCGTCAACTGTTTTGAAGAAGAAGAATCTGCTGTAGTCAGGATCATCAGTGAAATCATGCAGAAATAGTCCCTCCACCACAATCTTGTGTTTATTGCTTCCAATTTTGCAAACCTCCCACAAGCTATCACTTCCCTTGAGAAACATGGTGAAACATTAATGAATAACTTGCAGGTTTCATATGAAGTAACTGACGATATTCATAAAGTTCCTGACAATGTAGGTAAAGGCATACAAGGAAAATGTGAGTGATTTTAGCTAACTAAAGGTCTTGAAAAAATACAAAACATAGCTCTGTAGCTTGTTTCTGGTATGCAGCAGTGACCTCAGCTGAGGTAGAAATAGGTTTTTCACAACTGAAGCATATTCTTTCCGACAGATGGTATAGTGTAACACCAGACAATTTAAAAAAAATGCTAGCAATTATGTGTAACCAGGCAACTTTGGTAATTTAATGTAGTATGCCTTTTTCATGTAGTATATCATTTTTAACCATATTTTGGTGGTGGAAATACATGCCTTTTTCTGCCTTTTTTTGTCAATGAATGCCTTTTTCATGCCTTTTTGTAATTTTATGTTGCCTTTTTGCCTGCCTATTTCAGAGCGTTTTAGTGCCTAATCATCCTGGCTCTAATCATCAGGATAGTGAGACAAATATTTTGATGTGAATTAATTTGAAAAAAAATTAAAAGTTCTAGACATTAAATGTTTAATAAAAGATTAAGGTTCTATATTTCCAAGTGCCTAAGAATGCGATTGATAGTGTACATTATGTTCAGTTACTCCTTAAGTGTTTCTGAGTAAATTAAACTGGGGATAGTTTTGTGTTCTTCAATCATTCTGAAGAAGTGGCCCGATCTGAAATGTCTCCAATCCATGTTCCCCAGTGATGCTGTCTGACCTGCAGAGTTAACCTGTCCCACTTGGGCATCATTTGCGTGTCATTTACGCAGCAGGCGACCTGTGACTGTCGTGTGAAAATTGTCTAGCATTACGACAGTCGCGCGCCAAGTACTCTTGAGGGCCCTGCATCTTTTGAGAGCCATTTGCGATGTCGTTCGTACTTAGTCCGATCTCCGTGGCAAGGATTTTCCCAATGAAAAAATTAAAAAACTACGCGCACTTTATACCTGGTTGGTCACGTGGTGCGGTGCTCAAATGACGCGCCGATGGCGCAAGGGCAGCGCATGGTTACGGACGTTGATGCACGGTGACGCATAATAAATTGCCATAGGCAATGTTTGTGCGTCACCGTGCGAAACCATGCGTCACCACACGCTACGCATACACCATCAGTACGTCAGCGTATGCCATCAATACATCAGCGTGCGCAAGGGATACATCACGCAGGTGGTGCGTTAGGATTTTGAGCACCCCAAAATCCTGGGGCGCCGCGCGTTACCACGCATCACTGCATACGCCACCACGCCTCACCACACGTCACGACACTCCAACCAATTTTTAGGATGACGCGTAAATAATGTGCAAATTATGCCCAAGTGGGACAGGCCCTTCACTCCCAACACTGCTTGTCTTTTTACCTGTCAAACTGCTTCTAATTTGCACACAATGTTTTATGTTAGGCTGCAAATTGACTGCAAATTGAGGAGCAAAAGATTGCTGCAAATCCATGCCATCAGGGGCTGGCTGCCTTGGAGATCTGCAGATCCTGGCAGTAGAGCATTTGCATTCTATTATCTTGAAGCGGATCTGAACCCAATCCCATCTGAAGAAGGGTCTCGACCCGAAACGTCACCCATTCCTTCTCTCCAGAGTGTCCCGCTGAGTTACTCTAGTTTTTTGTGTCAATTTTACGGTAAGGTAAAGATGCCTGATCACATTATACCTTGTCCTTGTACATTAGTTGTGTATATTTGCTTGTGGTTATGTTCTGACAGCTGTTGTACTTCCACCACTATCTATCCCCCTTAAGTGTTTTTTGATGGGACCATTGTAAATACTTCCTGAACTACTTATAAACTTATATCAGCCATCAGTACAAGGGAGATGAGCGACAATGTGTGCAAACCAACTTCTGATAGCATACTGAAGGCTTGTCACCTGCCTATTCAGGCACAATTATTATTTTCCCCAAGGATAAATCTTTTTTGTGGATGGTCTCTCTTGCGCAGGTATCATTACAGGCCCAGAAAAGAGCAAAGCAGCTGCCTAGTGTTGCTGAATTGCTGACGAAATCTATTCTCAATTTATAGGTAAGATAGATACTTAAAGAGGTTTCAGATAGTGTCATAGTCAGAGAGCTATCACCCATCTTGCCCTTTGTTGACCAAGATACTGGGTTTGTCCTATTAGCCTGCATTTGGTCCAGGGCCCTCTAAATGTTTCCTACCATATATCTGCCAAATGTCTTTTAAAATTCTTAATTGTACCTGCTAGTATAGCTTCTTCTGGCAGCTCATTCCCGATATGGTCTACTCTCTGAGTGAGAAAGTTTCCTCTGATGACCCTTTTAAATCCCTCCCCTCTCAATTTAAGCCAATGCCCTATAGTTTTAGAATACCCTATCCTGAGAAAAAGACAAACGTTCACTTTTACAATCTTGTAAACCTCAATAAGGTCATCCTTCAGCCTCCTATACTCCAAATAAAAAAGGTCCCAGCCTATCCAAGTCTCCCTATAACTCTAGCCCGCAAGCCCATGTATCTTCCTGGTGAATCTCTTCTGCACCCCTGTTCCAACTTAATGAAATCCTCTCTATAGCTGGGTGATCAAAGCTGCACACAGTACTCCAAGAGTGGTCTCACCAACACTTGTCAGCTGTATCGTCCTGTTCAGCACACTGTCTAACGGACTGGTCATTTTCAGGGAACCATGCACCTGTACTCTCAGATCTCTCTGTTCTGCAACACTCTCCATGACTTTACCATCTATAGTATAAGTCTCACCCTAGTTTGACATTCCGAAGTGCAAAACCTCACACCCTTTCAGAATTAAATTCCATTTGCCATTCCTTGGCCCACCATCCCAACTATCTAAATGCTGGTAGATCCTGTCCATAAGAATCAACTTGAACAATGTTCCAACCACTGATGTCAGGCTCAGTGGCCTTGGAGTCCTTGGCTTGTTCTTTCTGCCCTTCTTAAATACCGGTCCAACATTAAGTACCCTTGGGTTGACTTCACTTCACTTGCACAAGGCTAGCAATGTGAAATAATTGGTAGTTGGGAAGCAACTTGACCTTGCACCGAACCAGAAAATAATGCAGTACTTTTGATGCTAAAAAGAAATGTCTATATCAATTTTTTTAAAGTAATGAGTTTGTTTCTCATAATTGCACAGTTCAATGGACAACAGACAAAATGCAACTAAAATGCATTGCCGGCATGAGGAATACAATGTGCTTTTGCAGTGATCTGACCAGGGCTCTCAGAATCAGCTTCTCCTTGACAATGAGAATAAGCCTGGCCCCATTTGCTTGAAGCACAAAATTCCAGTTGCAGTGGTAAACATGAAAATCAAGAGAGACAATATAACACATGGTACAGATACCGATCTGAGAAACCCATCTCACAGAAACTCCCCTCTCAGAAATGTGGCACTTCCACTGGCAATCCCTTTGTGAGCCTATGTTATAGAGTGACATAGAGTTTGAGATCTGCACAGCATATAAACAGGCCTTTAACACAACTTGTACATGCCAACTGGGATGACCTCCTGTACTATTCCCATTTTTTCTGCCTTTCGACTATGTGTATCCGTCTATTCCTTTTCTGTCTATATATCTGACCAAATGCTGTGACTGTACCTGCCTCTACCACCTCCTCCGACAGCTTGTTTCATATGTTTTACTCTCTGCATGAAAGGTTTATCTCTCACATCTACTTTATATTGTTAATATTCCTTCTCTTCCCTTAAACCTATATCCTCTAGTTTTAGACTCTACTACACTTGGGAAAAGGACTGTGACTATCTACCCTACAATTTTGCAAACCTCCATAAGGTCACCCTCATCTCCTAAAGCTCCAGCCACCCTAAGCCTCAACAGTCATCTCCACCTCTAAATATCAGCACTTTCCACCAGCCATGTGGCAAGAATTCAGGCTGAGGCCTACAGAAGACAGGACAGAGTGGAATGTATAAGTTTGAATTCAGTTTGATACACTATGATTTCAAAATTTGGTTTGGAGTTGCTTATATTACATGTGGGGAACTAATATAATAAAGGAGGTTTAGCGTGTTTAGTTGATTATCCATAGTCTTATAATCAGCTAAAGATATTGTTTAATCTTTTTGTTATTTTCTTCCTCCTCCTTTCCCTCCATTGGCTTTGCTGATAGTGGCAGCGCTAAGCCCATGGCCCAGTCTACATACATTTGTAAAGCTGTCTTCCTGTTTAATTTAGTTTAGTTTAGTTTTAGTTTAGTTTAGTGATAAAGCATGGAAACGGGCCGTTCGGCCCACCAAATCTGCACCAACCAGCAATCACCCTGTACACTAACACTATTTGCTAGTTGCATTTTGTAATAGAATGAAAGACTTGCTTTCATCTATTCTTTCATTCAAAACAATAATTATTGTAGTGTATATGTCATTGGCGATATGAATGCAGATATCTCAGATAGGAACTCATTATTTGCCAATCATATGGCTCAGTTCTGTCAAGATAATAATTTAATATTGTCAAGCAAAGTGCTTTTACCTACAGATAGCTATACTTATATTAGTGAGTCCTGGCACACCACATCATGGCTGGACCACTGTATTAGTACAGCTGATGCACATGCCTCATTGGGGTGTATGAGCATTCTGTACGGGGCAGCAATGACTGATCATATACCTGTTGCTATGACAATAAATGTTGAACACATACATGTGGTATCCAGAGATAGAAATAGCCTTAATACAGAAAAACTGGACTGGTCAACGCTTACAAAGGAAGACATCCTAGCCTATTATGCCTATTATGCCCATACAGAGCATGGGCTATGACAGGGGCCTGTGTAGGAGCACAAGAAGCTCACTAATGCAAGGTATAAGTATGCTGTTCGCTTCATCTGTAAAAATGAGCAAGCTATGAGGGCTGATTTCATGGCTAAGAAGCTGCTAAGTAACAATGCTACAGATTTTTGGAAGGAAGTGAGAGCTCTTAGCAATTGAAAAACATCTCTACCATGTACTGTAGATGGAATCTCCGGAACAGCTAATATCGCGGAGTTATGGCGACAACATTTTAGCACTTTATTCAACTGTGTCCAAGGTGACTTGTATAGGGTGGACAATATTGAGAGCAATGACTCGATGGTGATTATGTCACATGAGGTGTATCATGCCGTGAACAAGCTGTCCAACAACAAAGCAAGTGTCTTGGATCATATCTCTGCTGAACATCTTAAGTATGCGAGTATGAGGATAGCTTCTCTCCTAGCTATTTGTTTTACTGGCTTTATGATTCATGGCTTGTTACCAGACTCAATGTTGTCTGTCCTGTTAGTGCCGGTTATTAAGGACAAAGCTGGTAAAGTAGGCAGGTATGCCTGCTCAGTCTAAATAATTACAGGCCCATAGCTTTAGCCAGCATATTGTCAAAAGTCTTAGAAAGAGTTCTGCTGGATAGAATACATGAGTTTGTTAACTCCACAGATAACCAGTTTGGCTTTAAAGCTAAACATGGCACTGACTTATGCATATATGCCCTAAAGGAGATTGTAAACAAATATAGAGGAAAAAACTCTTCAATCCTTATGTGCTTTATTGATGCTTCCAAAACCTTTGACCGTGTTAATCACAGAAAGCTGTTTGGTAAAATGTGTCAAAGAGTGGTGCCTAAATACATTGTGAGAATACTGGCCTACTGGTATGCCCACCAGACTATGCAAATAAAATGGGGCAATAGGGTCTCAGCCCCATTTGGGGTTAACAATGGTGTTAGACAAGGGGGAATTTTGTCCCCAGTCCTTTTTAATCTATATATTGATGATCTAACAATTGAAAGCCTGTAACACTGGGTGCGTGATTGGTAATATTCTAGAGAACCATATTATGTATGCAGATGATCTTGTGGTCTTTATTCCATCTAGCGCTGGTCTCCAGCAGCTCCTTACTACATGTTCCATGTATGGTTTGGAACATGACATTAAATATAATGCTAGTAAGAGTGCTGTTATGGTCTATAGAACCAAAGAAGATAAAAGCCTAAAATATCCTGATTTTAAATTGTCTGACAACAATCTTAGTGTCTGTAATAAGATAAAATATCTAGGGCATATTATTACAGAACAAATGACAGATGATGAGGATATTCATAGGCAACGACGCATGCTGTATATACAGGCGAATATCCTCTTGCGTAAACTTGGTGCGTGTACAGATGTGGTGAAGATGGCGCTATTTAGAGCATACTGCACACCCCTCTACACTGCGCACCTGTGGTCGAACTATTTAAAGACAAGTATGCAGAGACTAAAGGTGGCATATAACGATGCCATGAGAACACTGCTAAGGCAACCAAGATGGTGTAGTGCCAGTAATATGTTTGTGGCTGCAGGAGTCAGTACTTTAGAAGCTATTCTAAGACACCACATGTATAAATTCAATTGCAGGATAAATGACTCTAAAAATGTGCTAAGTGTGGCCTTGACAAACATAAGGGTTATCACTACACGCTACGAATCCCAGTTGTGGAGACACTGGTATCGTTGTCTCGTTGTACAACATTGATCATTTTTTACTATGGATTTTTAACATAAGTATTGTGGGTTTTTTTAATAAAATATATAAATTATGATGTTTTTTATGTGATTTACCATGATTTATATATATTTATATTTGACATGCAATGCATTTTTTAACGTAATGTTACCCATTGTCTGCACCTTGAGTCCGTATTAAAGTTATTATTATTATTATTATTATTATTATTATTATTATTATTATTATTATTATTATCCTACACACACGAGGGACAATTTGCAATTTTACCAAAGCCAATTAATCTACCAACCTATACATCTGTGGAGTGTGGGAGGAAACCGGAGCACCTGCAGAAAACCCACACAGGTCACGGGGAGAACGTACAAATTCCGTGCAAACAGCACCAGTAGTCAGGATCAATCCCGGGTCTCTGACTCTGTGTAAGGCAGCAACTATATCACTGCACTACCGTGTTAATTAAGTAATTCTGATGGTGACTTTGAACCAGCAGTTGCTGCACAATATGTTTCTTTTAGCAGGAGGCAACTCAAGGGCAGATGAAAAGGAGAAAGGAAATGACAGACTTGCAGAGAGAAAGCATATTTAGTTTCACACGAAGCTAACAGAAAATCACTGTGATTGCTCAATGAACAAACATTAACCTATATCACAGATTCCTCTCCTAACTAAAAGTGATATTAATGTCTGAGTAGTACTCTTAATCAAGTTTGACAAATGGTATAAATGTTAATAGGAAAATACAATGTGGAAGTGGCCCTTGCTCCAAAATTACAAGGAGCCAGGTGAAGGGCAAATTCTTGTCTCACAAACAGTGAAAAAAAAACAATGAATGAACTGGTGACATTTGCTGAGTGGACGTTTGTGCTGCTTTAAAAAAATTAACCAGTGCCCTCTGTAGCTATCTCTATAAATGATTTAAAAGGGATTAACGTGCTTGGTTTCTATTCTGAGATGCACACTTGGAAGAAGGGAAACCTGCTTCGTGGAAATTCATCAGCAGTGATAATAGAACTTTATTTTCCTCTGGAACTCTCCTATTTCTAAACTCACATTCCCTTCTAAATATTGCCTTATAGCCCTGAATATCCAATCCTTGGCTAATGTCACAGTTTGGTCACCTTAGATTTAGTGTGGGACTGTGCTCCACTTCTGACAATCTTACCTTCATGCCCACCCCTTTGGAATTAAGTGGGCGAGCGCGACTCACGTTGCAGCGGCCCCTACGGCCTGTCTGTCTTTTTTTTGTTTTTTGTCTAGTTAAATGTAGTTTTTTTGTTTTTTTTTGTATTGTTTTCTAACTGTGTATATGTGGGGGGGGTGGGGGGGGGAGGGGGAAACATTTTTAATCTCTTCCCTGCACGGGAGACCTGACGTTTTCCCTGTCGGGTCTCCGTTGTCGTTGGGGCCTGGTGCCGTGGAGCGGCCTCCGACCGGGACGACCTGGGGGCTCCAGTCGCGGAGCTGAGAGACTTACCGTCGTTGGGGCTGGCCGGCCTCGGAGCGTGGGGAGCGGTGGTGGATGGCCGCTGCGGCCCGACTCCGGGCTCCAGTTCCGGCTGCGGCCCGACTCCGGGGCTCCAGCTCCGGCTCCGGCTCCGGCCCGACCCCGGGGCTCCAGCTCCGGCTCCGGCTCCAGCTCCGGCTCCGGCTCCAGCTCCGGCTCCGCTCCGGGGCTCCAGCTCCGGCCAGACTCCGGGGCTCCAGCTCCGGCCCGACTCCGGGGCTCCAGCTCCGGCCCGACTCCGGAGCTCCAGCTCCGGCTCCAGCTCCGGCCCGACTCCGGAGCTCCAGCTCCGGCTCCAGCTCCAGCTCCAGCTCCGGCTCCAGCTCCGGCTCCAGCTCCGGCTCCAGCTGCAGCCCGACTCCGGGACTCCGGCTCCGGCTCCAGCTGCAGATTGCTGACAGTGGACTGTTGGGGTGTCGGGAGCTCGCGGGTCCGGGTGGGAGACCGCTCTCCGGAGCTCCGCAACACAACTTCTCCAGCCCGTGTCGCGGAGTTGGAACGACCCGGAGCGGGGCCATACATCGCCCGGCGCGGCTTTAATGGCTGCGGGACATTCCAGCGCCCGCCGGGGGCTCCAACTTTGTGACTTTGGGCCTGGAGCGGGGCCGTACATCACCCGGCGCGGCTTCAATGGACATGGGACTTAACACCGCCCGCCTGGGGCTTCGACATCGGGAGAGAGATGGTGCGGGGGAGAGAGAAGAACTTTGCCTTCCATCACAGTGAGGAGGAGATCCACTGTGATGGATGTTTGTGTGAATTTAATTGTTTGCATGTTTTTCTATGAATTGTTCTGTTTGTTTGTTTGTATGGCTTGTAGAGCCTCTCTGAGGTTCGAATGACAAGCAATAAAATCAAATCAAATCAAATCAAATCAATTTGAGGTCTTTTCATAGTTTGTGGCTGACTCATTTCCGTGGCCACCAATTCTGTGCATAACGACTCACACACACACGTACACACTTACACACATGTGAGCACGCACACATCCAAACCACATCCTGCACAGGTAATCGCTAAGGACCACAAGCTGGATTGTCCTGGCGAATCCATCATTGTAGCCTGCACTTACCCCATGGAACTCTGCCTTATTGATGCATCAGCAGATGACAAGGCTTCACTTTATGGAAAACCGCAGTACATACCACCTTCTAGGAATGCAGCCACTACCTCCTCCCCCCCCCCCCCCAATGTGTCATCGAAAAGCAATTTTTTACAGTGTTTACACTCTCACAAACAAATAGTTGACATTGTATTTATGCTTAAGTAACCATGATTCTTCAAATACTTTGCTTTTGTTTATCTAATCTTTGAGAGATAATTGCTGTGTCCACATGTTCACTGCTCTCTATACTCTGCTCTTAATTATCCTAAAGAGACTAGTCATTTAACAATTCTCACCACAAAGATGGGATGTCAAAATTCAAACTTGATTATGATGTGTGATTCTGACACAATGGACAAGAGGAGGTGTTTCGTAGTACAAATGTCAAGACCAAAGAGAGAGCAAAATTACCAAGGGTGCACTGTTCTGATGGTTAATGGTGTTGTTTGCAGCAAAGTCCATGCCTAAATATGTTTCAGTCAAGGAAGAAAAAAGCTCAAGCAAGCCGATGATTCTGTAATTGATTATTTGATTGAAACAATTTTGCCTTTGTTTAGATAATGTTTTGTGGAGTTTCTCCATTTTCATGTTGCACTCTTGCTTCTGTGTAAGATGGTAATGTGGTTTAGGTCCATTTGGGGACTGGGTTGGCACTGCTAAGGAAATTCAGAGATATTGGACTCGATATCCATCCACCAGGCACTATATTTTCATGCACATTACAGTGGTGTCAATGAGCTGGCAACATCTTGCTGTGAAAATGGAACAAAGTAAGTGCTTCAGGAATAGCATGGATCATAAATCTAAGAGTGGACATCAGTGTCTTGTAACAGCGAAGTCCTGTGATGTTTAAAGGGTCAATCATTACCTGGTTCAAAGCAGTAACTTAACTCATGGTCATTTTTTAATTTACTTTTTGGCCAGAGGACTTTGAAATCTAGGATGCCTACAGATACCCACTTCCAAAATCATAATGTCCTATCTGATGCTAAATGATCAACTGTGGGTCAATTAACCCCAAAGTGGCTGCACTATTTGGAAATTATTACATTAGAAGGTCTCGGATTCATGATAGGAATACTCAGCACCTTGCTTGACTTACTCTTTCTTGCAGCCTTATCCAGAGCTACACCAATCAATGCATCTACACACAACCTTATCCCTACATACATCACCCATTGAGTTCTGGCTGAGCTGCTAAGGAAATACCTCTCTCTGGCTCACTTGTTCCCAATTAATCATGTGTAATGTCTATCTTATTTCCCAGGTCAACATTTCTCTCTCAAAGTAACACTGCCAGATGCTGAATAGTTGATATTTGTGTTTTGTTGTGCCTTTGGTTGGATTTGTAACATTGAAACTTAACTTCCAAATGCAAAGAGCATGGCCCAAATCTCAAATGTATTTATCCTTCCACCCCCCCCCCCCTCCACCACCCCCCCCCCCCCCCCCCCCCCAACGCCACCTCCACAATATTCCACCTCTCTGCATTATCAAAATCTTCACCAAAATAATTTGCTCTTTCCTCTATCTCTTGATAAAACCTTTTTTTAAATTAATCTCTGATATCTCTGCTATGCAGCAGGCATTATTTCATTCTTCCTTGGTGCAGAGGAATTTGGGTTATCTTTCTGCATATGCACTATGTTGCTTAAAATCCAAGCTGCTATCCTTATCAAACAGTTGCAAAAGCCGCAAACTCACTCAAACCAGGATTGCGATCAAATAGCACAGGAGATCTTAGAATTTTTAAATGCTAGAATTGGCTGAAAGAAGCTTTTCTTTGATCTAAAATGCATTCTTTGACTTTTGCTGCTCCACGTTTTAGTCTATTTGCATTGTTCAATGTTCCCTATGCTGCCTTTCCTGTAAAAAAGCAAAAATTAATCATCGATAACATGCAAACAACAAATAATGTGACTTTGCACTTATTTTTCTGCAATTTGCCGGATGTATAGCATTGGAAGGGGAACTGTGTACAGCCATGCAGAATGTTACACAAAAAAACATTCCGATTTCCATTCACAAGCTGGTCTTAAACAGGCATTTTCTATTCATGGCACGAAGCTTCATTTGCAAATTAAACAAGAAGCTTTACTGTGGAGAAAATGAAAGACATCTCCCACTGGCAAAACATACTATTTGCTCAAGACAGACACAAAATACTGGAATAACTCAGCGGGTCAGGCAGCATCTCTGGAGAAAAGGAATAGATGACGTTTTCTGGGACGGAATCCTTCTTCAGACTTCTGCTGTCTGACTCACTAAGTTACTCCAGCTTTTTGTGTCTCTCTTCGGTATAAACCAGCATATGCAGTTCCCTCCTACACATATTATTTGCTCATCTCACTTAACATTCAGATGTCACAGATACCCTTACAAAACTGTAGATCAGCCTGGAATTATATTTGTGGCTTTACTTTCTAAGGGAGAGAGGCAATGAAGAGGATTGCAATGTATCTCCAGTATTTCCAAAGACAGACATTGTAATTGGACCTCTGCCTTTAGAAGTGGAAGGCTTACTATTGCAATCCAGTAATATTATTCTTGATTAAAAAAGTTATCAAGCTCAAATTCCTGAGAAACCTTAGAGTATAATAGTATAAAATACTGGCATTGGTATTAGTATTGTTTTATTATCTCCATGTGAACCAAGATACAATGAAAAACTTTGTTTTGTGTGCTATCCAGGCGATCATGCCATACATGAATAAATCCATTAGTGCAAAAGACAAAATAAACAGAGTGCAGAATATTGTATTACAACTGCAGAGAAAGTTCAGATGTATAAAGGGCACGGGCTGCACCAAGGCACAAAAAGGACGATCACAAACTTTAAAACAAATCGCAACAAAATACAAGCAAAATTTCGATAAACCATTTCTTCTACTTTGACTGAAGGTC
The DNA here is from genome assembly GCA_035221665.1 of Okamejei kenojei. Lineage (NCBI taxonomy): Eukaryota > Metazoa > Chordata > Chondrichthyes > Rajiformes > Rajidae > Okamejei > Okamejei kenojei. Next base: position 55,133,770 of record CM069140.1, on the reverse strand, counting down.
AAAAGCAACATTTGTTTGAAGAGCTTCCAAATTATTACTCTACTGATCAAGCAATCAATCCATTTGATTGGGAAGGAGGAGGTAGCAAGTTGCACAGAAGCATAATGAAGACACAAGAGACTGCCGACACTGGAACCTGAAGCCAAAAGGAGAGTAGCTGAAACAACTTAGCAAGTCCAGAAAGTATATGTGGAAGGAAACATACAATGGAAATTTCCTCCACAGACACTACCTGGTCCACTGAGTTCCTGCAGAAACATTATGATTTACTCAGTAAGCAGTTCAGGAGAATTATAGCCTTCGGTCAATACTGCAAACTTTGCTAACTGTGTTCCCTTTGCAATTCAAGAAAATAACCCAGTGTTTTAAAGCATCAAGTCACTTCCTAGCGTTCTTTCATTTGGTGAAAACATGAAAAAATAAATCTCTGAGTGATAGATCTAGGATAGATAGGCATGGCCGAAGATGATCTGGTTGGGCTTCTCCTAGGCCTGGCCAAGCTGGCCATCCGCGACTCATGGCGCCAGGCGGAAGAGGGCTTTGCCCGAGCCAGATGCTTGTCCTTTTACTGCGGTTAGGTCCGCGCCCGGGTGGTGTTAGAGAGGGTGACGTTATTTGTAACATAGTTGTTTGTAATTTAATGTCTGAATAGTTTGGTGATTCTGTAATATGGTTGTGGGTGTGTCACCACGGTTTTTGGTTTTTACGTTTTTGTATCGTGTTGGTATATAAATAATTATTTTTGATGCAACAAAATAAATGAATAACAAATTGGAAGGACAGTGGATTTGAATCTGTGTTTAGCTTATTGGGAGGATAACCAAATTTAAAGTTTTAAATAATTTATTGGCTATCCATTCAATTCACTGAAAAATTAAGAGAGTTAGCAATTAGGCCCACTGACAATTATCCCAAGGGAATTAACTGCTACAATTTGTTGTCCAAGAACATTCATTTTTGGAGGCAGAAATACTTTGGCCAAGAAACATTGTGATGTGAAACTTCTGATTTGACATACCCCACTTTCCTTCTTCTTACAATATTTTTTTAAACCTTGTCCCCTTTCCTTTTCCAACCAAGCTATTCAGACATTAACTTACAACCAACTATAGCATGAGAAAAAACAATGAGGAAAACAAAATTGTGGAAATTGTAAGGGACAAAGGAAAATTCTGTACAGACATATATCTGTACAGACATATATATTATGGGAAAAATGAACAGGTTTTAGGATGGGTATTCCCTGACCTGCTTCTCCCTAAATTATCTACATCATCCCTCCGGTGCAATTCAGCTTTGTGATGGGAGTACATTTGTCTGGTTAAGTGCAGTGACAACAACATTCAATATTATTCAGGGCAACTCTGTTAATTGGCACTCTATCCATTACCTTAACAACAACTGGCTGACAGCGACAGCAGTGTGCACAGAAAACAGCCGTGTATACCATCTATACTGCATCCACTCACCAAGACCTTTTCACACCAACTTCTCAAACCACAATTCCTGATATCTCAGAGAACAAGGTGAAAACGTTAACATCACTTAAGTTTCCATCCAAGCCATTTGGAAATATATTACTATGCTCAGACATGATCAAAACCCTTGAACTCCGCACCTACTCACGTTGTGGGAGTGCTTTCGCCATGTAGAATTCAATGGTCCACCACCACTACCTTATGCCTATTAGGATCAAGGATAAGTGGTGGCCTCATCAGTTAAGCTCACATTCACGAATTAGTGAAAGAAAATGAGCAACAGTGAGTGACATACAAATCTTAGCAAGAACAACACTAAATAGTTTTTTTTCCTGGTGTGATGTTGATAACAAATACAACAGCAAATCACTTCAGCAATGTTGTCTGACACGGATGTAATGTGCTATGGTATCTCAAAACCAATTTATTCAGATCATCCCAAGTGTTTAAAAGTTTGCTTTCCAGCAAGAACTTTCCCCATCTCTACGGTATTGCTTCTTTAAATCTTTTGACCCCTGTTGTCAGTCTCTCCTATCAGTATGAAGCAGCAATCTATCCTGTAAATTATCTGGTGCAAAATGCTAGCAAAATAGGTTGATGTATAAAATGGAACATGCCTAAATGATTGTGCAAATATATTTGGTAGAGAAATGTTAGCTGCAGTTCAAAACGATGTACATCCTGTGGCTGCTGAGGAAGCACAATCTGCCACAGGCAATGATGGTCCAATTCTATAGTGCCATCATCAAGTCTGTCCTCACATTCTCCATCATGGTCTGGTTTGGCTCAGCCACCAAGCACGACATCCGGAGGCTACAGCGAATCGTCCGATCAGCTGAGGAGGCTATTGGCTGCAACCTTCCCTCCATTGACGAACTGTACACTGCAAGGGCCAGGAAGCGAGCGGGAAAGATTATCTCTGATCCCTCTCACCCTGGCCACAAACTCTTTGATTCACTCCCCTCTGGAAGGCGACTCCGGACTGTCAAAGCTGCCACAGCCAGACAAAAAAAAACCCCTAACTTTTTTCCACGAGTAGTAGCTCTACTCAATAACCAAAACTCTGTGGCCTCCTTTTGCTCTGGTATTTTATTTAATTCACACGTTTAATTGATAATGTTTTATTATTAATGTTTAATATTTTATGTGTCATTCCTGACTGTCACTGTCTGTCATGTTGTCACTTGTGGGCGGAGCACCAAGGCAAATTCCTTGTATGTGAATACTTGGCCAATAAACTTATTCATTCATTCACTTATTTATTCATTCATTCATGTCCAGTTTTTGTGGTCCCATAGACCACAATGGATGAGATCACTGTGAGCAGCTTGCAACGGCTCTGCTAAATATGACTGTTTGTTCCTAGAAAAATTGATGATAATTGCAACCCATTCTTTTAAGCCAAGATTAAATCATATTCATTAGGGAGAAACCAAAATGAATTTAATTCTAGACAACCAAAACTCGGTATTTACACTAATCCTACTATGGTCATCATTTTCTCCCCAAAAATATTTCTGCATATGCATACTTTGTTATTTGCTCTTGCAGCAACAAGAGTTGGCTAAATGATATAGACTTACTAGATTGATTGTTGGTGTAGATGCCTCACTGATACCTCAGATTTAATAATTTTATTATAATTTGCAAAAGAAACATGTGTTGGGACGGCAGATGATATTATCGCCATCCTACAAAATTTCCCAAATGCCTCAGGATGGTAAATTTGGGACCACAGGATCCATCCATGTTTGAAATGAAAGATCCTGGATCAATACACTGTTACCACTTATTAAAGATTTTAATTGGGGAAGGAATGGAGGACCTTTTTTGGGAATTGTTCAAACAACAGTTCAGATAAAAAATCCATTCGGTAGATATGGGGCTATTGAAACACATTCCAGGGATACAAACACGATTTGGGCTTATTTGTCAAGGGTCGGAGACAGTTAAATCAAGCCTCACCTTTCAACTGAGCAGCTGACACAAGGATTTTATTTCTTGCTTTGATTAATTTTATGCTGAATAAACATGTCTGGGCAGCACAGTGGTGCAGCGGTAGTGTTGCTCCCTTACTGCGCCAGAGATCCGAGTTCAATCCTGACTAGGTATGCTGTCTGTACGGAGTTTGTACATTCACCCTGTGACCGTGTGGGTTTTCTCCGGGTGCTACAGCGTTCTCCTAAGACGTACAGGTTTGTAGATTAATTGGCCTCAGTAAATCAAAATTGTAAATTCTCCCTAGTGTATAGGATAGTGCATTGGGTGATCGCTGGTCGGCGTGGTCTCGGTGGGCCGAAGGGCCTGTTTCCACTCCGTATCCCTAATGTCTACAGTCTAAGGTCTAAACTCTAAGAATCCATTTAATAATTCCATCCAATGCCAGCATGTGCACTCTGATTTCAAATCCTTAAACAATTATTCTGGAGTTCTCAAAAACTATTTTTCATTATTTCACAAGCAACAGACTTTCTCTAAAATAATTTTCTGAAAAACGTATAGGTTTGTCTTTCTTCACTTTCTCTCCTTGTAATGTTTTCAGTTCGGAGACTCAAGAGACTGCAGATTCTGAAATCCTGAGCATAAACTCAGCAGGTCAGACTGAAAAGTGGTTCTGTCCCAAAATATCATCCATCCATGTCCCTCCACAGATGTTACCTGACCCGCTGAGTTCCTCCAGCAGTTTGCTTTTTTGCCCAATGCTTTTAGTTCCATTGTCAAGTTCAGGAATTGTAATGTTTTCCTCACAGAGCTATAAAAATATCAGTAGTCATGCTACATTATATGCTCTTTGTGTTAAACTTTACTTTTCATTAAACAGTTAGTACAAAAATGTTCCACTACATTTTGATCAGCTTGTACTCACTGGTTCATACTGCCAAGACTGCAGTATTTTCTCTGGGCAAGCAGTCTTCCCATTTAAGGGTCAGCAAAAATCATTCTTCCATACTGTTCCAGCACACGGAAGTTAGAGTGCTGCGTTCAGAAAGATCATAACCCGTGCAGTTATACAACAGTAGGACTTAAGAGTCCTTCCCTTCATATAATGAATGATTTTGTTGTGAGTATTCTCTTCAAACTGCTTCATTAGGTATTCCAATTACTCCTGTTCAAGGTAGATTTAGATCAGATTCTCTGAAGATAACCAAACTCACCACTGATTTCTCACCGTCTCTTCATGTGGAAGCATGTGTTCTAATGCAACCTAAGCCAAAAAGTGCTTATACAACACAAATTTCTAGATTGTAAGCCCACACTACACATATCCCTTTATGATAAGCTTATCATTGAAAATAAATTTACATTTTGAAATATCTCAAATAATGTTTACTGTTATATGTACAAGGGTTCAAAAATGACTCTCTGTGGCCAACGTGGCCAATGTGACCTATTGATTAATAAATATTTTTCTCAAATTAAATCTTGACAAATTAAATATTTTTCTAACTGTGGTTCAGATGGCATAGTTTAAATCTGGTCTAAATAAATGTCTCTCACCCTGCCTAACATACACATCACAATGGCAGGCAGTAACTAGTGGGGTACTGCAGGGCTCAGTGCTGGGACCCCAGCTGTTTACAATATATATTAATGATCTGGATGAGGGAATTGAAGGCAATATCTCCAAGTTTGCGGATGACACTAAGCTGGGGGGCAGTGTTCGCTGTGAGGAGGATGCTAGGAGACTGCAAGGTGACTTGGATAGGCTGGGTGAGTGGGCAAATGTTTGGCAGATGCAGTATAATGTGGATAAATGTGAGGTTATCCACTTTGGTGGCAAAAACAGGAAAGCAGACTATTATTTAAATGGTGGCCGATTAGGAAAAGGGGAGATGCAGCGAGACCTGGGTGTCATGGTACACCAGTCATTGAAAGTAGGCATGCAGGTGCAGCAGGCAGTGAAAAAAACGAATGGTATGTTAGCTTTCATAGCAAAAGGATTTGAGTACAGGAGCAGGGAGGTTCTACTTCAGTTGTACAGGGTCTTGGTGAGACCACACCTGGAGTATTGCGTACAGTTTTGGTCTCCAAATCTGAGGAAGGACATTATTGCCATAGAGGGAGTGCAGAGAAGGTTCACCAGACTGATTCCTGGGATGTCAGGACTGTCTTATGAAGAAAGACTGGATAGACTCGGTTTATACTCTCTGGAATTTAGGAGATTAAGAGGGGATCTTATAGAAACTTACAAAATTCTTAAGGGGTTGGACAGGCTAGATGCAGGAAGATTGCTCCCGATGTTGGGGAAGTCCAGGACAAGGGGTCACAGCTTAAGGATAAGGGGGAAATCCTTTAAGACCGAGATGAGAAAGACTTTTTTCACACAGAGAGTGGTGAGTCTCTGGAACTCTCTGCCACAGAGGGTAGTTGAGGCCAGTTCATTGGCTATATTTAAGAGTGAGTTGGATGTGGCCCTTGTGGCTAAGGGGATCAGAGGGTATGGAGAGAAGGCAGGTACGGGATACTGAGTTGGATGATCAGCCATGATCATATTGAATGGCGGTGCAGGCTCGAAGGGCTGAATGGCCTACTCCTGCACCTAATTTCTATGTTTCTATGTTTCTATGTTTCTATGTTTCTATCACCTTAAACACCATCAGCCAATTTTATTTTATAATTATATCTTGAAAGACAGGGTGTGCTTTGTCCCAGTTTTTCTTTTTCACATCTCCGTCACTGACAGTGCCATCATTTATTGTGCATTGCTCATTGCTCCAGGACCTTTTATCAACTATATCAACGATTTAGCTGAGTATATACAAGGCATGATTAATAAGTTTGCAGATGACACTAAAATAGGTGTTATCGTAGACAGTGGAGATGGTTATCAAGAATCACAGCAGGATCTTCATCAGCTGGGCAAGTTTGTCGAGGAATGGTTAATGCGAGTTTAATCCTGATAAGAGTGAGGTGTTGCACTTTTTTATGTCAAACCAGGGCAGGACCAGTGAATGGTAGGGCCAAGAGTGATGTGGAGCAGAGGAATCGAGGAATACAAGTCCATAGTTCCCTGACAGTGACATAGCAGGTGGATAGAGTAATGAAGAAGGGTTTTTCATGCGAGCCTTCATGAGTCAAGGAATTGCCTACACAAGTCGGGGTGTTATATTACAGGTGTACAAGACGTTGGTGAGGCAGCACCAGAAATATTGTGTTCAGTTTTGATCACCCGGCTATAGGAAAGGTATCATTAAGCTGCGAAAAATGCAGAGAAGATTTAAGAGAATGTCGCCAGGACTCAAGGGACTGAGTTATAGGGAGAGGCTTGGCAGGCTAAGACTTCATTCCTTACAGCATAGGAGACTAAGGGGTGATCTTGTAGAGGTGTATAAAATAATGAGGGGCATGGATAGGGTGAAAGCGCATACAGTAATTTTCCTAGGGATGGGGAATTAAGAACTAGAGGGCATAGGTTCAACATGAGAGGGGATTTAATAGGAACTTGACAGGCAACGTTTTCACACGGAGGGTGGTCGGTATATGGAATGAGCTGCCAGAGGAAGTAGTTAAGGTGGGTACAATAAAAACATTTTAAAGGCATTTGGACAGATACATGAATTGGAAATGTTTAAAGGGATATTATTGTGGGCAAATGAGACCAGCTTAGATGGAGTTAAGGTTAGCATGACTGTGTTGGACCAAAGAGCCTGTTTCTGTGCTGCATGCCTTGATTTCTCTAAATTAAGGACTCTTCATGTGGTCAGATTGCCAGTACTGCAGGTGTGTTGAGCAAATTGGAATACATAATTACACAAGAGGGTGATAAGTGTATGATCGAGTTATTCTAAATTGCAGATTTAAGTTGTGAGCAAGCTTTTTTACTGTTCTCTGCATTATCCTGCAACCTTGATATTTCACATTCAGCTTCTGAAGCCACTCAACATACTGACTTTGGAGGAGGACGAGGCATCAGAGCAAGGCTGGTACCTGCCACAGTCTTGCCACATCAACTGTTAACCCAACTTCAGAGGTTTATTGCAGATGGCCCTGAAACAGTCACTTTTCATGTCATTTTTGTGAATTTTCATTGATTTTGAAATTGGCTTTGGAATCACCCACTCAGACATATAGAAAACCTAATATAAACCCAGCACTGTTCAACTGTGATCCAAGAAAACATTCCTCAGAGTGCCCACTTCAAGTTTTTAAATTGGTTTCAGGCATCCTCCTATGGTAGCCATTTATTATTATGGTAGCCATAAATTAATTTGGGCTGTAGAGCCAGGGAAATGAAGAGCCATAAAAATCATTCAATCGATTAGCGAATTCCATGATAAGTCCACGTTATGCAATTTCTACAATACATGTTCCACTTTTATATACATTCAATACTCTGGCTGCCTAACAACATCGTAAATCCTGTTGCCAATCAATCAAGAGCTGATCATTCTCAAACCTTTGTCCAGACTTCTGATTGCTGGTTCATCTTCGGATTAGGGTTGCTATTAGGACAAATCATATGGTCAGCCCTCCAGTCCTGCAGGGGAGTTGAGCGTATTGAGATACATAATTACAAGAGAGGGTGATACTGTAAGTATAGAAACTGGCATATGATGATCAAGCTATCCTAAATTGCAGATTTAAGTGGCGAGCAAGCTTTTAGTGTTTTCTGCACTATCCTGCATCCTTCATATTTCATATTCAGTGTCTGAAACCACTCTGCATTCTGATTTGGGAGGTGGAAGAGGCATCAGAGCAATGCCGGTTGTGCTATGATCTCGCCACTTCAACTCTCACCCAGCTTCAGAGCTTTACTGCTAAATGGTCCACAAATAGTCACTTTTCAAGTTGTACTCTACAATTAGCTAAGTGATCACTTAGCACAGCAAAGATCAACAGAGGTCTTCATAATTACATCTGCAATGATATTCAGCATTAAAGCTAATGACTGTATTAAATGCTTCTGTTCAGATGTGAAACTTGTTTAGAACTCCCATGAGATCCTAATCCTCTGAATGAAAGTCTAATCCGTTTAGAGAGCAGAACTTTGCACTATCTGCCCTATCTTTCTGTAGCCTCCACTGTTACAATGAATCCGTTGTGAGCCTGAGGAACATCGGGTCATCTTTTCGATCTGAATATTCTGGATGCAAGATTAAATTTTACAATGTTAGGCAAATCACAATCTGTCCTTTTTCCTTACAATGACCTCTTCAGAGATATTCCCTTTGTATCAATTGTTCTATCTGCAACTTTCTCTCTTTCCCAGTTATATCTTTAATCTGAAATGTTTTGTCTATTTCCCCTTCTGCTGATGCTGACTGACCTGCTAAGTTTCTTCCAACATTTTCTCCTTTTATTATGATATACCAAGATGTTTTTGCTCCTCTCCTGCCACACCATTATTTCCTCCTCATTCATGCTCTATAAATATCCCAAAGCTTCTTCCTCCGACTTGCTCAGTGAACCTGCAGAGCTGAACCATTTGTGCTTTTTTCTTGCACTGTTGGACTGAATGCATCCGAGTTAGCTGGGGAGATAGGAGGCAGTGCATACACTGCCCCCTAGGGCCTTCGTCTCAAGATCAGCAGGCGAATCAAAGGAATAAATCATTTTTGCTGCAGCTTACTTTGTGTGTTTTTTTGCAGGCCAAAGAATAAGGAAGATATTAAAAATTAATAAAATGTTTGTGTATCTGGTCAAAAACTTTTGGAAGAATCTAAACCGACCCTTGTCAATTCCATCAACCACAGAACACCATCAGAAACAGAAGCACAGAGGGGGCTGCTCAGTGGCACAGCAGTAGATTTGCTGCCTTACAGTGCCAGGGACCCGGGTTCAATCCTGACCATGTGCTGTTTGACATTCTCATGACCACCTGGGCTTTCCCTGGGTGCTCCGATTTCCTTGCACACTCCGAAAATGTACATGTTTGTAGGTTAATTGGCTTTGGTATAAATTGTAAATTGTCCCTCGTGTGTAGGATAGTGTTAGTGTACAGGGATTGTGGGTCGGCACGGACTTGGTGGGCTGAAGGGCCTGTTTCTACTAAACTAAATTGTATCTCTAAACTAAATTAATCTAAGCTAAACACATAAATTTTTCAGGTGGGGAGTATGCAGAATGTAGTTGAACAAACAATCTTCTCTTCAATGGATATTTAGACCCAATTTAGGCTTTTGGTGAAACGGGTAGAAACATATAAATGGTCTATTTAGAAACCTCAGAGGGAATGCCCAGTATTCAGGTCACATTATGGGAGGTCTCCAGTCATAGCTCAATATGCAAGAAAGCATATTCCTGCATTGTTAAGTATTAAGCATCAAGAAGTAATCTTCTTTGGAATTAGTCTCAATGAGACTTTGAATATTTTACATTATTGATTCTAGCACTAGTGGCACCGCTTTAGAAAGTATCTTATAGGTCTAAATTAATCGACAAATGTATTAAGATATCTTTCATGAGACAAATTTTATTCAAAGGGAATTTAAACTTTTAAATTGATCGCATGATTTGTTTTTGTTTGCATGACCTTAAAATTCCTAAGCTATGTATTTGTTTTAAACTTCAAACAGTACACTTTTTCTTTGTTTTGCTGCAAATTAGCTTTACGCTGTGCAACCCAGCTGTTTATTAAAATAAATCAATGTTCCTTTGAATTCATGTGCAGAAACAAAAGCGCAATGGGAACAAATGAAGGGCAAATCAAGCAGAAAACAAGAGGCCTCCAGATTTCATAGAGCATATGGGTACAAGCTGGGTTGCAGATGCTGCTAGAGGCAATGCACCTGATCACACAGCTCAGCCACATCACGTGGCGTGGTTACACATGTAAAATCCATCATTTGTCCATGCACGCAGCCCCAAGGAAATGCAAATTCAGAATTATTACCGCCAGCATTTATTTTTTGCAATTTCTGATAATGGACAATATTTAAAAATTAAGTGATTAGGTCGTGGTGCTTAATTCATACCTCAAAACTTTAAAGCAAGCTTTGGTCTATGGCACAATATATTGTATACCAAGTGTAGAGATGGTATCTTCTGCAAACGACCTTATGCATCAATCTCTTTCATGAGATAACTTCTATTGAAAGGGAATAACAGAAAAGACATAGTATGGAGTAGATTAAACTTCCTTGCTGATTCTCCCATAGCACACAGCACTCCCGTTACCAGCAACCATCAAATACACCAAAATATTAGCAGGTTGTTTCATAGGTTTGTGCTCAGCTGACAATAGGAATGGAGACCCCAGGACATAACTGCAATGGCATTACTGGTTGGTGCTTAGATACATAGATACATAGAAAATAGGTGCAGGAGGAGGCCATTCGGCCCTTCGAGCCAGCACTGACATTCATTGTAATCATGGCTGATCGTCCCCAATCAATAACCCATGCCTGCCTTCTCCCCATATCCCTTGATTCCACTAGCCCATAGAGCTCTATCTAACTCTCTCTTAAATCCATCCAGTGACTTGGCCTCCACTGCCCTCTGTGGCAGGGAATTCCACAAATTCACAACTCTCTGGGTGAAAACGTTTTTTCTCACCTCAGTCTTAAATGGCTTCCCCTTTATTCTAAGACTGTGGCCCCTGGTTCTGGACTTGTCCAACATTGGGAACATTTTTCCTGCATCTAGCCTGTCCAGTCCTTTTATAATTGGATATGTTTCTATAAGATCCAGTCCAGTATAAGATCCAGTGCTTGAATGTAAAAGGACACAATGTTAGTTACGCTTTCTATTTTGTTGGAGGAAACTGGTTACATGTTAAACATGCAGTCAGAGTTGCTTTATATAAAAGGCAAATATTCAAACCGGCAGTGCAATAAAGACTCCAAGAACATGGCAAATTTAACTTTAAGTCGTGGATAGTGATATGAAGACCGTAGATGCTGCACCCACGTTGAGTTTGGGATGGAAAAGGGTGGTGATGTGTGTATGGCAGATGATATATTACTGGGAGCCTCACAGATTGCAGGCGTTTGGCCTCATAAATCATGTATTGTCTTTCCGCTGACTAGTTAGCATGCAATAAAAGCTTTTCACGGTACAATAGTGGTACAATAGACAATAGACAATAGGTGCAGTAGGCCATTCGGCCCTTCGAGCCATCACTTCCATTCAATGTGATCATGCTGGTAGAGTACAGATCAAGTACAGGTGACAATAAAGTAAACATAAACTAAACTCATCTGTATCCTCCAGAATGCTGCTTCATTATTTCTGGTTGTAAAAGGAAGGTGATAAGTAAATGGAAATAAAGATTGGAGAGTCTAGTTATTGGTCCTGGCCATCAGATCAAGGCTTCCAACACCATTATTTTTTTCCAGGATATCTTCAGGCAGTTGAGCCTCCTATGACTGTTTTGGTTAAACCTCACTGATTACTGAAGAGGTTACAGGACAGCTACAGTAGATACGGAAAACTGGTGGAACATTGTGGAGATCCTGATACACATTCATTTACCAAGTACATCCAAAATCTGACAGGTGCCCCATCTTCTGGCAAACAACCCTTGTTGAAATGGCAGCTCAGCAGGAACACTGTAAGGAAGGAAGCTGATCCAGAATAGTTCCACTCCATTCCTGCCTATCAGAAAAGCGCATCCAAGTGTTCCTGAATTATGTAACACATTCATATCCTTATCTATGCCGCTCAAAATGTTATAACCCTGTAAGTTTGTCTCCTCAGCCACCTTCACTTCAGGGAAAACAGTCCCAGACAGTATATCATACCAGATTACCCAGGGAAATCATGCTTCGTGACTGTGCAACATTTTTCTTTCTAGGTCCCTAACACATTGTATGGTCCTGGGTTGAGATCAAAACTTTGATAGGAAATAGATTAGAATCAATGTTTCAATACATTTAATTGGTTTGAAACAATGAGTCAAAGAGAGATACGTCATGGACACAGGTCCTTTACCTTGCCAAGTCCATGCTGACAATCAATCTCTATTTACATTAATCCCACATTATTTCTATTTTTTTTATTCTTCCCACAAACACATATTCTACCATTCACCAGCACAGTAAGAAGCAATTTACAGAGGCCAATTCATCTAGCAACCGCACATCTTCGGGAGGTGAGAGGAAAGTGCAGCGTCAGGAGGAGACCCACGCGGTCACAGGGCAAATGTGCAAACTCCACAGAGATCCAAGGTGAGAAGTGAATCCAGGTCTCTGGCACTATGACGCAATGTCAACCAGCTGCACCACTGTGCCACTCTGGTTGGTAGTGGTGTCCTCTGACGCAAGCTCCATTCAATCTAATGTGTTGGCTATCACAGTCACAAAGCATGATTACCCTGGCTGATCTGGTAATCGAAGGTAGAGTCTGCGACTGTTTTCCCTTAACTGAAGGGGGCTGACATGTTTATAAAATTGTGAGGGGCATAAATAAGATGGATGGTCACTGTCTTTTTCATGGGGTAGTGGAGTCTAAATTACATTTAGAGTCTAAATTACATTTAAGATTCAAGGGGAAAAATTTAAGGGAACCTGAGGTGGAAGTTTTTAAGATGAGAGGGGAAAGATTTAAAGAGAACCTGAATTGGATGGTGATGGACGTAAGGAACAAGTTGGCAGAGGAAATGATGGAGGTAGGATTTGAACAGGTACATAGATAGGAAATATTTAGAGGGATATGTACCAAACACAGGCTAATGGGACCAGCTTAGGTAGTCTGGTTGGTATAGACGAGTTGGGCCAAAGGGCCTATTTTCTGTGCTATGTAACTCTAATAATCTATGACTCTATGACAAAGTACGTAAATCTCTTACACTAAATTAACTTCCACTTCCTCATTAAAAATCATGAATGGAATAGAAGAGTCTTGCTGTTACTTGAAGGTATAATGAGCTGTAGAATTAAGGTGCTAAAGGGTATTATTAATAAAATACTGGAGAAAGCTCAGTGCTGCAAAGGGCTTCTTGTTTATGGATTCTCACAACAATTTAAAATAGTTTAAAGCTTATACTTTAACACCAAGCAATTGTTTTCATTTATCCTGGTAAGGCTGAGAAGTCAACAATGAAATATGGGAGTAAAGTGGGAAAAGGTAATAAGAAAAAGAAGTAAATATTTCAGGTATCTACATGAGCAAATCCCATTGAGGGTAGAATGACCCGTTTCAGTGTTTCCCATTCTATGAATGTTCCCAGATCAGGAAAAAAAAAATGATATAAAACAGTCAATTAGTTTAGTTTAGAGATACAGCGTAGAAACCGACCCTTCAGCCCACCAAGTCCACGCCAACTAATGATCAACCGTAGCCTTTAAATCTTGTGGTCAACACCCTGCCATCAGTAAGTTTTTGATAGACATCTTTAATGATCATAATCTCCACCAGCTTGTAAAAAGGACTACTAGAGAGAGTAATATTCTCGACTTGTGCCTTACCAACACTCCTGCTGTTGCAGGCTTTGTTAACGTCCAATGTGGTATCAGCAATCCCAAAATGGTTGTCGTTGGAGCGGTTGTGAAACCAAAGATCATCAGACCACCGAGACGCAAAGTTTACCTGTATGCAAAAGCCAACTTTGCAGGAGTTGATAGTGAAATGGAACCGTTTTGTGACACTTTGACTGATAACTTGATAAAAGTAGCTCAATTAAAGAATTATATACATCTTTTAAAACTGCTCGCCTTAGTTCAAAAGAGAAACATATCCCTTCTAAGATGAGCTCCAGTCGCTTATCTTACCCATGGGACAACAGCTCCACAAAGAGAGACATTAACAGAAAGAAACATCTATATACTAATGCAAAAAACATGACTCTGCTTCTTGTTGAGCTAGTTTCAGGCAACTTCAGAGGCACATTGACAGGAAGATTCGTATTGCTCATAAATCCTACATCAGAGATGTTATTGGTGGTAGCCTCAAGACCGAAAACACCGGCCATTCTGGAACTTCCATAAAATCCAAGCAAAAGGAAGTCTCTGGAGTTTCACATTTGCACATTAACAATACCATCATTTCAGCTGCAAAAGATAAAGCCGAAGCTCTTGGTCATCATTTTTGCTCAGTTTTATCAGAGAAAAATAATCTGATTTTCCTGATCTTGGCCCTAGTAGCGTTCCAGATATTGGTGACGTGGTTATCACTAAAGAGGGAGTTGAAAAGCTTTTGTCTGCATTGAATCCTTATAAACCCTGTGGCCCACATGGAATGACTGCCAGAGTTTTGAAATATGTTCTTCAAGCATTGCTCCAATCCTCCAGATATTATTCCAGAAATCAATTTCTACCAGAGAACTGTTGAGTGACTGGCGTAATGCAAACATCTCTCCAATTTACAAAAAGAGCGTCCGCTCAAATCCAGCCAATTATCCTCCGGTATCCTTGACTTCAATTGTCTGCAAACTCCTTGAACATATTACTCATGGCCATGTTATGAGGCATTTTGAAATACACAATATACCAGCCCCAGTAACATATCTCACCTCATTCAATCCAATACCCAGAAATCAACAAGACAGTCCTCGGGTCACTTTATTTATACTAGGGTTAGATCAAACAAAAATAGCTATCCACAGTCACAATATCCATGGACTATCCCAGAGAGGAACATCCTTCCCGTCACCACCAGATGTGCACCAACCTAGTCACTCTTCAAGTCACAGCTCGACAATTTGGACATGGATCATCTCACCAAACTTGCCCGCATAAAAATCTAAATAACCCTTTTGCAACCGGTGACCATGCGAGTGTAACCAGCATGAGATAGCCCAGCTGTTGGCGGTTGTGCAGTAGCAAGCAGAAGCAGAAACATTAGTTCTATCCTACGCCTTTGGCACAATTTACAGAAGCTAACTAACCTACAAACCTGCACGTCTTTGGAATGCGGGAGGAAACCAGAGCACCCGGAGAAAACACACGTGGTCACAGGGAGAACATACGACCTCAATAGAGACAGTCACTACCCACAAAGACATAAAGACCTTCCCTAACCAGAAGCCGTGGATGAGCAGGGAGGTCAGACTCCTGCTGAAGGCTCGCGACGCCGCTTTTAAATCTGGCGATGCTGAGGGATACAGCTCATCCAGGGCCAATCTGAAAAAGGGAATTAGGAATGCTAAACTCAATCACAAACGGCGGATTGAGGAGCATTTCCGAAACAACTCTGACGCAAGGCGCATGTGGCAAGGAATCAAATCCATTGCCGATTACCATAAAGTCAACACCTCCCCCCCCCAGACAACGCCTCCCTTCCTGACGAGCTAAACCATTTCTATGCTCGCTTTGACCGGGACAACAAAACTCCAGCCATCAAAGTTGCTCCACCCCCGAATGAACAACCCCTCAGTCTCTCCACCTCTGCTGTACAAGATGCACTGAGCAAGGTGAATGAGCACAAAGCTGCCGGCCCCGATGGCATCCCTGGGCGGGTGCTCAGGGCATGTGCTGGACAACTATCCCTGGTCCTCACTGACATTTTCAATCTGTCACTGGCCCAGGGTGTCGTCCCCACTTGCCTCAAGACATCTACCATTGTGCCAGTGCCCAAATCAGCGACAGGGAGTCTCAACGATTTCCGGCCAGTGGCACTCACCCCTGTCATCGCCAAGTGCTTTGAGCGGCTGATCTTGGCTCACCTCAAAGCCAGCCTCCCCCCCACACTGGACCCCCATCAGTTTGCCTACCGGACCAACAAGTCTACAGAGGACGCCATATCGGCGGCCCTACACTCTGCCCTGACCCACCTGGACAGCAATAACACCTACATCACGTTGCTGTTCATTGACTTCAGCTCCGCCTTTAACACTGTCATACCCGCTAGCTTGATCACCAAACTCAGCGGTCTTGGCATCTCCACCTCCCTCTGCAATTGGACACTGGATTTCCTCACTAACAGACCACAGTCTGTTAGGGTCAACAACCTCACCTCCTCCACTATAACACTGAACACCGGCGTGCCACAGGGCTGTGTGCTCAGTCCTCTCCACTACTCCCTAGTCACCCATGACTGCATCCCTAAGCATGGCTCCAACGCCATCATAAAATTTGCCGACGACACCACGGTGGTAGGACTGATCAGTGACAACGACGAGTCAGCCTACAGGGAGGAGGTCCAGCACCTGACAACCTGGTGTGCCGACAATAACCTTGTCCTCAACTCCCAGAAGATGAAGGAAATCATTGTTGACTTTAGAAAGAACAGAGGGGGCAGACACACCCCCATCCATATAAACGGGACTGAGGTGGAGCGGGTCTCCAACTACAAATTCCTCGGGGTACACATCTCGGAGGATCTGTCCTGCTCCCTCAACACCTCCAAGCTGATTAAAAAGGCGCAGCAGCGCCTTTACTTCCTGAGGAGGCTCAAAAAAGCCCACCTGTCCCCCCAGATCCTGACCAACTTTTACCGCTGTACCATCGAAAGCATCCTGACCACCTGCTTTACGGTATGGTACAGCAGTTGCACCGTAGCAGATAGGAAGGCACTACAACGGGTGGTGAAAACCGCCCAATACATCATCGGTGCCCCGCTCCCTGCCATGGATGCCCTCCACCGGGCCGGGAAGATCATCAAAGACCCCTCCCACCCTAACCATGGACTGTTTGCCCTCCTACCATCATGGAGGCAGTACAGGAGCCTCAGGTCCCATACTAGTAGGATGAGGAACAGCTTCTACAACAACACCATCACACTGCTGAACTCGGAGTCCTGCCGATAGATTTCTCCAGTCTCTCCGTCCACATTGTCTGCATTCTGTATTTAGTTCTATATTGCTATTACTACAAACTGACACTAAACTGCATTTTGTTGTACCCATACTTGTAGTTGTGCAATGACATTAAAGTTAAATTGAATTAAGTAACATCCGGTAGACAACTGTGCACCAAATTATGTAATTCCAAGTATGTGTTGCCAGAGATTTGAGAAAAAAATAATCTGATTCTGTTGTCAGAAATATGTGTGTAGGCCAAAGTTCAAATGTTTTAACTTAAGGCAGATCAGTCAGGCTTATCTAATGAAAACAGGCAATGTTGGATTTGTGTGGCAGCTTAGTCCCCTTCAAGAAACATGGCTCCCTGTCTATTTTGGTTGTTGCAATCCTCACTTGCATCTCCTTCATTTCGGAAAACCTTGCTCTCATCCTGCCTGTCCTCCGAAGGAACAGAGATAGAGTTCCCTTGGTTTTTACCTTTCACCGTATCAGTGTCCACTTCCCGCTCAACCCCCCCTGACCTCCACCACCTGCCCCTGAAACCTCTGTTTTCCAGTTTCTTTCCCCTCGATGAACTGGTTCAATTGCTTATCACCCATGTAGTTAACCCACTGGGCCTCCTATCCTTTTCCCCACTGCTTATACCGGCCCATTGTTCCTTCCTTATATGGTTCCACTTACCACCTTCCTTATTTGCCATCTCCTTAAAAGGACCAGAATCATTGGCTATATTTAAGAGTGAGTTGGATGTGGCCCTTGTGGTTAAGGGGATCAGAGGGTATGGAGAGAAGGCAGGTACGGGATACTGAGTTGGATGATCAGCCATGATCATATTGAATGGCGGTGCAGGCTCGAAGGGCTGAATGGCCTACTCCTGCACCTAATTTCTATGTTCTATGTTTCTCTGGAGCCTTTTGCCATCTCCACTTATCATCTTCCAGCCTCTGACTCTACCTCCATCCTCCCCTCCTCCTACCTCTCTCCATCTGCTCAACATCCATGTTCTCACCTGGTTCCTCCTATTGGCTGCCTGAATCTGTTCACTCATCCCCCTCACCTCTTTACACTGGCTGACATCCCTCTGCACTCCTGATCATGATGTACAGTCTCCACTTGACCTGAAACATTAACTAACCGTCAATGCAGTTTGATCCGTTGAGTTCATCTGGTAGTTTTTTTTTTTGCTCCAGCATGCTGTCCTTGTTCCCAAATTCACAAGTTCACGTTATAGGAGTAAAATTAGGCCACTTGGCCCATCAAGTCCACTCCGCCATTCAATCATGGCTGATCTCTGCCTCTGAATCCAATTTTGCTGCCTTCTCCCCAAAACCCTTGACACCTGTTCTAATCAAGAATGTGTCCATTTCTGCATTAAAAATATCCACTGACAGCCTCCACAGCCCTCTGTGGCAATGAGTTCCATAGATTAACTACCTTCTGACTAAAGAAGTTCCTCCTCACCTCCTTTCTAAAAGAACAGCCTTTAATTCCAAGGACTAGGACCTCTAGGTCCTAGATTCTCCCACCAGTGGAAACATCCTTTCCACATTCATTCTATCTATGTCTTTCATTATTCTGTAAGTTTCAATGAGGTCCCACCGCAACCTTCTAAACTCCAGCGAGTAGAGGCCCAGTGCTGTCAAATGCTCGTCATATGCTAACCCACTAATTCCTGGAATCCAAGCTGTATCTCTAAACTACACTAAATGCAGGAAACTGCAGATGTTTAGCTTAGGTGATTAGAAAGGTAACGTTAGCACTCTTCTCCTGATCCGTAATCTCCTCTATCTATGTCCTCCAGAAGTGTTGCCTGACACGCTGAATTACAACACTTAGAATTTTAAAATCTAGTTCCATTCATTAGAGTAAATTATGTCAAATACTGGTTTATCAGAAAGTACGTGACTTTGCTTCTGTTCAAAGAGCAGATATTAAAAATCACAATTTCTTCTGCATCACTGGAACGGGTTCTTTTGATAAGTTTAATGTAAGCAATATAAGAAGCATTTACGCTGGATGTTTCTTATATCACAGTGAATTGTAACAGTTTGGATGGTTCTGTGACCAGAAACTGATTTAAATGTTTCAAACCAGAGCCATTTCCTCAGGCATGTTTCAGCGATTATTTAAATTATGTGGTTTATAATGTGCTTTTCAGGCAGGGAAAGATGGCAAATGTTTCTTGCTTGTGAAAAATTTAAAATAATTTCTATTTGTCAATATCAAACAGGGTGAAAAAATATTGTTAATATATCCACGCATGTGTCACCAATTTATTTAAAGAAAAGCTTCCTGTGCAGACAGCAACCCAACTTTTGGCAAAAGGGTGGTGAATTGGCAATATAATGACCATATCTATATGTAAATATTTTAATTTTCAAATGGCAGGATGGTTGGAGATGTTTTAGTTTTAATTTTAGAGATACAGCGCGGAAACAGGCCCTTTGGCCCACCGAGGCCGCGCTGACCAGCGATCCCCGCACATTAACACTTTCCCACACACACTAGGGCCAATTTGCACTTACACCAAGACAATTAACCCACAAATCTGTACGCCTTTGGAGTGTGGGAGGAAACCAAAGATCTCGGAGAAAACCCACGCCGGCTTGGGGAGAACGTACAAACTCCATAAAGACAGCACACGTAGTCGGGATTAAACCTGGGTCTCTGGTGCTGCAAGCGCTGTAAGGCAGCAACTTTACCGCTGCACCTCCATGTCGCCCTGTGTTCCGTCAACTCGAGGACCTGGAATAAAATTCAGTGGGACTGCTTCGATAATCATAAACAAGTGTCGTCTTGTCCATGTTTCAAAGGCCAAGCCCTTGAAATAATAATAAATATCACCATGTGAAGTCAAGACTCCAGCAGACATTATCTTGCAGTTAGGATGACGGAGGGGGTCACAGATCATAAACTGTTGTCCCCCTTTATCTCTTTGACCTTTGTGAAATAGTAATTTATAAATCCAGGCATTTACTAATGATTTACGAATGTACAGGGCATTGTACTGAAGGGTGAAATAACAGGGTTACATGTAAATACGATTGTCAAAGTAAATGTTCCAATAACATATGTTTTAAACTTTATTTTTGGTTTTACATTTGTGATTTGGTAGAACTATTAACATAGCAACTGCTTGAAATCGGTGGTCAATGTTAAAAAGAAACAAGCAACTTTCCCCCTTGTAAATGCGTTATTTATCCAAAAACATACAGATATCAATCCAGCATTATGTGCCTTATCGATTTATGGATTTTTACAAGAAGAATAATTGTAGACAACACTTTTCCAGGCAAATATAATAACTGGCAAAACCCTCTGGTTTCTGTTTAAAGAATGTTATTTTACAAGCACCGAGTACACACACTATGTATAAAGATAAGAACTAAATGTGCACAAATAAAGGCTGCATGCCCAAACATGTGGAACAGTAAATGGGTAATTCAATCTCAAATATTCCTGATCAAGCTGGCCAATGCATTTTGCTGACCATCATTGGAATCTTGGGACAAATCAACAATGCTTTAAAATACAATATCATCCATCAATACGATATCCGTTTGTCTAGATTAATTAAGAATATCTGCAGAATAACTCAGAAACTGTGGTACAAAACGCAGGAGTAACTCATTATCACAGGCAGGCAGTCCCCCTGAATTACCCCAGCATTTTGTCTTTATCTTCGGTGTATGACCAGCATCAGAAGCTTCTTCCTACACAACTCAGAAACTGGTCTGGCTCATAGATTATGACTGTTGTATGGTGTTTGGAAGCTACGTTGGTGGTCCTTGTGGACCATCCCCAGATACCAGTATCACCATCAAAACCACATTTTCAAATGGATGAAACTTTTAAATGATGGCTGGACCAGTAGACTGAGAAACTGCTTAAAAATATCCTGGCTGTGAGATGATTAACTGTTAATAACCATCTTTCTAACAATCTTTCTAACAATCTAGACATCCTTTGTGCTGGGAGTGATTTCAGCCAATTGAGAGTTTTCTTTCAATTCCCATTGATCTTGGTTTTACCAAGGCTTCCAGATGTTAAAGGATCTTACCTCACACCTGTAATGCAGCTCTTTTGGAAATGTTTGGTCCAAGGTGGCAATGCAGCCAAGTGGTCTTGGTAGAATGCATATGGGTAACAAAGAACAGATTATCAATAAGCATTGTCTTCAGCTACTTCCATCATGCTGCTAATAAAGGCTCCATCATGAGAGTAGTCTAACAGAATCATTTATAGGCATATGTCTTACTAGTGGAGGACAGTACTTACCTGGGTAACTTTACCTAAGGTTGCATAGATAATATCAGCAGTACAGATGCTGAACTGGAATTGTCTGGCTCGGATGTAACCAGTATTGGAGCACAAGTATTTTGCAGTCCAGATGTTGTTGGCACTTATAACCTTGGTTGTACCCAGTGCTTTGGGTCATTTCACATGGCAATAAATCAAAGTTACTGAAGTGTTGATGAAAATGGGACCTCAGATGGAAGCCAATGTAAAACATCTGCTCAGTGTTTCAGTGGTCATTTCAAACACTTCACCCGTTTCCCTGAATGGCCCCATTATTATATTAACTGTCAATCACTATTTATGCCTGGTTATTACAGAACTTTGGACTTCTGATCTGATTATTTGGTTGCTTACTAAAGATCTTACACCTTCACTGTTCAGAATGTAGGTAGTGCTTGATTGTAGATTCACCATTTCAGCAGTTTACATTCAAGGATAACCAGTTATTCTTGCCACAAACCATCTTTGAAATGTCAAAAGTAACAGGTTTGAAATTCTTTATGCATTCATGTGACAATTTAAACATCTGGCACTTTAAACATCTGGCATGAGTTAAAATCCCTCTAGCAAAGGCAAGCTCTCTCTCTCTCTCTCTCAGCAGAAACACTCAGTCACAATCAATCTGTAGATGGATGACCATGAGCAATTGTGACTTTCATTTTCTTTAGTCCTTACTCATTTCAGCCAAATCCACAATGCTTCAAACCTGTCTCACACCGACTGTTCACATCTCTGGCCTTTGTTCCAACCATCTGCCTGTCAAACCCACTCCCCGTCACCTGCCTCGACCTATTACCTGCCACCCTCTGTCCAGCCTCTCCACTTTTCCAGCTTTCTTCTCCCTCCCTACTTTCAGTCCGAAGAAGGGTCCCCACCCGAAACGTTACCTATCCTTTTCTCCAGAGAACCTACCCGTTACTCCAGTACTTTGTGTTTATCCCATTAGTCCCAGTTGCTCCTTGAACTTGCGCCTCACAGAGCAATGGAGATAAATGGAGCATAAAGCTGGAGGTGTTTCTCCACAAATAGTTCAAATTGCTTCCATATCAGAGGTGAAATTGAACAGAATGTTTCAGAGCCTTGGATACAAGGAATTCAACAGCAGTCGCTTGGTTCAGCGATATGAGTGCAGGAAGTAGGAATATTCCAAGCTGCCACTGTCCAAGGTCTAAAGATAGAAAGTGTACATCAATACTGCAACATACTTCTCATGTCTCTGCCGACTTCCCAGAAATCATTCCGATATCTTGTATTTGGGAACTCAGTAAAATGTGGGCATCTCTACATTAAAGCGATATGTAACTGTGGTCCTTCGGAAAGATGAATAAATATGATTTGGTTGGACATGCCATATGTGCTCATATGGATTCAACCCCACCTCTGAAATATGGTGTGAAATCTAAAAAAAACCCTTAACTACAGCTCCTTAAGTAGATACCCATCTATTTGTATCTAATTACTTCCACAGTGAGAAAAAAATAGATCGGTCAACTGTCCTGTTAATTATTACACAAAACCCAGAAAAATACTGGAATCACACAAAAGGTTATGGTTAATAAAAGAGGGGGTAGTTGACATTTCTAGTGCGACCTCTTAATATAAGTCACAGCTGTACAGCATGTGTTAGATGCATCAAAATCACATTTGCTGGAAACTGGAACTGATAATGAAATTATTATTGGAAAAACACAGCTGGTGAATCAGCATCAGAAATAAAAAGACTGGTAGAATTAGCCTAACTAAATTATTTAGGCCCTCTGGCTTGGGTTGTGAACTGCTTTACCGTTAATACTCAGGCAAAAGTCTGAAACACACTTGAAGTCTTGCTCTAATATGAGAATTGATTATTGATTTATAAATGCCACAAGAAATTTGGATTAATTTGTTGATCCTGGTTTCTGTTATCACTTCATCTCTCACTGCCTTCAAATTACCAATGTAGAAAACCATTGCTTCTAAACAACTTGAATTCATCTTTAACACTATTATTATTGCTAATTTGGTTTGCCTAATCCATGTGTGAATTCAAGTCCCCTGTAACTATTGTATGATTCTCATTATGTGCACCTTGCATTTATCCCATTTATACTCTGCCCTGCATTACCACCACTGCGGGAGCATCATGTTTTCTGCCCATTATTGTTTATTAGCTCCTACCAAACAGAATCCATTGCTTGATTTTCTGAGCTGTATCACCTAGACTCGCACCTACTTCTCACTACATTGCTTCCTCTAGCTTCACAATTCACTGCTCTTCAATCCTTTCGTCTCGCACCTTTGTACTTATATCCGGCCTTTGGCCAACAATCTGCCTATCACCCCCTCCCCCCCCCCCCCCCCCCCCCCCCCCCCCCCGCCCCCTTGCCAGTTGTTCACCTATTACCTGCTACACTTTGCCCTGCCCCTCCTGTCATAAACTCATAAGTTCATAAGCAGAATTAGGCCAGGTACTCCAGTTTCCTCCCACATCCCCAAAACATGAGGATTGTTTGTTCCTCCAACAACTGACCTCTGCAAATTCACCATGGAATGATTGATCCGTGAGGAGTTTGAGCAATTATTTGGAGAATAAAATGGGTTAGTGTGCGATTGTTTTACTTCAGGGTCACGTGACTACGTGAAGAACCCCGATCGCCCACAGTGCACATCATTACGAAGCACGCATTTGCGAAGCACCGGTCTGGCAGGCTCGTCGCTTCTGCCAGTGGTAAGTTTAAACTCCAGGTAAGTATTTCTTACCTGTTTTTTGATGTCCTGCAGGAACCTTTTTCCACAGAGGTTCCTGCCGGGTGCTTCGCGGGTGCCGACGAGGGAACCAGCTGCGGGTTGTGGGGAAACCCCGGTCCTACCACGGAAGCGGGTAGCTGGAGAATGTCGGGCTCGCGGAGTTCAGTCACTGACAAAATGGTCAGTGACTTCTGAATGCTGGGTTCCCGGGGAGGGAACGTCAGCAGATGTGCGGTTCTCACACTGCAGTGGCCCACGATATGGGGCTGAAGCTGACAAGAACGGTCAGTGACTTCTGAACGCTGGGTTCCCGGGTAGGGGAACTTCAGCAGAAGTGCGGTTTTAGACCGCAATGGCCCACGATATGGGGCTGAAGCTAACCAGAACGCAGTAGTTCTAGGATTGGGGGTAAACCGACCAATTTTTTTCAGCCGGGAGGGTCCCCCTCCTGGTAATGTAAAAAGTTTTAGGTTGACCAGGATGGACCTCTTGTGGAGAGTAGGCTCCATCAGTGTTGTGACAGTGCCAGGCATATAGAAACATAGAAACATAGAAATTAGGTGCAGGAGTAGGCCATTCAGCCCTTCGAGCCTGCACCGCCATTCAATATGATCATGGCTGATCATCCAACTCAGTATCCCGTACCTGCCTTCTCTCCATACCCTCTGATCCCCTTAGCCACAAGGGCCACATCCAACTCACTCTTAAATATAGCCAATGAACTGGCCTCAACTACCCTCTGTGGCAGAGAGTTCCAGAGACTCACCACTCTCTGTGTGAAGAAAGTCTTTCTCATCTCGGTCTTAAAGGATTTCCCCCTTATCCTTAAGCTGTGACCCCTTGTCCTGGACTTCCCCAACATCGGGAACAATCTTCCTGCATCTAGCCTGTCCAACCCCTTAAGAATTTTGTAAGTTTCTATAAGATCCCCTCTTAATCTCCTAAATTCCAGAGAGTATAAACCGAGTCTATCCAGTCTTTCTTCATAAGACAGTCCTGACATCCCAGGAATCAGTCTGGTGAACCTTCTCTGCACTCCCTCTATGGCAATAATGTCCTTCCTCAGATTTGGAGACCAAAACTGCACGCAATACTCCAGGTGTGGTCTCACCAAGACCCTGTACAACTGAAGTAGAACCTCCCTGCTCCTGTACTCAAATCCTTTTGCTATGAAAGCTAACATACCATTCGCTTTTTTCACTGCCTGCTGCACCTGCATGCCTACTTTCAATGACTGGTGTACCATGACACCCAGGTCTCGCTGCATCTCCCCTTTTCCTAATCGGCCACCATTTAAATAATAGTCTGCTTTCCTGTTTTTGCCACCAAAGTGGATAACCTCACATTTATCCACATTATACTGCATCTGCCAAACATTTGCCCACTCACCCAGCCTATCCAAGTCACCTTGCAGTCTCCTAGCATCCTCCTCACAGCGAACACTGCCCCCCAGCTTAGTGTCATCCGCAAACTTGGAGATATTGCCTTCAATTCCCTCATCCAGATCATTAATATATATTGTAAATAGCTGGGGTCCCAGCACTGAGCCCTGCGGTACCCCACTAGTTACTGCCTGCCATTGTGAAAAGGACCCGTTTACTCCTACTCTTTGCTTCCTGTTTGCCAGCCAGTTCTCTATCCACATCAATACTGAACCCCTAATACCGTATGCTTTAAGTTTGTATACTAATCTCTTATGTGGGACCTTGTCGAAAGCCTTCTGGAAGTCCAGATATACCACATCCACTGGTTCTCCCTTATCCACGCTACTAGTTACATCCTCGAAAAATTCCACAAGATTCGTCAGACATGATTTACCTTTTGTAAATCCATGCTGACTTTGTCCAATGATTTCACCACTTTCCAAATGTGCTGCTATCCCATCTTTAATAACTGACTCTAGCAGTTTCCCCACTACCGATGTTAGACTAACTGGTCTGTAATTCCCCGTTTTCTCCCTCCCTCCCTTCTTAAAAAGAGGGGTTACATTTGCTACCCGCCAATCCTCAGGAACTACTCCAGAATCTAAAGAGTTTTGAAAGATTATGGGTGAGCCGGAGCCAGCAGCACCTTTGCACAGGGCTGCTTTAGGGGATGTTGATTCTATGATAATGATGGGCATATAGGTAAGCCTGAGCCAGCAGCACCTATTCCACAGGGCTGCTTTATGGGATGCCGAATCTATGGCAATGCCAGGCATATGGATGAGCCCAAGTCAACAGCACCTATTGCACAGGGCTACTTGATGGGATGCCAAGTTTATGGCAATACCGGGCATATGCCAGCAGCACCTATTGCACAGGGCAGCTTGACGGGAAGCTGGGCATAAGGATGTGCCCGAGCCAGCAGCATCTATTCCACAGGGCTGCTTTATGAGATACCGAGTCGATGGACCGCCGGCCTATGGGAGAGGCCACACCAGCAGCACCATGTAACAGGGCTGTTTTATGTTGAGGCTGAGGCTATGGCAGCACCGGCATATGGGAGAGCCACGCTAGCAGCAGGGCTGCTTAATGTAGGCAGCAACATCTGTAGAAGGGCTGCATAACGTTTTCCTCATGGGAGAGGTGAGCTTCCTGGGGCAGTTTGTTCTTACACTGAAGTTCTACAGCAAGGGACCATTTACAAGTGGATAAGATTTACACTTGGTTGAACAATACAAATGATCAAGATATCTTCATCGATTTCGAGGCATCTAACCATACAAAATTGGACAATACTAGCATTCTAAGCAGGCTGGAATTGGGCCAGAATTGTGTTTAGGTAGGCGCAGTAGTTTGACTAGGGTTGCCTTCAAGATAGGTTCAAAAATAAGGGCAGAATTGTCTTTCGAGACAGGTCAGAATTATGGCTAGAATTGTTTTATACAAATTAGAATTAGCAGACAGGTTCATTATTATGGTCAGGTTGTCTTACAAGACAGGCTCGGGAATCAGGCCAGAGTTGCCGTTCAAGGCAGACGCGAAGGATGACAGGCGTGGATTGGATTCATAGGGTGTGCCCATTTACTGTGATCATTGGAGATATTTGGAGGAGGCATTGCTGTGATGAGGCAATATAATAGTATAATGACAATAAAGTCTGGATGATAATTTTAACACTGTATTTTGATAAAATCCACTGTTTCAGTCTCAAACCATGTTTGAGAAATTGGGCTCCTCTATTCAATTAAAATTAAAATTCAGTTGTTATCAAATAGACTTATTGGAGGTGTTGCAGAGCAGCATACCCTAACACATGAAAGCCAACGGGTCAGTATTAGTCTGACGCCGGGTCCATGGCAGTGTCGGACAATTTGAGAGGCCGCGCCAGCAGCGCCTTGTAGTAGGGCTGTTTAATGTCTTCCTTATGGAGGAGGAGAGCATACCGAGTCTGATGGTATAGCCGTGAACAGACCCAAAGGGATGACGGTCATGGATGTACGTCCATTAACTGTGCCAACGTGCCTTCTCATTGTATTTGCTGCAGCAAACAAGACCCGCTCTGTCGGGTTCACCCTGGATATCAAGTTTGTAAGCATATCTTTAACACAATGTTTCCTAGGACAAGTACAATGCAGTATGGGATGTCAACATTGTGTGAACACTATTTCACCAGGGTGGTCCAGCTACATCCTTAGTTTTGCCGGATCTCATAAGGTGGTTATCCTCCTAGCACTGGTTAGCGCAACAGGTTTAGTCGCTACATAGTTGCAACGGAACAAGATGGTTACATCTGCAAATAATAATATATAATATTTATGCTTATAATTCACTTAAGCAGAGCAGAAGGGGTGTCAGATCTCAAAATAGTTAAGGGCATACCCAGGGACCTTTGGTAAAGTGAGGACACACATATATAACAATACGTTAAGGTCACTGAGAGTCTTTGAGGCTCTGAACTAGCTATGTTGTTAGTCACAAAAACGTATAAGAACGTATCTGTTCAGGTCACTTCCAGAGGAGAAAATGGACTTTGATTATGTAGGAGTGGATACTGATTCTAGTATCACTCCATCAGGGCTGCTATAACATCAGGAGCAAGGGTCTTACCACGTCCTAACGCTTGCAGCATGGTCAAGCAAACAAACTTTCAAACATTTATAATAACCCATTACTAGACCAGGGTTATTTGTCAATCCTAAGATGACGGCAAGATCAGACTCTGAAACACTAATAGAGTGCAGTAATCTTCTCATTCGTTATTATTTTGCTTGAAGCGTGTAACTGACCCACCCACCAGTTTGATTATTTGCATTGTTGCACCGAGTTCCTCCATTCTATCTAGGTCATTCTAAAATTTTGACTGGCAATTTGCTTGATGGCTGTTGAGTACTGAATTTTGTTTCTATACTCTGCTTCCCTTCTTTAAATAGACCAGCGAACTTGTCTGTCACTATCAGGTATTTACTATTGGTGACTCCTAATTCTTTAAATCATCTTTAATGACCATTCAAAGTCCTAAGGACATTCAGTACTCCAAATATCAGAACTTGAAATTCTAGACATTGGTTTTAGTTTTTTATTTGCACTCCATGTATTTTCCTAGTGGATTGATATTTTAGTAAGAGTTCATTGAAGAAATAACCACAAGGTTTGATGAGGGCAAAGCAGGAGATGTTGTCTATATGGACTTTATCAAGGCCTTTAATAATGTTCTGCTTGGTAGGGTGCTCTGGGATGGTTAAGGTGCATGGGATAGACACAAAAAGCTGGAGTAACTCAACGGGACAGGCAGCATCTCTGGAGGGAAGCAATGGGTGACATTTCAGGTTGAGCCCCATCTGCAGTTGGGACCCTTCATCAGACTGAAGAAGAGTCTCGACCTGAAACATCACCCATTCCTTCTCAACAGAGATGCTGCCTGTCCACTGAGTTACTCCAGCTTTTTGTGTCTATCCTCGGTTTAAACCAGCATCTGCAGTTCCTTCCTGCACATTAGGTTGCATGGGATCCAGGTAAAGCTAGCCGACTGGATAGAGAATTGGCTTCGTGGAAGGAAGCAAAGGATAATGGTACAAGGTTGTTTTACATTCTGGAGGCGTGTGCTTTTAAAATTTGAAGACCATGCCCTCCTAGACATTGGGTTCCAGATCATTGTAAGACTACAGGTCACATTTGCTTCTTCAGCTCTCAGCTACAAACCTTTTCTCAATTACCCCAGATCTGTGCTCCCCACCCCACCCCAAAGTCACTGACCGCTCTGCTCAGCAAAACACTGCTCTAGTCGTCCAAAACCACTAATACTTTTACACACCCTGAATAATTCTCTATAGGCAGCCTCATCTATCCAAATATACAATCATTGTTTCTACTCAAAATAAGTAATTTCAATGAACTAAAATGAATCTATCTTTTAACTGATTTCCATTCAGAGTCTGATATAATAATATTCAGTACTAAATAAAAACGATGTTGCTATACTTTTCCTGGAATCAGATTCGTTGAAGATTATGCAAAACTATTTGTATCTACATTGTCAACGGCTTTAAAACTGAATAATTTGTCTGTTTACCTAATTATAAACTATTTTGAATGTTAAAGATATTCACTAATTCATTTGTGACATGAGAAAATTACCATTTATTACCCATGACTGATTGTTATGTAGAATGATGTTGAGCTACCATCTTTAGCCATTGTAGCCTTCTGACTGCATGCTGTTGGGCTGAGAGTTCCTGAACTTAGGGTCAATGATGAGAAAGGAGCAATGATCCATTTGCATAGGATGATATGCACAGTAAAGGGAGATATACTGGATTCTGCAAGTTGTTTCAGTTACGTTTCTGGTCAATGTAGACCCCACCCTACCACACCCCACCCCCACCTCCCCTCCCCTGGATGTTTATAACTGAGGATTTAATTATGTAAAGCTATTCAGTATTAGAGAGGTGCAGATAGACACTCTCTTATTGTTGATCTCTGTATCACTTCAAATAAGTTGCCCTGTGGAATAACATCTCATTGAGCAATCATCAAAGTTTACAATCGCTCGAGTAAAGCTGGCACTGAAGGAGTTCCCCAAGAGAGTCTGAAGACGGCTCTTGGCCCAAAACGTCACTTATCCATCTTCTCCAGAGATGCTGCCCGACCCATTGAGTTACCCCAGCACTTTTCCGTCTTCTCATGCCTAAAGTAACATGGGATCAGCCAAATGATTCTCTAAATGACAGCAATGTGCAGCATTTGTAACTGCAATTAAATGTCCAGGATCACTATCAATAACTGCATACACTAAAAATTGGAGCTCAACGTTTTCTGAAATATCAAGCAACAACACGGTTCACATTTTGTGCACAATGACGTCAATATGCTGATTAGCCAGGCCTGTCAGCAAGAATCCATACTGATAACACTCCGGCAAAAAAACTGTGCTTACAATTCAAGATTTGGCTCCATTCAATCTCATGCTAAAATAGTAAAATTAATTAATTTTATCAGAAGGTCGGGTCAAACAGGTTTTACTAAAATAAGGTTTGAAATTAATGAGATGAAAATTAATAACATTTATTATATGGTTAAAAACTGTTTACTTTAGTATGAATTTCACAAATAGGCTATTAAAAATGCCAGTGATGGATTGCTCTACGAAGAAGGCAGTTAGTTTGATCTTCATTAGTTTTAAAACTTCCCAGTGGCTGATGGACAGAAAGTAGAAATCTTACCAAACAAAGGCCACCTAGCCTGAGGATACTGCCTCTTCAAGCACTAAGTCAGCCCAGAATACCGTAAAACTTTAATAAGCATGTACTAAAAAATCAATTTCCTTTTATATAACAGGGTACTAAACACAACAGAAAGAACCCTTTTGGCAAGGCCATCCTTGGTCAGGGAAATATTCACATTATCCCACGAGCTTTGGTGAGAAAACATAATATTTTTGGAATATTAAAAAAATAACTCGATTCGAGCCAAATTGAGTTATTATAGATAGGTGGCTGATGGTTTGCATGGACATAGTGAGCCAAAGGGCACTGTGCATTTCTTCTGTGCTCTTTGCCTCTATGCAATGATCTTCAATTAGGGATAGTTTACTGCCTCTCTCTTACATTCAAATACAACACATCATCGAATCTACAATTATCAACTTCCAGGGTGCAGAGCATTGCCCAAATAATACCTACAAAAACTAAAAGCATATCACGGGCTGTAGATTCTATGATGAGCGTCTCAACTCTTTTCACAAAATCCTTTCACACCAGCTCTAAACCAGATGTTAGAAGTATGATGAAACACTGCTTCTTTGCTGGATGTGTGCTGCTGCAACAATAATAACGAGGTCTAGAAACATAGAAAATAGGTGCAGGAGGAGGCCATTCGGCCCTTCGAGCCACCACCGCCATTCACTGTGATCATGGCTGATCGTCCCCAATCAATAACCCGTGCCTGTCTTCTCCCCATATCCCTTGACTCCACTAGCCCCTAGAGCTCTATTTAACTCTCTCTTAAATCCATCCAGTGATTTGGCCTCCACTGCCGTCTGTGGCAGGGAATTCCACAAATTCACAACTCTCCGCGGTGAAAAAGTTTTTTCTCACCTCAGTCTTAAATGGCCTCCCCTTTATTCTAAGACTGTGGCCCCTGGTTCTGGACTCACCCAACATTGGGAACATGTTTCCTCCACCTAGCTTGTCCAGTCCTTTTATAATTTTATATGTTTCTATAAGATCCCCCTCATCCTTCTAAACTCCAGTGAATACAAGCCTAGTCTTTTCAATCTTTCCTCATATGACAGTCCCGCCATCCCAGGGATCAATCTCATGAACTTACGCTGCACTGCCTTAATCACAAGGATGTCCTTCCTCAAATTACGAGACCAAAACTGTACACAATACTCCAGATGTGGTCTTACCAGAACACTATACAACTGCAGAAGAATCTCTTTACTCCGATACTGAAATCCTCTTGTTATGAAGGCCAACATTCCATTAGCTTTCTTCACTGCCTGCTGTACCTGCACGCCAACGTTCAGTGACTGGTGTACAAGGACACCCAGGTCTTGCTACACCTCCTCCTTACCTAACCTAACCCCCTTGAGATAATAATCTGCCCCCTTGTTTTTGCGCCAAAGTGGATAACCTCTCATTTATCTATATTATACTGCATCTGCCACGCATCTGCGCACTAGTATCTCGTCCAAGAAAAAAGCAACTCACTTAAGCATTCCCATCCACAAATGAAACGTTCATTTTCTGCACCACCATGGCAATTATCAAAATATACCGTATAAATGAATCAAGATCTCTTTACCAACATCGCAACAATTCTACAAGGCTGGCTGCCAGCCTACCAAGGGAAATGAGGGACGGACAATAAAGGTTGACCTTGCTAGTGAATAAATAAAATAAGACCTGGGCTTGCTGTGAGTGTTAAACATTTGGTTGCTTATATCATTTCAAGGCTGTAATTCAGAGGACTGCTTAATTACGATTACCCTGGGAAATTCAAGCTGCAAGCTAACTGATCTGATCCAAGTAACCATTTGTACCCAAATCTATATTGTGCCTGACACAATGTTTCTAGCTAAAGATTAATGAGGCAGCGCCTTTCACAGAAAATATTTCATTTAATGTTTGGCCTGGTTCATTTTAGTTCACTTAAGTCACTCAATAACTGTCAACTAAAGAAAATTATAATGGGACCTGTGTTTTGCAATTATTACTGAAAACTTTGTTAAAATATAACTTTCATTTAAAATGTAAGGATTTTTCCCGCTAACAATATATTTTGAATATAAATGATTTAGAACAGATGTCATGGATATTTAATTGTACTGAGTTATGAGGTTGTCAAATTCAGTTCCAGGATCTAGTGGTTGAGGCAGGAACAATCTCAACACCTGGACTTTGACAAGATAAGTGGATGAAGGAAAAGGGATGTGATGACAGGGAGGGAAAAAAATCTATATTCTCATGGGGAGGACACATACCACAGTTGCCAAAAGACCCATTCATGCTCCATACCTTATGCATATATTTTAAATCACAATTCCAAACCAGGGTTCATAGAAAATTCAACATCAAATCAGTAAAGAGCACTTAAAGAAAAATTAATTAAATATTAACTTGGTATGGATACATGCCAGTTCATCTATGCTCTCAAATCTTCTTTGAAAACATGATTCGCAAACATAAACGGATTTTAACTCGGACTAGTGTGAGGTGTTGCATTTTGGGAAGTTAAACCATCATAGTTCCCACGTGGTCTCTGCGTCAGAGTTCCCACGTGGTCTATGTGTTGGAGCACCCCTGTGGTCTCTGTGTCAGAGCTCCCAGGTGGCTTCCACGTCAAATAGTGAATTTACATTTTCAAAGTAGCACCTCTATTTCCAATTTATGTAACATCCGACTTGCACACGGGTCCGCGGGACATAACCCTTACACAGATTAGAGAACGTCTGTAGTTATCAGCATTGTGGCGCAACAGTTCCATAGATAAAGTCCAATGTCCGCAATAGGATAGAGGTGAATTGGACAATAACTTATGGAAGGACTGTTCAGAAGCCTCATAAGAGGGAAAGTAGCCGTTCCTAAGTTTGGTGATCCATGCTTTTAAGTTTCTGTACCATTTGCCTGACAGGAATAGGGAGAAGAAGAAATGACCAGTGTGGGACATATCTTTGATTATGTTGGCTGCTTTTCTGAAGTGTAGATGGAGTCGATGGTGGGGAATCCGGACCGAGTGATGGACTGAGCTACATCTCCAACTCTCTGCAATTTCTTGCAGTCTTAGGCAGAGCTGTTCCCAGCTGTGATGCAACCTGACATTATGCGTTCTATGGTGCAGCTGTACAAGTTTGTAAGAGTCTTTGGAGACATGCCAAATGCCCTTCGTCTCATAAGGAAAAAGAGGCATTGGTGTACCTTCTTGGCTGTCACATCAATATGGTTGGGCCATGGCAGATCATTGGTAATATGCCAAGAAATGTAAGAACACATATTAGGTGATCAAACCATTACTACCAGCAGAGCTGAACTTTAATGCACGATCGTTTCACAATTTCCATGATTCAGCAGGAATATTCAAAATAGTTTTATCATTGAAGTAATTAATTTTAGAATACACGGCACCTTCTCTGACTGCCACTCATAATTTTAAGGCAGGAAAGGAGAGGAATAGGACGTTGTTTACCACAGCCTGTTTAACTATGGTAGAAAATACTCCTGACCAGCCTTTAGTTAAACTGATAGTTCATCTTAGAGGAGAATGTCACTGGGAAAATTTATGTAGGTCACCTTTAAAACACAATTTCTTCTGTTTTCTGCTCCAAAACAAGCAACAATTTAGAGCAGGCTTCAGGTAGGAATGAAAATCAAATTTCATGGATGACTGTTTTGTTTAGTTAGTCCTGTTTCCAGTTTAAAATAACTCAGCTTCTTCATGCGCAATGTATACATCATTTCATTAGAGATTAGCTGATCTGTTTATTTCTAACAAATAACAGAAACATACATAGTGGCACAATAGTAGAGTTGCGGCCTTGCAGTGCCAGATTCCCAGGTTCATACCTGATTACGGTGCTGTCTGTACAGAATTTGTACGTTCTCCTTGTGACCATGTGGTTTTTCACCTGGTGCTCTGGTTTCCTCCCACATTCTAAAGACGTGCAAGTTTATACATTGCATCTCAGGAGAGAAGGAATGAGTGACATTTCGGGTCGAGACTCTTCTTCACACTGAAGTCTCGACCCGAAACATTGCCCATTCCTTCTCTCCTGAGATGCTGCCTCATCCGCTGAATTACTCCAGCATTTTGTGTCTACCTTCGATTTAAACCAGCATCTGCAGTTCTTTCTTACACAGGTTTATAGGTTGATTGGCTTCTGTAAATTGTCTCTAGTGTGTAGGATCGCTGATCAGAAAATTAATTGCACCAATCATATAACTATTGTAGCTTGAAATTGAATAACTCACAGCACACTTCATAAAGCCTTTCTTATTTCTGCAAGATAGAAATCAAGATTCAGAACGCCAGTAATCAAAAAGTGAAAACAATTCAGATGCAGGAGGTCTGAAACAAACTCTGAAGGTGTAGGAAACACTCAGCGGGCCAGGCAGCATTTATGGAGAGAGAAAAAGAGTTAATGTTTCAGTCCATTGATCCATGATTAGAATTGATGTTATGGTGGAAAGTCATTAACATGAGGCATTATCTCTGTTTCTGATTCCACATCTGCATTCTGACTACTGAGTATTTCTAGTATTTTCTGCATCTGTTACAATGCACCATGGGCCTGAATGAGAGGAGCTTAAAATATGCACAAGAAGCTTAATCTCAAAGGAGTCTACCACTCTGAACAGCCAGCCCTCCACTGCAGGGACACTAGCTCTTTACAAAGTACACTGCAACAACTTGCCAAGGGCTCTAAGACTGCGTCTCCTAAACCTTTGTGTACTTGGAAATCAAAGAAGTTTACAGGAAATGGAGGAAGATTAAACGAGGGGAAGCCATGTTGAAATGGAAGGGGTGAGAGGGCAAAGAGCATCACCAAGCCAAGCCTGGGAGTATCTGTCACTGGAACTGTGGGGCTGGAGAGGTACAATGATTTTGGTAGGAGCTGGTGCTGATTTGATGAGAGAAGATTTATTTGTAAAGGGCTCTGGAGAAAGCCCAAAAGTCAAGGTATTTCTCCCTTTGGGAGAAATTAGCCTTTCCCGCCCCCCCTCACATCAGTCTGAAGAAGGGTTTCATCCCAAAACGTTGCCTATTTCCTTCGCTCCATAGATGCTGCTTCACCCGCTCAGTTTCTCCAGCATTTTTGTCCACCTAAGTAAAAAGTTAAACCTGTTTACTTTTTGTGTGGGCTCTCTGCCCAGTGACCTAACTCGACTGTTTTTAGATACTTTCCATTGAATGAAATAAACTTCAGTTTCAGCCCT
Organism: Okamejei kenojei; assembly: GCA_035221665.1. Classification (NCBI taxonomy): domain Eukaryota; kingdom Metazoa; phylum Chordata; class Chondrichthyes; order Rajiformes; family Rajidae; genus Okamejei; species Okamejei kenojei. Next base: position 55,097,790 of record CM069140.1, on the reverse strand, counting down.
TCACTAACCTTTTCTGACAGCAGGGATGAAGGAGGTTCAAAATATAAAGAAAATAAATGTAAAGAATTAAAGAAGAATTCTCAATAAAACTAGTATACAAAAAAAATCTAAGCCATATTTAGAGTGCATTCCAAAATATTGGGACCCGTGTCAAATATTAGGGTGAAATTTTCCTTTGCTTTGGACAATTATTTCATAGGATTAGTCTCTGCCACCATGTAAGGGACGCCACTGCCTAGTAGGAAAACAATGGCTGCCACACATTGAAGGCCAAGATGCCAAGTTTTAGAAAGGGACATGATGGTGTTAGAGAAATACAGCCCGGAACATGCCCTTTAGCTCTGAGTCCATGCCAAGTATCGAATGCCCATTTATGCCAATCCTACGTTCATCCTATTTTTATTCTCTCTACATTTGCATCAACTCCCCACCAATTCTACTCTGACCTACACACTAGCAGCCATTTGCAGTGACTAATTAGCCTAACAACCCACATGTTTTGGGAATATGAAAATAAATCAGTGCACCTGGAGGAAAGCCGCACTTGTCACAGGGTGTATGTGCAGCCTTCAGACAACAATACCTTAGATCGGGATTGAACCTGAGTTTGTGGTGCTCGGAGGCTACGACTCTACAATGTCACCCTGCCGGACGTCAGAAACCAAGGAACATACCACCCAGATTTTACCTCAGACCTCAGATTCAGCTGAGACCTTGTTTCAACCCGGAGGTGATAGGATAATGCTCATTGTCAGGCTGCCTGACATCAGATGGGGTTATTTGTGAGGCACTTGACATTGCACCAGAAACACCAAAACTCCTCTCCTTTCTGTTTCTAAAGCTAAGGAATCTGGCATGCAAGGCTCCAACTTAACAAGTCACATACGCACTGGATTATAGTCGCAATTTGGTTTGCTCCATCTGAGAAGAAAGGAGGAGGGAAGGGTACACGAGAAAGAGGGAAGCATGTGAACACAATATACTCAATGTAAATCAACTTGAACAATATCGCTGGTGAACCTCATGGCCCAACAGCAACTTTTTCTGCGGTTGAGAAGGTGGATGGATTTGTGGAGGAACATGATACCGAATACACAAAGCCTAATTTTAGCAGCCATACTCGGAGGCTGCTCACAATTTTCGCTCCATTAACTGAGACCACGGAGATCACAACCAATGTGGATCTGAGCTTGTAACACACCCTTTGTACAGAGAGCACAATTTTCATACATAATCACACAGAGAAAGATCCAGATTTTAACAATGTAACCTCAGAGCTTGTTTTTTATTTGTTACAATAACATAGGGTATTATTAATAACTTACCAACATGGCTTCAGAACCTTTGTCAGCCATGGTCTGAGTGAACTGTTCACAGAGTTTCCGCACCACACTCTTCAATAACTTCTAAGTTCAGCCACTGCTGCCCTCTGCCTCCTTCTTGCTGTGGTTGTAGTGAGCTTCTTTACAAGTTAGGGAGTCTTGAACACTCTGAAATGACATGTGACACAAGAGATTTTATTTCAGTCCAGATGTCCAGTCTTCACACTTGTATCAGGTTCCAAATCACAGGTAATTTAATTCCAACCTTTAATATCCGAGCAACATTTATTTGTTCAGCTGCATTTCTTTTAAGTATACATTTATGTGTCTTGAATTCCTCTATCTGTCCCAGTCTATTTCATTGTTTCACAATCTGTAATTTATTTCCTTTTCATTAGGAACTGTAAAAAAAAACTGAAGTACTGTACGTTTCAATTATATGAATATGAATTTGAATTCTCTCCGCCCATACAATGCAGAGCATATGAAATGAAATCCCATACATTTTAAATAGAAACTGAAGTGCTCATTCACCCGATAAGCACAAAGCTTCCACTATAACCAGTCTAAGTCTGATTAGTAATTTTGCCTTCTTGTCACTCCGCAGTGATTCAGCAATTAATGTAGTTTCTCCCACTGCAGCGATTGCAAACGGTATTTTTGTACTGCTTTGCCAAATAAAACATCTTCAGTCCACGAACTAAGATGTTTTATTCAGCAAAGCAGTACAAAAAGTACAGGGTCCCTTGAATGGGTTCAGGTTAAAACAGAAACTGTGGTCTTCCAGATTCCTTGCAATCTATGTAATTGGATAATGTATGCAAATATGGACATATTTGTATGGGGTAAGAAGATTGCAGCCTTCATGTGGTCCGCCCTGTTTCGACGAATGCAATCAACAATTGCAATTATGTATATGGCGTGCACAATTAAATAAGATCAAATAGAACAAGTTGTCTGACAACTTTAGGCTGTGCACACCATAGGCAAGAAGAAGACATATTTGTATGATATACATGTACGACATTTCTGCAGTATCCATAACTAGAATAAATAATGTGTGTACATACATTATGAATTGATGAGGACAGAGGAATAGAAAATTAGTAAAATAATAAACTGAATTTTAGAATCTGTTGATAACCGTGAATGGACAGTTTATGAGGCGTGCCTGAAAGCGACTCAAACAAGTTTGTTTCATTGGAAGGTCCGATGCATAAGATTGGGTGCATGGGTGCATTGGTTTCATGTTACATAAAGAATACATGGATTTTTTTCATAGAGCAAATAGAAGAGTGGAAATTGATGGTGATAGTGAAAATAGGTGTGACTAAACAAATGTTACTGGAGAACACAAGTAAGTCATTCAATTAACTGCAACATCTTGCAAAACATAATTACATTAGCAAATTTTTTAACACGACTGGTGTTAAACTGGATTATTTTCCCCTCGATCTTTCCTCAGTAAATGTACTGAACCATCACAACGTTCTTGCTTCAACAAGTTTATTCATCGCACCGGGCGATTTACTCTGGTCCACAGCCTCTGACTCCTAAGGAGTCCAAAGTGTTCCCCAGAAGTAAGTGGTTTACAATAGGCATAATACAAGTATATAAGCAGCAGCAAGCAGAAGCAAATTTGGCCCGCTTTCTTGGTCCTCCAATCATATCTTGACATGGTATGTGTGTTAAGGCAATGGTCAGGTTCTTCAAGACAAGTGACTTGCAAGCGCATGATCTCATTATCACCAGTAGACAAAAATGCTGGAGAAACTCAGCGGGTGAGGCAGCATCTAAGGAGTGAAGGAATAGGCGATGTTTCAGGACGAGACCGTTCTTCAGACTGATGAGCTCACCAGCGATCAGGTTAAATGACTCAAACAACTGAAACGCAAGCACATGATCTCATTATCACCAACAGTCAGGTTCCTCAAAATGAGTGACTAACTTCGTCATCACAGCTGCAACAGAACCTTACCAACTTACACAGCAAAAATCAAACTCGTTATTCCTCCCTTTTATCATTTCATGATAAATTACGGGCATACCCGAATCTTATTAAGTTGTTCATCTTCCTAAGACAAGACTGAAGATAACATGGGAGGGCGCCCTCATGGTTTCCCTCCAGAAGTAATGTTCGGGTGGGCTGTCAGAGCAGCCCAACACAAATGTATTTTTTAGTAACATTCCAGATCCCAAAGGAGCGCACATGAGTGTCTAGACATCATATGATATCGCCTTGACAGAGATGATAAGTCAGACATGGCGCGGAGGGGTGGCATGTATGAATCTTGATTGTCGAGTCCTGTCCAGTCACCGGAAATAGCAACATCAACAAGGTTCAGAGAGCGGTGATGTCCATCCTCCTGACGTGACTTGTGGTTGGAGTGCCTCCACAAGGAGAAGGGTTAATAGAATCAAGAAGATTTTAGGTCAATGGTTTACAATGCGGTAAGTGTATCTGTATCCAGGAGCTTTTACCCTCCACTTTAGCCGCTGTGGAGGTAGTGAGGAGGACCTGAAAAGGGCATTCGCATCGGGGTTCTAGGCCTTTCCGGACCCATTTTTTCATCATTACAGATATACCTGGTTTGATCGAAGGAGCGAGAGAAAGATCAGACTCGTTCAGTTGAACTGCTCAAACCTGGAGATGAATAAGGCGCAAAGATCGGGTTAGTGCGAGGACATACAAAGTAATTTCTTCAGTCATATGGTGGAATTCGACTGGAGCAGGGAGGGGAGTAGTTCATGGTGTGCGTAAGGGTCGATCGTATATGATTTTTGCCGGGGTAAGCTTAGCCTGTCCACCTGGTGTAGTTCTGATCTGAAGTAAAGCAATAGGAAGCAGTTTTAACCAAGTTAGACCCATATCCGCCAATATGTCCATTAGTGGGTCTGCTTATCATGCGTACATCCCATGGCTTTCCAGGTCTTTATCTCGGTTACAGGAGTGTCCTCCTGGGAACGTATCATGTCTGATATGGTTGGCATTGCTTTTTTCTGAGGTAGACGGATTCTGGTTAAAACGTTTTGTCTGCCTCATCATATGGGGCACTACCATCCCGTGGCCTTGTGCTGCCGTATTGGCTGCCTGATCGGCTGCCCGGTTACCTATATCAACTGGTTTGCTACCTGAGGTTTGGGCGACACATTTCATGATAGCCAATTTTCGGGGAAGAGTCAAGGAATACAGAACTAATTGCTTACGGGAGATTTCTGTACCGGAGGAGGTAAGGAACCCACGATTCTTCCATAATTGCCCAAAGTCGTGGGCAACGCCGAATGCGTATCGTGAGTGTGTAAATGTTGACACTCTTTCCCCTTCCGAGAGCGCATGCTTAGGTGATGGCAATCAGTTTGGCTTGTTGTGCAGAGAAGATTTTTTTCGAACGCTGCTGCTTCCTAGACATGACCACCCTGATAGAACAGCCGGAAGTGCGATGTCCCTCTTCTGTAATGGAAGAACTGCCATCAACGTATAGGGTAGATCAGAGTATTGCAGCAGTTGGTCCGTAAGATCAGAGTGTGCAGAAGTCTCTTGCTTGATTAGAAACAGGCAGTCGTGTTCGCAGGAGTCAAGGGCCTGAGGTTGGTTTGTAGAAAGGAGGCTGGATTTATATTAGTCCATTTTGGTGAGTCTGATATCCCCTTCCCCTTGCATCAACCCATCCAGGTATGCAGAACTCAGGTTCCATCTGGTATTCTATGGGGTCTGGTTCCCTTAAGGGGGGAGCTTGTTCATTTTTTCTGATCACATGTTCAGTTTTTACTCTAGCAGCAACTCCTTCCAGTTTATGTTTATTCCAATAGTATTTTACTGCTCGTTCCACCTGCGGGCAGCTGTTATTCGCCCAATTCATATTATTGATCCGGACGGCGTTAGCCACTAATGGAGGGAGGGCTTGGAGCAAAATGGCACAAAATTGTGGGGAGTCATTCTATCCATTATAGGCTGTATCACCCGATTCATTCCCATAAACTTTTCAAAAGCACTCCAGGAATTCTTCAGCGTGCCCAGGTTGCATAACATTAATACATGTCTTCACACATTGCAAGTTCAGCTTCTTCATGCGCAATGTATACATCATTTCACTAGAGATTAGCTGATCTGTTTATGGCACAATAGTAGAGTTGCGGCCTTGCAGTGCCAGATTCCCATGTTCCCTTCAACATAATTCCTACTTGAAGCCACAATGGAATATGCCGCCAGGCATAAATTGCATAAAATACGTTTTTACTCATGTCACTCTTAATACCCTTCCCTTTAAATGTTTACTTGTGACATCCATTCCTCAATTCTGTCCGAAGGGAACACCTGTCTGTGTAGGCCCCTTAAAACTTTATATATATATATATATATATAACATCTCTCCTCAATCTTCTCATTCCCAAATAAATCTAATCTATCCTTGTCACCTAAATCTTTCATCCCTGCCTACAAATCCTTATGGTGTTCTGAAATGTACATGTGCAAATGACACTAAAATGTTTTTTAAATGCTATTCTGAGCCTCATACTTTTCATACTCTTTGCCTTGATAAAGCCCACAATTATGTATGCCTTACTAGTTATTTTCTCAACCTACCCTGGCACTTCCAATAACATGCCCCCATACCCCCAGGTCCTTTTCCCCTTGAATCATTTTTCAAATAAAAACACAAAGGGCTGGAGTAACATAACAGGTCAGGCAGCAATTCTGGAGGATATGGATAGGTGACGTTTCAAGTTGGGACCTTTTTCTTAGAGTAATCATTGTAAGATGGGGGGGGGGGGGCTGGGTGGGGGGGGGGGGGGGGGGGGGGGGGGGGGCTGGGTGGAGGGTAAGCTGGAGAAGAGGTGGATGCAAGTCGAAGCCCACCTATCACTTGCCAGGCTTTATCCCATCCCTACCTCTTTTCCTGCTTACTCCGTACTACTACGATCGATCTGAAGAAGGGTCCTGATGCAAAACGTCACGTATTCATGTCCACCAGAGATCCAGAGATGCTGCCTATCCCACTGAGTTACTCCAGCACTGTCTTATATTGTAAACCTGCATCTGCAGTTCCTTGTTTCTCCATGATCCCTTTCGAAATGGTATACTTGTCCTGCATTGCTTCCATCAAAGTACAACTCATATTGCTGTGCAATTCTGACTTTGGCTGCTCTGTGTATGGATTTTGTCTGTTCTCTGTGGGGCATTAATGATCTCTCTGTGGCTATGTGGATTTTCTCTGAGTGTTTTGGATTCCTCCGACATCTTGGATGTTGCTAGATTAATTAGCCACTGTAAATTGCCCTTAGTGTGCAGGTGACTAGTAGAATCTGGTGAGAATTGATGAGAATGTGGGAAGGATTTTTAAAAAGGATTAATGCATGATAAATATAAATGGGTGGTTCATAGTCGCATGAACTTGGTTAGCTGAAGTGCCCATTTCCATACTGTATCTCTCTATGATTCCATTGATATGCATTGTGCTTCAACTTTGCTGAAAGTATGTTATTTGGCATCTTACATGGAGCAGTACAGCACAGGGACAGACCCTTCTGCGTACAATATCTGTGACGAACATGAGGCCAAGATAAACTCATGTCATCTGCCTGCACATGATCTATACCCCTCCATTCCCTACATATTCATATGCCTAACCAGAAGCTTAAATGCCACTATCATATCTGCCTCCAATGCTACCCTTGCTACCAGGCTAACACCACCCTCTATGTAAAATCTGCTCTACACATCTCCTTTAACAGTCCCCCTTACCGTAAAGCTTGTCAAAAGCATTCTCAAATACCATGTATTATCTTCATTGCACTTCATTTTTCCAAATTCTATCTGTTACCTCACAAAAAACTCCATCAAATAAGAAGCTTGCTTAAAATTAATCCAGTTACCTCCAGGTGACAATTAATCCAATCCCTTATTGATATTTCAGAAAGCTCTCCCACTGTCAAGATTCAACTGGGTGGTTAGTAACTGCTGGGCTTACTCCTATTTCTCGATTAAGCAAGAAGTAACATTTGCCAGCAAGCCTCCAGTCATCCACAAAGAGCATTGGGAGATCATGATCAGGATCCCTGGGGTTTGCTCCTGTGTTTCTTTCAAAACTTGGATGTTCAAAACATGGGGTTCTTTCAATTCAGGTAACTTTTGTAATACCTCGATGCTATACTTTCATACATATTCAGCATTTAAACCATGATCCCTTTCATTATTACATAGGAAGCATCTTCTTCCTCATGAAAGCCATTGCAAAGTACTCCCTTGATGTCTGAACAATGTCCTCAACATCCATGGGCAAGTACTCACTTTTGTTGCATGACTCCAACATGCCACAAACTTTTACTATATTTATGCCTGGAAAGCATTTCTGGATTCCCCATTTAGGTTGACAGCTAATATTTTCTCGTACGCTATTTATGCCTATCTTATTTTAATTTTCACTTTCACTCTGATTCTTTTATAATCACCTGAATCAACACAGGGTGAGGATCCATAAACCCGTCGTCGGATAGAATGTATAGGAGTTGTGAAGACCGTGACCTATAGGTTCAGGAACAGTTTCTACCCAACAAACATCAGGCTCTTGAACACTACGAAATCTAACTTAACTCTGAACTGCCTTGGTTACACAAGGGACTTCGGACTTTGTTTGGCTTTTTGCACTATATTGGGTCTTTTATTTATTGAACTTTTTTTAATGTTTGTTCATCATATTATCAATTAGTACTACGTTTTCAAACCTGTTGTGCTGCCACAAGTAAGAATTTCATGGTTCTGTTATGGTACATATGACTATATAACACTCTTCTCACTGGTATTCTGAACACAGCACTTGTCACATGCAGACTTATTATGCTTTATCTTCCTCCGTATCTCTTTTGTCATCCAGGAATTTGTTTGTGTTTACTTTACTAATCAAGGGAATGCGCTTCACAAGGTCATAAGGAATAGAATTAGGTCATTCGGCCCATCAAGTCTACTCCACCATTCATTCATGGCTGACCTATCTCTCCCACCTAACCCCATTCTCCTGCCTTCTCCCCATAACCTCTGACAAACGTACTAATCAAGTACCTAAATCATTTGTTACTTCAAGCCTTCCAATTTACCCGAGTCCAATCTACTCTCATTCCCCTGAAATGGGTCTCCCTCCAATTAAATCTCGAAGGAAGAATGAAAGAGACGCAGTCGAGACAGAAGCAAAGTCAAGTGATGGAGAGACGCAATTCAAACAGAAGCATCGGTGCGTTGACACCGCCCAACTAATTGGAGACCCAGTAATAGTTTGCTGGAGTAACCGTTATGCATACAGTGCAAAGAGTTAACTTGTAAAATGTAGGAAGTAATGTGATAAGTGTCAAGGCAAATCATATAAATCCAGAAAGAGATAAACATAAATAAGAGAAAAATGCTATGTGATTATGAAAACATTCCAGAGGTTGATCCAATTGAAAATTTAAAAGAAATGGCAGAAGATTCCACTGAAAAAAGAAGTGGAAAAAATCTCAAGGACAAGAATTCCGAGTCGATCAAAGAGATTTCAAAAATCTATGGAAAATTAAATCTGTAAATAATGTGAATCTTCAAAATTGGGAAAGTACTATTCTGATTAAGAGTAATTTAACTAAATGCCTGATCAATATATAACACATACAAGTACACATGTACAATGCAATCAAACAGCTGAATAAGTCATTTATTTGCTGACAGCTATCTCTCTGTCTGCTGCTGTGAGATTGTACCTCATCTTGGTTTCTTCAAGTGTTGACATTACTTGTTACTTAAACAAACATATATAGAGAGGAGTATATGCATATACAAGTATAATGTATTCTAAACCTGGGCAACAGAATATAAAGCACACAGAAACTTGGAACCATTTTAAAGGGCAACTGTTAGACATAAGAGTCTTCAATTGAATGATTTTAAAATTCTGTGTGTTTTTTGCAAATATCTATATTATTACTAAAACTCTCATCTTGACCACTTCCGGTTTGCTTTTTTAAAGATTTGCACAAAAACGGTACCCTTTATCGCTAGGACCCTTTATTCGCCACCTTACTCACCGTTCTCCTCTCCTCCAAGCACACCAAATTTTGATCCGATCGGTGGAATTATACAAAAGTTATGAAGGTTTACAAAATCGTGAGATCAGCAGATTGGTCTTCTCGCCAGTCAGTCACCATGAAGGTAATGCCCCTTCCGGTACCCATTGGAGAATAAAGCCCTGGAGGTGGGGCTGAGTCCATAAGTGCTGATTGAGTCTGCAAGAATGGAGTCGGGAAAGTCGCTGTGTGGAGTCGGAAAAGTTGCTGTGTGGTGTCGGGAAAGTCGCTGTATGGAGTCAGGAGGTGCTGTGTGGTGTCGCGGCCAGTGGCCGCTGAGTGGAGTCCCACCCCCCCCCCCCCACATACACACCCTCTTCCCCCCACCCCCCCCCGCCTCCTCCCCACACACACACCCTCCCCCCCCCCCCCCCCCCCCCCCCCCCCCCCCCCCCACCCCCCCCCACACCCACACCACCCCACTCAAAGGGCTCAGATATAAAAAAGGACAACTTCAATAGTTTAGCCATCTCAATTATCTAAGCTGCACCTTAGCCTCGACTAACTCAGGGGATTCACTCATCCTGAATAATGAACAATTAATTCTGCTTAAAACTGTAACTCAATAGCTTTTTGTACAATTCTTCATCATCTTCATAGGCAGTTCCTCAGGATCAAGGATAACTGGCTTCCATTCTTGTTTTGCGGTTTCTGATGTAACTAACAGGGCCAAAGTTGGAACCATGGATTCCTCCACAGATATACTCGGAGATGATTGATGGGAAGGATGAGCGGGTAGTTTGTGAGGTGAGGTTTGTGAGGCTCCTTCTGCCACTTATTCAAGACGTCCGCGTGCATGGTTGGTATTGAACTTCTCAATACCACCCTGCATGCTTCTTCTCCACACTGAGCTGTCTTAGGCCGGATATTCCTGGGGGTCAGTGAGCATGTTGCATTTCCTTAAGGAAGCTTTTACCACACCCTTGGATCTTTTTTTTTTCTTTTTCATATAGTTGTAGTGTAGAGACAGGTCTTTGGCCTGCTTCACCTATGCTGAACACCATGTACATTATCCAGTCATTGAGTATCACTGTGTAATATTTACCCTGATTTGGTTAAAAGATTACCCCACAACCCACTCGTCCCTCTTATGTAGCACAGAAACTAGTCCTTTAGCCCACTGTGTCTCTGCTTATCAATTTTCCTATTGAAATAATCCCATCTGCAGCATTAGATCTTTATCCTTCTATGCCATCTATACTTCCTATTAAAGTACCTTTGTAAATGTCTCCTATATGTAGTGATTGTATCAAATTCCATGATCTCCTGTGGCAGCAGATTCCAGATACCAACTACCCTGTGTGCAAAACAAAACTTTCATCTCAAATTCCTTTTAAAACTCCTGTTTATCACCATGAATCTTTTGCTTCTAATACTCCAAACCTGAAAAGAAGGCACAGAAGGGAGATTTGATATCAGTACATAACGTAATGACGTTTTCTGAGCAGAGCGGACAATACAAGGCTATTTGCTTGGTGGAGATCTCAAGGATAAGGTCACAGGTACAAAATAATAGATAAGAAAATTAAAAGTGACATGAGGACAGATTAGTTACGTAGCACATGGTTAGAATCTGGAATGCACTTACTGCAGATGTAATAAAGCAGGGTGTATTGTGGCTACAGGAGGAAATTAGATATATGGTGAAGAAAAAATTGAAGGCAATGGAGAAAGGTACCAGGAGTTAGAAACAGCGAATTAGTTGCTTTGGCAGAAACACATTCTAGGCAAAGTGGCTGCATGGCCTCCTTCTGTGCCATGATCATTGAGTGATTCTATGAACAGATACTGAATAATACTGTAGCTGCAAAAGTACGTATGAATATGGATAGTCAATAGTGAGTACTCTCTTTGTGACTCAAATATTTTGTCATCACGGCACAATGGTAGAGTTGCTGCTTTACAGCGCCAGAGACCTGGGTTCAATCATGACAATGGGTGCTGTCCGTATGGAGTTTGTACGTTCTCCCCATGACCGCTTGGCTTTTCCCCACGTGCTCCGGTTTCCTCCCCACTCCGAAGACATACAGGTTTGTAGGTCAATTTGCTTTGGTACAAATTGGAAATTGTCCCTAGTGTGTAGGTTAATTTTTGTGTACAGGAATCATTGGTCGTCGGGGACTCGGTGGGCCGAAGGCCCTGTTTCCACACTGTATCTCTAAACTAAACTCAACTAAACACCAACTTCAAAGCTCACCAGGAGCGTGTTGGAATACTCTCCACTTGCCTGAATGAGAATTGCTTCCATAACGCTTGACAATTTCATCGGTCAGGTCAACCTGTTTGAGCTATATTCAGTAGCGATGTTACAAAACTTACCTTCAGTGGCGCTGCAGTTCTACCACTGGCTGTGTGAGCGACTTTGCTGCCTTTGAGGGGGGGGGGGGGGATTAAAATCCAGTTTTCTACTGCTTATCGGAGGCGGACTTCCTTGGAGCAGCCCAAGGAAGTCTGCCTCCTGAAGAATGATTGATTGGACTTCCTTTCCCAATTTTGTTTTTAATCGCGAGACAATTTAATAATTATATTAAAATTAAAAGCGACTTCTAACGCCCTCAACGCCTACAACGTGACGGTTCGCAAGAACAGGACAAAACAAAGGGTAAGTCGTTTATTTTACATATTAACTGGCTTCTTGGGATGGCTTTAATCTAATTTTACGTTGCGAAAATGTGATTTGGGCCTCATACAAATCGGCAGTGTTTTTCCTGCAGATATGGAGGTCAAATTCACCGCAATTGCAACATTCCAATCGATTGCGTTCCAAGAAAAACCCACTCGCAGGATGATTTAAATGCTCTTTTCTTTGGACAATGATGTCATAAGAGCATCTGAATCGTCTATTTTGTGTTATTGTCTTTCCATAATCAATATTTCTATACTAAATAACAGTTTTAGTTCCATGTATTGTGCAAAAAAATAATAATTTTGATTATATTGAGAGGATGTTTCTAGATTCATTTATGGGAATTAAACATTAAATTCCTTCCATCTGGCATATAAATTCATGACAGCGAGATTTTAAAAGCATGTTATATTGTGAATCCTTGTGTGAATGGGATTAGTTTGTTATTTGGATACTTAGGCTATTAAAAAAAATATACTTTTCTTAAGAAATTGAATCTACAGGACATTCTTAATGGGAAAGTAGTGGGCAGAAAGGCATGTCATGCATGGTTTGAAGAGCAAAAACGTATATAGTTTACAATGCAAAATTGAAAAGTTGAGGAAAAACAAGGTGTACAGAGTTGCTTATTGGTTACAATCTGAGGAGTATGATGATGCTACTGATTATGATATGCCAATGTACCAGCTAGCAACTGATCTTCTCCATAAAGACTTGGTCTATTGCTAGAAATTGTAATTTTACTTCGGAATCATGTGAGTGACTACGTGAAGACCCCGCTAGCACGCATGCGTGACATATCGTCCAACGCATTGCGCAGCGACAGGCGGGCGACGCTCCTCCAGCGGTAGGTTTAAAACGGACCTGCAGGTAAGTTTTTACTATTCTGAGGTCGTTGTTTGGCCGCTCAGTGTAATTTCTCTTACAGAGCAAACAAAATGGACAAGTCCAAGACAAAGTCCAAACGGACTGCAGCGAAACTGACTGCGGAGGACCGCGGGAATGCGGGCAGTCAGCAGTGGCCGACTTCACCTGGGCTGCTAACCGTGCGATCAGCAGCCCCCGACTTGGCACCGCTACAGCCCGTAGGTGTACCTCGGACTGGCGGTAAGTCCGAAAGTCGGATAAGCCCGTAGACTCGGACGTGTCCGGGCTGGAAGATTCACCGCCTGCAGGTAATGACAATGGCCGTTTATCTCGCATGGAGCGATTGATGGAGCAATTGCTCCAATGTGACATACTCCAACAAACGGAGTCTTGTCACCGTGGGTCTCCTCGGACACCCAGAGCAGCACCTGTAAAAGGGCTGCACCTGTTACAGGGCTACCAAGAGCAGAAGGTGTCACTTCTGGGCTGCGATGTCCAAATTTGCGATGACCTCATAAAAGGGACAGCCGTTACAGCCGCAGCTGGCAGCCAGCATCAACTACCTCACCACCAACCAGCTTCAGGAACAGGTCATGAGTGACACAGCTGCTAAGTACATAGCACCAGAGAACTGTGTTTCCCTCAATGTTCCTGCGGTGAACAACCCGATCTGGGGAAGCATCAGAGTCCAAGAAATCAAGATACAACAGATCCTCAAACTACCGGCCTCGGGTATAACGGCATTTGCCAGATCAGTTGATGGCAAGGACATGTCGGAATAACAACAAGACGCTCTGGCACTCTTCTGCAACGCATGGTTTGAAATAAACTGCTTCAGGAAGAGTGTGATCTGACCTGCCTTAAACCCCAAATTTGCAGGGTTGTGCAAGACCAGCAGCGCGTGGCCACCTACTTTACTGTTCGGGGACAACCTGCTGAAGCAGGTCAACGACCACGTCGAGGAGGCAAAAGCCGTCGGGCTAATGAAAGTGTCGTCCACTGCCAAGACCTCGCATCTTCGGCGGCAGTACCCTTACGCATCCACCTGCAAGCTTCTATAACGAAATACTACAACGAAAGAACAGCAGCTGGTGCAAGCTCAAAGGCCGTACGTTCAGGACAAAGGTCTTTTTTAGACCAAGGCCCAGAACGGCCTTTGTGGAAGATGCGCCAACCCCACACCCCAGCTCCTCAACCTCCCATGAGATAAGGACGATAGAAACAAACACAGCACTACCGGTAACCATGGAGGTGGGTGGATCTGGTTTCTTCCGGAACATAGGGTGTGTAAGTTCTTCACAGGTTGGCGGAAGGTTACACTTGTTTTGGAGTGCACGGAGTTCCATAACTTCTGATCCTTTTATACTGCATAGTATCCAGGGATACAAAATTGAATTCATTCACAAACTCCTCCCTCTGGTTCAGCATGCACCTAGCCGAACGTTCGTGCTTTGACAAAAAGATTGGAAGGTCATGCAGAACTTTTGAGGTTACATACAAAAGGAGTAATTGAGAAATACAAACACAAATCTTTTGAGTTTGTGTCAAATATTTTCACAAAAAACAAAAAATCTGGTGGATGTTGCATCATCATTGATTTGACACAGCTGAATACCTTTGTGCAGCATACACACTTCAAAATGGAAACTTTTATTACTGCCAAACAATTAGTTTCCAAAAGATACTTCATGGCTTGCATCGACCTTAAAGATGCATATTATTCAGTACCAATGGAGAAGGGTCACCACAGATATCTGAAATTTAACTGGATGGGGCAGTTCTGGCAGTACAAAGCGCTGCCTAATGGATTAACATCAGCCCCCAGATTATTTACTAAAATATTAAAATCAGCCCTGGCGTTTCTCCGAAAACAGAAACATATTGTCATGGCATATCTGGATGACATCTTAATTGTGGGAAAAACTCTGGAATTGGCCAAATTGACTGTTTCAGCCACCAAGCTCTTATTTGAAAAGCTGAGGTTTATCATCCATCCAGATAAATCCAAGTTAATGCCTTCTATGAAAATGGACTACTTGGGGTTCACAATTGACTCTGTTCACATGTCTGTGACTTAGCCAAAGGACAAAGCAACAGACTTAATAGAGGCATACAACAACCTTGTTTGCGTCAGTCAACCATCTATTCGACAAGTAGCCAGGGTGATTGGAAAGCTCGTGGCTGCGTTCCCAGCCACACAATTTGAACCTTTGCATTACCAAAATTTACACAGGGAACAGGTTGAAGCGCTCAAACATCATGCTGGCCATTTTGACAGGCCAATGCAGTTACCAGCCAAAGCAGTTTTGAGGTTGCAATGGTGGATAAAGAATACTCGGCATTGCTCTAATCCCATCATAATCAGCTATCCTTCAGTTGTGTTACAAACTGATGCCAGCACTCACAGCTGGGGAGCAACTAATACCATCTCCAGTTGCGGTGGTAGATGGGATGCATATGAGTTAACTTTACTTCAAGCACTGGGTATTAATCATTTAGAGATGTTGGGAGCATTCCATGGCCTTTGGGCTTACTGTTCGGACATGCACCATCTGCATGTTCGCCTACAAATTGATAATACCACCGTGATTGCATATATCAATCATATGGGTGGAATTAAGTCGATATCTTGTGATGAATTGGTCAATACAATCTGGCACTGGTGCATCGAAAGAAATATCTGGATATCAGCTACTTACCTTCCAGGTAAGCTCAATGCAGTGGCGGACACCAGGTCACGCAAATTCAATGACAACACCGAATGGATGTTGGACCGCCAAGTATTTACTGACATTGTAGCTCAGCATGGAACACCAGATATCGATCTATTTGCATCCAGGCTTAATCACCAGTTACCAACATATGTTGCATGGGAACCAGACCCTGGGGCAATGGCGTTGGATACATTCTCGCTACACTGGGGGGAATTGTTTTTCTATGCATTTCCCCCCTTCTGCCTCCTCAGTCGGGTCTTGCGGAAAATACAACAAGACTCCGCTTCGGGTATCTTGGTAGTACCCGACTGGCCTACTCAGCCATGGTTTCCTGTGGTTCTCGACATGGTCTCAGAACCATGTATGCCCATCTCCAAACGCCCGAGTTTATTGGTTCATCCTGTGACAGGCAAAAGTCACCCGTGCCATGACAGAATAAATATGTTGATTTGCAGGATCTAAAAAGACCACTCCTGGATTTTGGACTGTTGGACCGAACCATGGACATTATCACGGCAGCTTGCATAGAGTCCACCAGGGAACAATACCTCTCATATATCAGAAAATGGGAAATATTGTGTACGAGGACGAACGTCACATACCATACGGCCTCTATAATGAATGTGCTGGAATTCCTGGCCAGCCTACATTTTGACGAAGGCTTGAGCTACAGTGCCATCAACTGTGCTAGGAGTGCCCTATCATCTTACCTGGGACAGGGTTTGGACACCACGGGGTTGGATCACACCCTCTAGCGTCAAAACTAATGAAGGGTATTTTCAACTCTAACCCCCCGCCCCCCCCAGGCCTAGGTACAGGGTTAAGACAATATTGGTATTGTCTTAACCCTGCTCAGGGATTGGGCACCAGCAACGTCCCTGACACTAGCTAAACTAACATACAAAATAGTGATGCTAATGGCACTAGTAATGGCACAAAGGGTACAGTCACTGCACAAATTAAAACTGGACACTATGGTAACATCCAAGAATACAATAACTTTCTATATATTTGAGTTACTGAAACAGAATAGGCCTGGATCATCTGGCCTAAAATTGGAGTTCCTAGCATACCCCATAGACCTCCGTCTATGCCTAGTGACCCATCTATTACATTATTTAGAGGTCACCAAAAGCCTAAGAGGCACGGAAATGGCTTTATTAATTAGTTATAAATGTCCTCATAAAAGAGTGTCTGTGCAGACCATTTCGAGATGGCTCAGACAGGTATTAGGTGCAGCAGGAGTGGACACTGATGTTTTTAAATCTCATTCCACCAGGGCTGCAGCTACATCGGCAGCAAGAATGTTGGAAGTTCCCATGGACCACATCCTTGCAATGGCGGGATGGTCTAGCAAAAGAACTTTTTAACGATTTTATAATAAACCCGTTGCCAGACCTGAGACATTTGCAGACACAATTTTAATTTCTGTATTATGATTTTACCCCGAATGTTAGAGGTTATTATTATTTGTTAATGAATGCATCATTATTTTTCAGTAACCGCTTCATGTCTGAATACGTTAACATATTTCCTCCATCTCCGCGCCCAACCCTCTATTATAAAGGTCAACTGGTATTCTAGTTTTTTTTATCTTACTATACTTAGTCAACTTCTGTTATCTGTGATTTCACACCGCTGCTTTGAAGAATGTCGCGCATGCGTGCTGGCAGGGTCTTCACGTAATCCCTCAACGTAACTCCTCATAAAATAAAGATCAAACTTCAAACTGGTACGTTCTCATTTAATCTTACTATTTATTTACCTATCTGTTACGGACTTACAGCATATAATACAATAATATTAAAGTTCTGATCTTGAGAATATCACATTTTTGAATTTTCAAGGCAGTCTGGGTGTTTATTACTATTTCCGTCACAATGGTCAATTTTGTAATTAACTACAATTAGGTAATTAACTAATTATATGCTTTAATATCAGGTCATCCAAGTAAGATGTTTTATATTTGTTTCAGAATGCTTCAATCTATAATAACAGAAATTTTCATTCAGTTCTCTTAATTTTTAAGAAAGTTATGGGCTTATGACTGTCCTCGATCACAGCTTTTGTGTTTAGTCAATGGAAAAGCAATAGGGAACAATTTCTGAGTATGAAAATGGCCATAACTTTTTTAATGTTTAAGATATGAAAGTGAGTCAGGTGTCAAATTAAACTTATTTTTATGCTTTATCTGATGGGATAAATTACAGGCTTGATTTTTAAAATCTCAAAATGTTGTAACATTGCTATATTCAGTTCCCCGTCCTGTACAATCATTCCATCTATCACTAGCATAACCATGATTACAATGGGTACCCATCTGCAATATTCAGCCCCTTCCCAAATTACACATTTTTCAAGCTCACAGTCTCTATCATGCTGCAGAACAAATGTGACAAGCAGTGAAATATATTGTGTCACCCACCATCGTGATGTAGAAATATTCCCCGTTGCTGGGTCCAAACCCTTCTTCAAAACCTTGATGGAAATCCCTTCACCAAAATTACTGCAAATGATCATGGAAGTAGCCTATCACTTGTTTCTCAAGATATAATAGGAATGTGCAATAAATACTACTCTTACACACTTTACTATGTAAATAAATGAAGTGAAAATTGAATTCTATTCACAGCATGTCACATTGGTATCGGTGTTGTTATTGGTTTATTGTCACGTGTACTGAGATACATTGAAAATCTTTGTTTAGTGTGCTATCCAGCCAGAGCATTGAACCACATATGAATACAATCAACCCATACACAAGTAAAACAGGTAGTACAAAGAGAAGAATAACCAGGGTGCAGAAAATAGTGCGACAACATTACAGTATTACTACTACAGAGAGAATGCAGCATTTGAAAAGTGCAAGATCAGGTACGAGGTAGGTTGGAAGATCAAGTCTACATCCTTAGCTTATGAGAGGATCATTCAGTAGTCTGATAACAATAAGGAGTAAATTGTTTCCAAATGTGGTGGTACATCCTATCGCTTCTGCCTGGCGGGAGAAGAGGGAATGACTGGGTTGTTGAAACTGTAGAAGGATTCGAAGGGGGGGGGGGTTGTGTTGGTGAGATGGTTAGTGAGATGCACTGGGCTAAATCCATAACTCTCTACATTTATAGTATCTGTCCGTGTTCTTTCAATTAGTTGTGGAATACAAGAGCTAAAAGGAATTACTTTTGTGGTTAGCATACGGAAATCAGCTGTGAAATCACTAGAAACAGTGATTTTTAATAAATCTGTAACCAATGACCACTTTTAAAACAATGAATTGTCAGGTTTGTAGATGTTTAAGTAGAATATGAGGAAGCACAACTCATTTGACCAGAATTATAATTATAAAAGTAGAAATGCAGAACTCTGCAGCACTGCATATATTTAAGGCTTTTCAGTCGTAGAAGAAGAAAGAGAGCAACTGAGTGAGAGTGAAAAGTGATGATAAACAAGGGAAAGTTAAGAATTATGGTTGGCTGTGAGAAGCAGTATGTGACAGTAGGAGCTTCAAGAAGTCCTGTAAACAGCTCAATTCCTTTACAAAAGACCTATTTGTTTGCTTGGAGAAGCAATGAAATGTTAAATGTCGTTCAGATTTCACACAGCCCACTGTAGTGTTTACAGTTCTCTCACTTGTTTCAACTGTTAGAATCACTTTATTCAACAATTCACATTATGCGTTCAAACTATAATTAAATTCAACAGCTCTCCAATTCAGGATATTTATAATACAGATGGAAGACAGCCCATTATTTCTGTGCCCACAGGTGAACAATATTTACACAATCTAATCCAACATTACAGTGTTTGACCAGTAGCCCTAAAGATCATGGCTCGTCAACAGACCCATGTACTTTCTTAAATGTGATAAGTCCTTATAATTGTTGCACTTGTTGACTGCATTACTCCACACTTCCCTACAATAATGCAAACACATCATTCCAGGCTTGAGATTGGTCAGAATTGTCATTAACGTGTGGTCGGTTGAGTATTGTATCGAGTTCTAGCATAGCTTCCCCATTCTCATCTTTAGTGCATTACTTCATACAAAAGGCACCCCACATGTCTTATTAATTACTTTATTGACCGGCCTAATGGGCCTGCTTGTTTACAAACCCCATTCAATAATCTCTCATTAATTCTGTACTCCCTTATAATTGTTGCACCTGGCAACTGCATTACTGGACACTTCCCTAGTGTAAATTCAATTTATTCGTAAGAGACTACACATTTATAATTTGCTGTAGTCTGAAGGTTTCCTCCGCTCTGTCAACCCCAAGGACTCCCATCTGCAGACTTTTTTTATTGGATTCCCGATATTTAATTCTCCATTATTAAGATGTATTATGTAAGGCACAGGACAGAATATTAAACTTTGCAGAATTCCATTGATAATGACATTCCAGTCAGATAGACACCAATAAACTATTACTCTTTGCTTCCTGCCATTAAGCCAGATTTGAATTAATATTTGCCACTACCCTTAGGATACATGGACTCTTACTATCTGAGCAACCTGACATGTGTGACCCTGTCAAGTCTCTTTCAACAATTCATACAAATTAGTCAAATGTACTGCTCTCATCACGTCAAATAATTATTTCCAGTTTGTCCAATAGGACTTTTGCTGATTAAAGGAATGCGGATTGTCTCCGGCTCACTTGTGCCTTACAAAATGGAAGTTGAAATGGTGCTTTTGCCTTGCCTCCCTTAACTGTAACATTGCCAAGAATCCCTTCTTTTGTGTCGAAACTTGCCTACATCCTCCGTCACCATACAAGTTACCTTGTGCTGAGGTGGACAGAAAGACAGTGGTCCTATTCCCAAACATCCAGGAATTTGGTGGATCAACAGTGGAGGTGGCTGTTTGAGGAATTAAGGTTTTTGTGCCACCAAAGTTTCAATGATGAGGTCAGTGGACACCTCTCCAACAATCCATTAATGGTTTTCCACTTTGCTCAATTCACCGCATTCCCATCACCCACAATATCAGCAATCTTCACTGGGCTCCACAACTACTGCAGCACATCCCTCTACATATTCTACTAATTCAACCCATGCCAACATATCTCACAATTTAATGCACTGCCAGCTATTCAAGCATGGCAGGCACATCACAAAGGTGAATCACGCGTAAAACATTTTTTTATTCTCCTCAGTTAGGAAGCAATTCCTCCTTACCAGCACCAACAATTACTTGATCCTTAATCTCAAATTGACCCTATCTTCGAGTCTTTCTCCTACATCCTCCCTCCTTTCTCCAAGACCATTGAAACCAATCACAGTCAAATCCAACTTTACAGTGTTTGTCCTGTACCCCTAAATATCATGGCTCTTCAAGAACAGTCATGAGCATGAAATCTCTTCTCTCCGGCATGGAAATGGAGGCCACTTTCATCACAGCACTTGCTGACCCAGCCAGCATGTCACCAGCAATGGTCCAACGACCAATATCACTCTCTGCCCTCTCTCCCCATCCCCCCACTCGCAACAAGGGCAAGTCCCCCTGGTCCTTACCTTTCACCCCACCAGGGGTGACACATAGTCCTCTGCCAGTTTCGCCACCTCCAACGTGACCCCACCACTCGCCACATCTTCCCATCTCCCCCCTGTCTGCCTTCCGCAAAGACAGCTCCTCAGCACTTCAACTCCCCCTCCCATTCCATATCCAACCTCTCTGTCCTGGGCCTCCTCCACGGCCAGAGTGAGCAACACCGCAAATTGGAGGAACAGCACCTCATATTCCGCTTGGAGAGTCTGCATCCTCTTGGCATGAACATTGAATTCTCTCAATTCTGTTAACCCTTGCTGTCTCCTCCCCTTCCTACCTCTCCCTCAGCCCTCGGGCTCCTCCTCCTCCTTTTTCCTTTCTTACCTCCGCCTCCCCCCACCCCCCATCAGTCCGAAGAAGGGTTTCGGCCCGAAACGTTGCCTATCTCCTTCGCTCCATAGATGCTGCTGCACCCGCTGAGTTTCTCCAGCATTTTGTGTACCCTCAATTTTCCAGCATTTGCAGTTCCTTCTTTAACGACCAATATCCCACCTTCTATCACAGGGCCATTGAGACCAAACATAATCTAATCCAACCTTTCAGTGTTTGACTTGTACCCCTAAAGGTCATGGCTCTTCAAGAACAGACCCATGTACTTTCTTAAATTTGATGAGTCCTTATAATTGTTGCACCTGTTAACTGCGTTGCTCCACACTTTGCTATAATAATGCAAACACATTATTCCAGTCATGAGATTAACCAGAATTGTATTCAGTCATCAATGCGTGATCTGCTAAATATTGTATCTATTTCTACATACCTTGTGGCAACCAAGAAGCATCGCACGACAAGGAAAGTCAGTGCCACCATCATTTTAAATGATGGTACCAAAATAACTCATGACTTACATGTGGGATCATGTTGAAAATGTACTTCTCCTTTCTGAAGCTGGTCGGGCACTTTCCCTTGCAACCACAAGAAATGCCACACTTGTCGCTTTACCTCCCCCCTTGACTCCATTCAAGGACTCAAGCAGTCTTTCCAGGTGTGGCAGAGGTTCACCTGCACCTCCTCCAACCTCATTTATTGCATCCGCTGCTCTAGATGTCAGCTGCTCTACATCGGTGAGACCAAGCGTAGGATTGGCGATCGCTTCGCCGAAGACCTCCGCTCGGTTCGCAATAACCAACCTGATCTCCCGGTGGCTCAGCACTTCAACTCCCCCTCCCATTCCGAATCTGACCTTTCTGTGCTCGGCCTCCTCCATGGCCAGAGTGAGGACCACCGTAAATTGGAGGAACAGCACCTCATATTTTGCTTGCGCAGTTTGCACCCCAGCGGTATGAACATTGACTTCTCTAATTTCAGGTAGTCCTTACTTTCTCCTCCCATCTCAGCTGGCTCCACTTCTTCCTTTTTCCCGCCCCCCCTCCCCCAAATCAGTATGAAGAAGGGTATCGGCCCGAAACGTTGCCTATTTCCTTCATTCCATAGATGCTGCCTCGCCCTCTGAGTTTCTCCAGCAGTTTTGTCTATCTCTGAAAACATTATTCCTTGCTGAGACACACATAAGAGATGTATTGCAACAAACAGCTGGTGTTTTTCTTCCCTCTCTTTCTCCTCCATCTGTTTTGGCTGGTTACCCTACTTAAAGTCCTTTTCTCTTTTTCAGTTTAAAGGCCTTGAGAAATGTCCGCCGATTCCTCCCCATCTGATTGTAAAACATTTTGGTCAAAGGCCACGATTGAAGATAGATCCTAAACCATTGCCACGGCACTTCTGGAGGACTTTAAAAACTTTCAACGCATATTTCCAAACTCCACCTTTGAGCAATTAATTATCCTCCCAAAAATCATCATTAAACCTGCAAGTTATTAAGGATACTTGGAAACAATGCTTGTTGCCAGGAAGTGAAGTGGCTTTAGCAGGGCTACAGTATCCTTATGTGGCAATGTTGTTATGAATTTAGCACTCGTAAAAGGGTGACCTTTTTATCTGTCAATCTTCCATATTAACTAATTAACCAATAAACTACGCAGGCAACGTCAGTCCAAGTGAGAATGCATGCTTTGGGTACGTTCATGCAAATAAACACCAAGGCTGCTGAAATAATCAGTGCTATGCAATGCAATTTCATCCACACTATTTCTTAAAAGATAATAGATCTCGTTAACACCAACAGAAAGTATAAGAAGGAAATGTTGATGTTATTTTTACAAAGCATGCAAGGTTTTAATAGGTGTAAAGAAATAAACTATTTCCTTTGGGAATTATTGATGAAATTGATTCCATTTACATTGGTGGAATTATTTCCATTGGAGCAGAGAAAGCTAAGAATTTTATAGCACTGAATTGAAATTATTTATGGCTTTTATTTAAGGAGTGTGGGCGAAGAAATTATTTCTTCTGATTTGGAATCAATGATGCCAATACGTCAATTTAAAATAGTCACTGATACTATGATGAAAGTGATTAGAATAAATTTCTTCCAAATTGTGTGAGCACTGAGTCTATTGTCAGTTAAGGCACAGATCACAGCATTTTTTAAGATAAGGAAATTAAACATCTTTAAGCCAAAGCAATAGGTAGTTTTCTCAATTAGTCAATGTTGTGATCCATAATGCAATCAACCAGTTACTGCAGAAGTAAAGAGAAGACCCGGTTGTATCTGAATATTTACTGGATTGAATTCTTCATTCTAGTTCCTTGCCATTTCTTTCAATGCTATGACAACTATTGTGGTTTCTTCTTGCATCTATTTCCTTCTGGAGGATTTCATTCATTGTTCTTTCTCCCCAAACTATGTTTCCATGTACCATCTCTAAATATACCTCTTGAAGATGGACATTCTGCAGACATGTTAATGAAGCTTCTGGCTACCACAGCCATCAGACTTCATACACAGCTTCTTGACTGTCTCCCAGTGTGCAAATTTAAAGGGAAGTGTGGAAGAATCAAAAAATTCATTGGTCTTCAATCCTATTTTGCCTCTGACAGAAATTCCAGTGTGGGACTATAACAGAGCATGCATCTTCTGACTGCCGCCTTCACCCATAACCAATGGTCATGCGGGTGTGTCTGGAGATATTCCTCAAAAACCATGGATGTTCCAGAGAGATTGCAAAAATAAAGAAGAATAAGAACAGATGTGACCTGGGAAAACTGGAATAAGCACTTGTGATAAAAATGTAATTAACTAAAGGGAGATCTTTAAAGGGATAGCACTTCAACTGTAGTCTCGGTGGGTTCCCAGAGCACTAAGTTTAGGGAAATTAACACTAGTTCTCTGTGAATTATCAAATAAACTGATAAAAAGAACATACAATAGATTGAATGCATTTTCTGTTTTTATATCGGATTTCCAGCACCAGTGAGTTTTTGTTTATGGTTTTCAATTATGTAATTGAGGTATTAGAGAGTTTGGTAAAAATAAATGACCAGGATAGCCAGTGGCATTTAAAGTGGATACATTGTCTAGTGCAGATGGGATACACCTGAGGTTGCTAGATGAAGTAAAGCATTGGTCAGCACTTTTTGTTCCTTTTATGTACTTACCTTGCTCACTTCTGAATGCTATAATTGAGTCGGATTGAATCGGATTCCAATTCTACTCCTGGATGGAAGGACACATTTAAAGATCCAGAGGACACATTTCTGAAGGAGGTACAAAGTAACCAAAGTATCTGAGTATATATGTACATAGTTCATTGGGATGAAAAAGAGATGGAAAAGAGATATACCAAACTGATTCCAGGAGCAAGAGTGTGGTTAGATTGGAGAAGCTGGATTGGTCTTTGTGTAACATAGGCTATGAAGGGATCTCACTTGGGCACTTCAAATCATGAATGATGTGGACAGGGAGAAACTCGGACACACACTAATCCTTTTTGTAGAGAGGACAAGAAATAGCGGGTGTAAAATGACGGCTCTTGGTAAAAGATCAAATGTGATATGAGGAAATATTTGATGACAAAGTGAATGGTCAGGGACTGAGTATCATTGCCAGGGGTCTGATTCAATTATAGCATTCAGAACATTGGCCGACTGAGTCAATGCCAAACATCAATCACCTATTCACAGTGGTTTTATGTTATTCCACTTTTGCATAAACTCCCTGCAGTCTAGAGGCAATTCACCGAGGCAAATTATTCTACAAACCTGCACACTTTAGTCGTCAAGTCAAGTCACATTTATTTATATGGCACATTTAAAAAACTCTCGTTGACCAAAGTGCTTTACATTTGTTATAAGAGTAGTATACACAAGCAGGCTACATACAGTGGCTTGCAAAAGTATTCATACCCCTTGAACTTTTCCACATTTTGTCACGTTACAACCACAAACGTAAATGTATTTTATTAGGATTTTATGTGATAGACCAACACAAAGCGGCACATAATTGTGAAGTGGAAGGAAAATGATACATTGTTTTCAAATCTTTTTACAAATAAAAAACTGAAAAGTGTGGCGTGCAAAGGTATTCAGCCCCCTTTACTCTGATACCCCTAAATAAAATCCAGTGCAACCAATTGCCTTCAGAAGTCACCTAATTAGTAAATAGAGTCCACTTGTGTGTAATCTAATCTCAGTATAAATACAGCTGTTCTCTGAAGGCCTCGGAGGTTTGTTAGAGAACATTAGTGAACAAACAATGTTCCTTGGGCATCATGAAGCCCAAAGACAGGTCAGGGATAAAGCTGTGGAGAAGTTTAAAGCAGGGTTAGGTTATAAAAAAATATCCCAAGCTTTGAACATCTCACGGAGCACTATTAAATCCATCATCTGAAAATGGAAAGTGTATGGCACAACTGCAAACCTACCAAGACATGGCCATCCACCTAAACTGACAGGCCGTGCAAGGAGAGCATTGATCAGAGAAGCAGCCAAGAGGCCCATGGTAACTCTGGAGGAGCTACAAAGATCCACAGCTCAGGTGGGAGAATCTGTCCACAGGACAACTATTAGTCGTGCACTCCACAAATCGGGCCTTTGTGCAAGAGTGGCAAGAAGAAAGCCATTGTTGAAACAAAACCATAAGAAGTCCCGTTTGCAGTTTGCCTCAAGCCGTGTGGGGGACACAGCAAACATGTGGAGGAAGGTGCTCTGGTCTGATGTGACCAAAATTGAAGTTTTTGGGATAAATGCAAAACGCTATGTGTGGTGGAAAACTAACATTGCACATCACCCTGAACACACCATTACCACTGTGAAACATGGTGGTGGCAGCATCATGCTGTGGGGATGTTTTTCTTCAGCAGGGACAGGGAAGCTGGTCAGAGTTGATGGGAAGATGGATGGAGCCAAATATAACCATATAACCATATAACAATTACAGCACGGAAACAGGCCCTCTCGGCCCTTCCAGTCCGTGCCGACCATTTGTTTTCCCCTAGTCCCATCTACCTGCACTCAGACCATACCCCTCCATTCCCTTCACGTCCATATACCTATCCACTTTACTCTTAAATGTTAAAATCGATCCTGCCTCCACCACTTCTGCTGGAAGCTGATTCCACACAGCCACCACCCTCTGAGTAAAGAAGTTCCCCCTCACGTTACCCCGAAACCTCTGTCCCTTAATTCTCATGTCATGCCCTCTTGTTTGAATCTTCCCTACCCTCAATGGGAAAAACGTATCCACGTCAACTCTGTCTATCCCTTTCATCATTTTAAAGACCTCAATCAAGTCCCCCCTTAACCTTCTGCGCTCCAAAGAATAAAGACCTAACTTGTTCAACCTTTCTCTGTAACATAGTTGCTGGAACCCTGGCAACATTCTAGTAAATCTCCTCTGTACTCTCTCTATTTTGTTGACATCCTTCCTATAAATAGGCGACCAAAATTGTACACCATACTCCAGAATTGGTCTTACCAATGCCTTGTACAATTTTAACATTACTTCCCGACTCCTATATTCAATGCTCTGATTTATAAAGGCCAGCACACCAAAGGCTTTCTTTACCACCCTATCTACATGCGATTTCACCTTCAGGGAACTATGCACAGTTATTCCTAGATCCCTCTGTTCCACAGCATTCCTCAATTCCCTACCATTTACCATGTACGTCCTATTTTGATTTGTCCTGCCAAGATGTAGCACTTCACACTTATCAGCATTAAACTCCATCTGCCATCTTTCAGACCACTTTTCCAAATGGCCCAAATCTCTCTGTAGACTTTGAAAATCTACTTCATTATCCACAACACCACCTACCTTAGTATCATCTGCATACTTACTTATCCAATTTTCCACCCCATCATCCAGATCATTGATGTACATGACAAACAACAGTGGACCCAACACAGATCCCTGAGGCACCCCACTGGTCACCGGCTTCCAACCTGATAAACAGCCATCCACCATTACTCTCTGACATCTCCCATTCAGCCACTGTTGAATCCATCTTGCTACTCCGCCATTAACACCCAAAGATTGAACCTTCTTAACCAACCTTCCATGGGAAACCTTGTCAAAGGCCTTACTGAAATCCATATAGATACGGGGCAATCTTGGAAGAAAATCTGTTAGAGTCTGCAAAAGACTTGAGTCTGGGGCGGAGGTTCACCTTCCAGCAGGACAACAACCCTAAACATACAGCCAGAGCTAAAATGGAATGGTTTAGATCAAAGCATATTCATGTGTTAGAATGGCCCAGTCAAAGTCCAGACCTAAATCCAATTGAGAATCTCTGGCAAGACTTGAAAATTGCGTTCACAGACGCTCTCCATCCAATCCGACTGAGCTTGAGCTATTTTGCAAAGAAGAATGTGCAAAAATGTCAGTCTCTAGATGTGCAAAGCTGGTAGAGACATACCCCAAAAGACTTGCAGCTGTAATTGCAGCGAAAGGTGGTTCTACAAAGTATTGACTCAGGGGGGCTGAATACTTTTTCACGCCACACTTTTCAGTTTTTTATTTGTAATAAAATTTGGAAACCATGTATAATTTTCCTTCCACTTCACAATTATGCACCACTTTGTGTTGGTCTATCACATAAAATCCCAATAAAATGCATTTACGTTTGTGGTTGTAACGTGATTAAAATTTGGAAAAGTTCAAGGGGTATGAATAATTTTGCAAGCCACTGTACATATACACAAATAGCCCTCACTCAGAGGACATCAGGAAAGGCTTGGGAGAACAGATACGTTTTTGGACTAGACTTAAAGGAGTCGATGGAGGGGGCAGTTCTAATGGGAAGGGGGATGCTGTTCCACAGTCTAGGAGCTGCGACCGCAAAGGCGCGGTCGCCCCTGAGCTTATGCCTAGACTGCGGGACATTCAGCAACCCCAAGTTGGCCGATCTGAGGGACCTGGAGGTGGTGTAGTGGGTGAGGGCTTTGTAGACAAAGAGGAGGGTCTTGAACTTTAAGATGTGGGCACAAATCAGCGAACCTGGAGAAAAACATCGGTGGCCACAGGCAGAACATGCAAATTCCACACACACAGCATCAGAGGAGAGCTTCAGACCCAGGACTCTGGCATTGTGAGGCAACAGCTCTACCAACTGCAGTACACTGTGGTCCGAGTCAAGCCAGGAAGAATTTCTTTAAAAAAGATTATTGCAACAGGTATGCATCTGTATGATCTCTCGGTTCATTCCCTTCCCTTACTGATCACAACTGGCAACACCCACAACTAGAAAACAGTGGAAGTCTCCAGAAAGGAAATGCTCTCACTTAACAGAGATCAACTTTAACTCAAGCCACATAATCCACCAGCCAAATGCTTTGATGCTAAAGGGTTAACTTTCCACTTATGTGCTGTGCTTTTAAGTACCTGGAGCACATTTCAAATAATCATCCAGTAACATATTAAACTTCCTAAGAAAAAAATCTTAGAATAAACATGTCATTTCCTGATTTCCATTCCAAGTGCTTGAGAATCTGGACCAGGAGGACCCAAGAAAATAATGTATCCCTGAACTACTGGAGCTCATCTGGTACAGGGACTTCCATGCTGCTGATGGGGGTCGGGAGTTGCAGAGATGATGAAGATCTGACAATATATTTCCAAATCAGGGCGATGTGTGACGTGGGGAATCTGCAGGTGCTGGAGTTCTCACAAGCCTCCTCGGTTAGATACAGTCTAACATTCTCTTCACTCTTTTCAAATAGCGTAACGTTAGCTTGCTTTCCGAAAGGCATTGATAGCCAAAATTTAGCAGAGCTGGGGATCTTTGAAAGATGTTAGTAGAATTATTAATTTCTACAAGGTGAGAAGCGCCTTGAAATTCTTTATTTAGTTAGAGATTATATTTAACTACAAGTTGTTATTGTATTTGCATGTTGATGACCACAATTTTACTTCGGAGTCACGTGAGTGACTACGTGAAGAAGCCCCGCCAGGCGCATGAGCGTCATTACGCCCGATGCATTAAGTTTGATATGGTATTTGCATGTTGATGACCACAATTTTACTTCAGAGTCACGTGAGTGACTATGTGAAGAAGCCCCGCCAGGCGCATGAGCGTCATTACGTCCGACGCATCCGAAGTTTGCGGATGACACGAAGCTTGAGGGCAGTGTTAGCTGTGAGGAGGATGCTAGGAGGCTGCAGGATGACTTGGATAGACTGGGTGAGTGGGCAAATGCATGGCAGATGCAGTATAATGTGGATAAATGTGAGGTTATCCACTTTGGTGGCAAAAACAGGAAGGTAGACTATTATTTGAATGGTGACCGATTAGGAAAAGGGGAGATGCAGCGAGACCTGGGTGTCATGGTACACCAGTCATTGAAAGTAGGCATGCAGGTGCAGCAGGCTGTGAAGAAAGCGAATGGTATGTTGGCATTCATAGCAAAAGGATTTGAGTACAAGAGCAGGGAGGTTCTACTGCAGTTGTACAGGTCTTGGTGAGGCCACATCTGGAGTATTGCGTACAGTTTTGGTCTCCTAATCTGAGGAAAGACATTCTTGCCATAGAGGGAGTACAGAGAATGTTCACCAGACTGATTCCTGGGATGGCACGACTTCCATATGAAGAAAGACTGGATAGACTTGGCTTGTACTCGCTGGAATTTAGAAGATTGAGGGGTGATCGCATAGAGACTTACAAAATTCTTAAGGGGTTGGACAGGCTAGATGCAGGAAGATTGTTCCCGATGTTGGGGAAGTCCAGGACAAGGGGTCACAGTTTAAAGATAAGGGGGAAGTCTTTTAGGACCGAGATGAGAAAATCGTTTTTCACACAGAGAGTGGTGAATCTGTGGAATTCTCTGCCACAGAAGGTAGTTGAGGCCAGTTCGTTGGCCATATTTAAGAGGGAGTTGGATGTGGCCCTTGTGGCTGAAGGGATCAGGGGGTATGGAGAGAAGGCAGGTACAGAATACTGAGTTGGATGATCAGCCATGATCATATTGAATGGCGGTGCAGGCTCGAAGGTCCGAATGGCCTGCTCCTACACCTAATTTCTATGCTTCTATGTTTCTATGCATGGCGCACCGACGGGCTGGAGAGCGCAGCTCCACCAGCGGTAAGTAGTAAACCGGCAGGTAAGTGATTTTAAAACTTTTCTGCGGGTACTTAAACTCTGTGAGTCTGGCTCAGGAGCCAGAGGGAGTTGTTAGCAATGGAGCGAATTGGGAAAAAATCTGTCCGTAGTAGGAGCTTAACGCGCGGGCCCGCGGTTTGTGCTTGTAGATCGGGTAGGGAGATACCGGCTGCGGAAACGTCGGCTCCGACACCGACTGCTGATCTACCGGCAGCTCAACTGCCTCCGTTAACTCCAGTGCTTCAGGGCACTGAGGCCACTCCACCAGGGACGAAGGCCAAAAGGATATCTCTCAGGCCCGTCTTATCCGACAAGTCTGATGAGGAAGGCTCCCCTCCTTCTAACAAAAAGGTCTGGGGACGGCTCGATCAAATGGAGAAAATGCTGCAAACGATGATGAGCCACAAAATATTCCAATCGGGGTCGAATGCCCCCAGGATTCCCCAAACAGCCTCACGCAGAGGCCCATATGGCGAAGAGGACTTTCCCGCCTACGAATATCAGTGGGAATCACCCTCGCCAGCACCTTGTTTATGGCTGGTAGAGACCTCCCTGAAGCAAGACTCGGGAGAGCCAGGGCAGGAGGAGTCTGACCCTGAAGTTGGTGTCACTGCTTTTGGGCACACACCAGGCACATGAGCCATTCTCCAGGTGTCCTGGATGTAGCAAGAAATGTTGCCATTCCGGAAGGTAGTGGTGAAGCCATGGAGGAAAATCTGGCTGCTAACATCAAGTACATGACCTCTCACCTGCTACAGGATTCCATTATGGAACAAACAACCACCCGTTATGTAACACCTGCTAACTGTGCGTCGCTCAAGGTGCCCACTGTGAACTCTGCTATCTGGGCACAGATGAGTGCAACGATGCGTGGACAAGAGATTCGGTTCCAGCGAGTCCTCAAATTGGTGGGGGCAGGGATCGCGGCTTTCGGCAAAATGGTTCAAGGGGCACCGATGTCCGGGACACAGCAGGATATGTTAGCCCTGCTGTGCAATGCATACTTTAAAATAAACTGCATCTGGAAAATTGCTATTAAGCCGACACTAAACCCACGGTTTGCAGCTCTGTGCAGGTCATCCAACAATCAAGCGCCAAATTATCTATTTGGCGAGGACCTGCGCAAACAGGTCAAAGACCTGGAAGAAGAGGCCAAAACGATTGGCCTCATGAAGACTTACGTCCTTTTGGCTAGGATGCCTCCTCGCAGGGGGTCAGATCCTGGGGCAGGGCCAAGCAGAGTGGTACAAGTGGGACAGCATTATTACCCACCTGTGTACGCCAACTACAACCCCAGCATGGCAAGAAGAACAAGAACTTCAAGGTCGACTATGGAGGTACGGGTGATTCATTCAGTCCAGGATAAATCCTCTGGGGAACAACCTCCGGTTGGGGGTAGGTTACAGTTATTTTATGATGAATGGTGCTGCATAACATCTGATCTGTTTATACTGGACACTGTCTCAGGGTCTCGAATAGATTTTATGTCAGGAATTCATCCACCTGCACAAAATATGCCTAGTCAGGTATTGTTTTTTTCTGGCCCAGAAACTCTACAGGTAAATAAAGAAATTGGGGTTTTGTTCCAAAAAGGGGTAATTGAGAGGACGACATACCATCCTCAACAATTTGTGTCCAATATATTCCCCAGAAAGAAAAATGATGGTGGGTGTCGAGTCATTCTGTATCTAACCCAGTTAAATTCCTATGTCCAGTATAGGCATTTTAAAATGGACACCTTCAATACTGCTAAACAGCTGTTATCAGAAGGTTGTTATATGGCAACCCTAGATCTGAAAGATGCATATTATTCAGTACCAATTCATCATCAGTACCGAAGATACTTGAAATTTAGTTGGATGGGACAGTTGTGGCAATTTAAAGCATTGCCCAATGGGTTAACCTCAGCTCCTAGGTTGTTCACGAAATTGTTAAAACCAGTTCTGGCGCTACTTCATGCCCAAAATCACATTGTGATGGTTTATCTAGATGATATTTTAATTATAGTCAACACTCAGGAAACAGCTCAGGAGTCGGTTTCAGCAACCAAACACCTGTTTGAGAGGTTAGATTTTCTTGTCCATCCAACAAAATCCAAGCTAGAGCCATCCCAAAAAATTGATTATTTGGGGTTTGTCATTGATTCAGTTTATACGTCAGTGACTTTGCCTACAGCCAAGGCTGTTGAAATCACGGAGGTCTGAACCAGTCTCGCTGAAAAGCAACAACCCTCCATCCGGCAAGTAGCCAGTGTTATTGGTAAATCGGTGGCAGCTTTCCCTGCAGTGGAGTTTGGACCTCTGCACTATCAAAGTTTGCAACGAGCTAAAGAACAAGCATTTAAAGAACATGCAGGTCATTTTGATAGACCTATGCAGTTGCCAGCCAAAGCCATCACCGAATTACAATGGTGGATAATCAATAATGCACAAAGTACCAAAAACATTTTGGTTCAACAACCTTCAGTGGTTTTATAAACAGATGTCAGTGCTTTAGGATGGTGAGCAACGGACAGCGAGTCCAGCTGTGGTGGTAGATGAAGTGTGCAAGAGGATTTAATCTTGCAAAGGCATGGTATAAATTACTTAGAATTGCTGGGTGCATTCTATGGATTAAAAGCTTATTGTACAGCAATGAATAATTTACATGTCCAGCTCCAGATTGACAACACCACGGCTGTTGCCTATATCAATCACATGGAAGGAATAAGGTCAGTATCATGTGATAATCTGGCTAACCTCATTTGGGACTGGTGTATTTCCAGGAATATCTGGGTCTCAGCTATCTACCTACCAGGTAGAGATAATGTGGTGGCAGACAACAGGTCACGGAAATTTAATGACAACATAGAATGGATGCTAAATCCTGATGTTTTTAAAATGATTGTCAGCCGCTATGGTTTGCCAGATATAGATCTGTTTGCATCCAGGCTAAATCACCAGTTGCCTAAATACGATTCATGGGAACCAGATCCAGGAGCAGTAGCGGTGGATGCATTCTCGCTACATTGGGGACTACGTTCTTTTACACTTTTCCCCCATTCTGCCTCATTAGGCAATGCCTCATCAAAATAGAGAAAGACTCCGCCTCAGGCGTGTTGGGGGTTCCAGACTGGCCTACACAGCCATGGTTCCCATTGGTGCTGAGAATGATGACTCAGCCATTCATGGCTGTCCTCAACTGCAGTCATTTGTTGGTGCATCCAGTAACAGGAGAAAGTCATCCGTTACATGATCGTATTAATCTGTTAATCTGCAGGTTCTGACCAGACTGTTCCAAGGGCTTGGACTGTCGAGTAGGACCATGGATGTGATAACTGCAGCTTGGAGAGATAGCACTAAAAAAACAATATGTGTCTCATATTAAGAAATGGGAGATGTTTTGCTTGCAGTCAGATATATCTTATCATACTGCAAGCATATCGGATGTATTGGAGTTCCTTGCTACATTGCATTTTGATGAACACTTAAGCTATAGTGCCATTAATAGTGCTCGGAGTGCTTTGTCCTCCTATTTAGGGAAGTTTTCAGAACAACAATCCATTGGGTCTCATCCGTTAGTGTCTCGATTCATGAGAGGAATCTTTAACAAGAATCCTCCTAAGCCTAGATATACAGAAATCTGGGATGTCAGTATAGTTCTCACACTGCTTCGGGAATGGGCTCCAACTACGTCACTGTCTTTTCAGAAGTTAACACTTAAAGTGGTTATGCTCATGGCGCTAATATCAGTGCAACGAGTTCAAACATTGCAAAAGCTACGGCTAGATAGCATGTACTCTTCTGTAGATAGCGTTACCTTTTATGTGTATGATTTAATCAAACAAAGCAGGCCAGGAATGACCGGAACCAAAGTAAGCTTTAAAGCATACCCCGTTGACCAAACGCTATGTGTAGTCAAGCACCTAAGTCAATATATCGAGGTAACTAAGAGTCTCAGAGGCTCTGAGACAGCAATGCTCATCAGCCACAAAAAAAACTCATAAAAAGGCGTCAGTACAATCTATTTCTAGATGGTTAAAACAGGTTTTGGATTGTGCTGGAGTAGACACACATGTTTAAATCTCACTCCATCAGGGCGGCATCAACATCCGCAGCGAAGGCACAGGACGTGCCTCGAGACCAAATCCTCGGGGCAGCAGGATGGTCTAGGGAGGCGACCTTCTCAAAATTCTATGATAAACCTGTCCTGACTGCAAGGTTTTTGGCATGCTGTTTTGAATTTGATTTTCTTTTCTTTCTAAATTTAATTTATAATTTCCCCCTGGGACAGAGGGGTTATTACTGTTTTGTTTATTATTATTAAAAATGTTTATTGGATAAATCGAAGCAATGTTCAATACATTATTTATTCACTAGTGTGTCAACTGAAGCAGTGTGTCGTATGGAATGGATCTACGGCATGAAATCACAGAGCTTTGAAATCTTCACAGTCACTCACGTGACTCCAAAGTAAAATAGAAAGATTAAACGAGCTTACCAGTTTGAAGTTTGATCTTTATTTTATGAGGAGTTACAATGAGGGATTATGTGCCCTCCGCTCCCGGCCCTCATAATCGCAAAGATCATCTGATAGTTCTAGTCTTCTGAATCTTACTATATCACTTCGACTATACTTTCTGTGTTTTCATGCCGCTGCTTTGAAGTATGACGTGCATGCGCTTGGCGGGGCTTCTTCACGTAATCCCTCATCGTAATTCCTCATAAAATAAAGATCAAACTTCACACTGGTAAGTTCTCATTTAATCTTACTATTAGTAGTCAAAATTCTATTTCAAATGGTAATCAGAAGAGACTTTTTTGATCAGACACCATTTATCGCAAAGCACTGCAAACATATTAAACTCATATGTTTATCTAATTCTTGTGGAATTTCAATGTTTTA
This sequence comes from Okamejei kenojei, assembly GCA_035221665.1. Lineage (NCBI taxonomy): Eukaryota > Metazoa > Chordata > Chondrichthyes > Rajiformes > Rajidae > Okamejei > Okamejei kenojei. The sequence goes on along the minus strand of CM069140.1, from coordinate 55,062,310 downwards.
AATTTTTGTTTTAAAACATATGGGCTGGCGTGGTACCTATGGGAGAGGGAGGAGGAAGCCAGATGAACAGAATTGTTGTATTCCCTATTCCACAAATATTGCTCCTTCGAGGATATGCTGAGCTATTTTACTGAATTATAATTTGCATGTTTGTTCCACTCCTGCTGTCAAAGGTACGTAGTGTGGTCGTAAACTGGATCCAGAAAATAATCACAAACATAATTCCATATCCTATTGGTGTTTACATTGTACTCTGTCACCCAACCAATCCTTCCACAGATCTCCAAACTAAATAAACAGAATTTGAAAACTTGTAGCTTCTGGAATGATTGCTGAATAGATGGGGACAAGTTAGAAATAATTCAAAATAGAGCTGCAAGGTTTACCATTGGTGATTACAGCAGGGAGTCCAGTATCACTAAAATCCTTGCTGATTTAGAGTGGGAAACTCTTCAAGACCATAGGACCAAATTACGCCTGACGACCATCTATAAAGAAACGCATGGATTTATTCCATGCAACATCAAGAGTCATCTTCAATCTACAAATTCATTCAGTAAACCAAAGACCAGGCAATCGGTGTTTTTCAAATACAACATTATCCAAACATATAAGACTGTTTATAGGGAGACAAAAATGCTGGAGAAACTTAGCGGCTGAAGTAGCATCTATGGAGAAAAGGAATAGGCGACGTTTCGGGTTAAGACCCTTCTTCAGACTCGACCCAGAACATCGCCTATTATTTTTCTCCATAGATGCTGCCTCACCCGCTGAGTTTCTCCAGCATTTTTGTCTACCTTCAATCTTTCCAGCATCTGCAGTTCTTTCTTAAACAGATTGTTATAGGTATTCACTGCACCCAAAGACAATTTGCAAATGGAATCATCTCCACCATGACATTCGCACTGCACCCAATGTCAAGACCTTCAAGACCAAGCTGGAATCAATCAATATTAAGACGCTGACTTCTAAGGCCCACTTTAATATTTAATTGGGACTTTGTACATGACCCTCCTACCGTATGCGACAACCAGTGATAGTGATTGTACGCCAAGATACAGAAAAATAACTGCTAAAACACTCAATGCATTCTAAGAATCCACAAAAAAAATTACTCACACGAGGGTTGCTTACATTCCAAGAGCATCCAGTCATAGAACCATTACAACACGGATTGAGGCCATTTGGCCCACTGAATCACTGCTATCTCTCTGTAAGAGCAATCTACGCTTTCCATTCTCCAGCCCTGTTGCCCAGAACAGTTTCTATGCAGATCCTTTTTGAAAGTGACAATTGAATCGGTTTCCACTGAGTGAATTTTAGAACATGATAGCAAATTCCTCTGCTCTTGTTATCATGTTAAATGTGTCCCTGCGACTTACGATAAATCGGTACAGTTTCACTTTTCATTAAGCCTTGTTCCTTCACGATTTGGAGCAGCTCTGACATATACCTCACATACATTAAAATCTACTGCGGATGTTCCTCAGGTAGTCAAACATTTATGTAGCATTTGTGTAGCAACTAGAAAACGCACAGCAGGTTTGTTGACATCTCGAAAGAGAAAATACGTGGCTAATTGGATGCAAGACCCTTTTGAAGTGCTTTTCATCCAAAATGCTCCCCTGTCCTTTCTATTTAAAGATGCCGTGCATTTTCTCTAACAGGTGAAAGGGCCAAACCTGTATTTCTCTTTATAGAGGTTTATATATTTTTAATCTATCTCTGCGTTTAGTTCCTAGTTCCAACATCCCCCCACCCAACCCCCTGTTCCACATCGGTGTAAAACCTTCCCAAATCCATCAGGGTAAGATTCAGCTCGCCTTCATGAGAAGGAAGAGCTGCTGACAATTAATTATCAGAATAAAGAAACGTACAGAACGAAGGCAAAGCAAAACATTACCCGGTGTGAATGCGGCAATTATTTAAACCTGATCGGCTACTAATCGGAAGCGGGGGGCAGTAATTTGTTATGCGGGACATGTACAAATTAAATCTGCATTGACAGCACGCTACCTCGTACAGTGGCGGTGGGATCTGATGTTGCACTAATCAACCGGAATACACCGCTGAAAATAAACTACTCCTGCCCAGACTGCATTACAGAGGAGACGATTTTCACTATTTTATTTCTAGCTTAGCTCGTTACTGAATCGCGTTTCGGTCCCATTGACTGCAGGATCTGCCACGTGTTCGAGTCAATATCACTTTGCATTGGAAGCAGCTCCTTCCCCAGGGAGCAAGTTTTATCAGTCACCAGATAACACACGGACGCACACACACACATATCTGAAAACTTCAGCCCTCTGCTGCATCCACTGACCACGTCCGACTGCAAACCCCGCCCGTGTGTGTGTTCGATCTTGCCGAGCACGTCGCCCGCTGTTGCGGAATAAAAACATAGAAAGACATCGAGGAAACATTTTTTTTTGAAACATGCTAGCTCACCGCGAGAGAGAGAGACCCTATATGAGAAGGGTGTGAAACCGTGATCAGACCTTTCCGTATGCAAGCAGATCAGTGACCCTCCGCAGATGTAACACGTCTAATTCTCTGCTTCGGTTGGCAGCGGTGATCTCCCGGACGCATTTGGTCCTTGTGAGTTGCGTCAGCCTCTCTCGTATGAAATGACCCACTGAAATCCACTCGACTCTCTTGACTCCTCCTCTCCCCACAAAGCCTCACATTTTATTTTGTGGTGGTGCCACTCAGCTCCTTCTCCTCACCTCATTTGAGCAGCACACATTTTCGCATTTACGTGATGGGCGATTCATCTGTGCACGGATCGCAGGGGAAGGGAATGGGAGGGAGGGAGAGCGATGGCATTTGTTGGGAACTAAACGCGGTGCTGCTCATACCCCCCTCGTCCCTCCTAACTGCAACCCCCTTCAGAATAAATCACACCTGAACCGTTGTGAGTAAGAGCGAACTGCAGGTGCTGGTTTAAACCAAAGATAAACGCAAAAAGCTGGAGTAACTCAGCGGGACAAGTAGCATCTCTGGAGAACTGTTATGAAGCTATGTTTACAAGAGCCAGGAATCGCAGGACCGATGAAGGAGTCCATTCGACCCGTCGTGTCCGTCCCGGCTCTATGCAAGAATAACCCAACCAGTCCCACCCTTCTGCCCATGGTACGACCATTTATTTTCGCCGTTCAGATAGTTATTCAGCTTCCTTCTTAACACTGCAGGTTGCGAGGAGACCTGACAGAAGTATATGGAACTATGGGAGGCACAGATAGTCTTTATTTCCACAGGGTGGAAATATCAAATACCAGAGGCCATAAATTTAAATTGAGAAGACGACTGTTTAAAGGCGACACAAGGAACTGCAGTGATGGAGGAACTCAGCTGGTCAGGCAGCATCTGGGGGAGGGAATGGACAGATGATGCTTCGGGCTGGTTCCATTCTTGCGAGGATTATTTTTTACACATGAAAAGCATTGCTAAGGGGCGGATAGGATAGGAAATGGAAAGGTCTGTTAGACAGTCGAGTGCACTACTTTATCGGCGCCCTTTATGGGCAACAATGTGCATACCCTGTGTACGCAAGCAGAGAATTACACTGTGACTTGTCAGGTGTGACAATAAACTATTCATTCATTCACAGATGGGTATTCACAGTGTTGTGGACCATGTGCAGGCAGGTGGGATTAGTTAGATTGGCATCATGGTCAGCAGACATGCTCCTGTTCTGTATTGTTCTATGTTCTATGAACCAATGTTCAGGACCGATATGCACCTCCACAGCTTCCCCTGACAATGCATTCCAGAACCATTCACTGCTCCATGTGTGAAAAAAGTATATCCTCCCATTACTTTTAGTTCATTTGCTACTAAGCTTCATTCCACATACCTTGTTCTTGATATCCTTACCAAAACGGAACAGCTTATCTCTGCCCCACTAGGCCAAATATCTTTCACTATTTTACATCATTGTGTTACAGTGATGCTGTGGTTAGTGCTTCTGTACTGCCTGACAGCTTTGGGGGCTCGTGTCCACCCTTGACCATGAGTGCTGTCAGTATGGAGTTTGTATGTTCTTCATGGAACAACATGGGTTTCCATTCCACATCCCATTAATGCCATTGTATTTTGTTTCACATTGTGCACAAGTCACAGAAGAATTAAGAAGGGAGTTGAAGGGATGTTGTGAGAAAGAATACGGGGAAATAAGTAGAGTGGAAATGGAATTACTCTGCCAGCAGCCAGCAGTGACCTGATGGGCAGAATGGGCTTACGCTGTTTTTCAGTATGTGAAAATAACCACTAATCACAAGAGGCTGCAAATGCTGCTATCTCCAAACTACCCCTTCAAATAATCTATAAATGGAGACCATATTCTAGTAAATAATTCTGGTTTGTCAATTAAGACAAATCTAATTTTTTTCCAAATGTAAGGTCTCCGACATCTCCATTTTGATTATGGGGGTCGCTGGGTTTTTCCAAAATTTTAATATTAATTTTTTCCCAATTATTATACTATAATCAAGGACATTTCTTTGGTTTGTTGTAAGTTGTAGGTATTATTCTGATATGCCCAATATTTTTAATTTAGGATCGGGACCCAGTTGGGTATTAACAACTACGGAAATAATTTTAAAAATATCCATCCAGAAATTTTTAATTTTTATGCAATTTACAAAAGTATGGGTTAAATTAGCTGCGAAGTATTGATATTTGTCACAGACAGGAGAGATATTAGGAAAAATTCTATTTAATTTTGTTTTAGAATAATGCAGTCTATGCAGTACTTTAAATTGTATTATAGAATGTCTGGCATTTAACGAACATTGATGGATATGTTGTAGACTTTCATCCCAAATTCTGTCGATGGAATATCACTGTCTAAAAGAGTATTATAAATGTAAGATATTAATTTGACTGTATTAGGGTGTTTATTCAAACATTCATCTAGAATCTCAGGCTCTCTGGTTCTGTATTCTTGTGTATGTGATTTAACATAATCTTTAAGTTGTAAATATCTAAAAAAATTATTTGAATGTAATCCGTAATTCTGTTGTAACTCCTGAAACAAAAGAAAAATACCTTTTCTATAAAGATGTCCCATCTTTTTAATTCCATAATTTTTCCATTGTACAAAACCTTTATCCAACACTGAAGGTTTAAATGAAGGATTATTTGCAATGGGGAGAGAAAGTGATAAATTATCCAATTTTAATGTCTTTTTTAGTTGTTTCCAAATTCGAAAACCGTTGCATATTATAAGATTTTCACTATAGATTTTTTAATTCAATTTTGTGGGAGCTAACAGAATTGGACCAATTTCAAAAGGCAGACAATCTTCCTTTTCCATCTTTAACCAGTCTGGTTGTTGATCCATATCTTCCAACCAAAAATTTATATTTTTGACATTGACGGCCCAAAAGTAAAATAAAAAAATTGGTAAAACTAATCCTCCTTTCGCCTTGGATTTGCATAAGTGTTTTTTGCTTATTCTATGATTCTTATTATCCCAAATAAAACTTGTCACAATAGAATCAACTTTTTAAAATAATTTTTTTGGGAGATATATCGGAATTGATTGAAAAAGGTATAGTAATTGCGGAAAAAAAAATCATTTTTATAGCATTAATTCTACTGAGCATTGAACTGAGAAGTGTTTTCCTATATTGAATATTCTTATGCAATTTATTAAGTAAAGGCGAGAAATTTGATTTAAATAAAGAAGTATATTTCTTGGTCACGTAAATTCCTAGGTATTTAAAATTTTCATTGACTATTTTAAAAGGTGATTGTTGCAATATGTATAAATTAGGTTCCATTATTGGCATAATCTCACTTTTATTCCAATTAATTATATATCCCGAAAATAAACCAAATTGAGTTATAAGATTTAACGTTTGGAATGCTGATTTCTGGGTTTATGATATAGTAATACATCATCTGCATATAGAGAGATTTTATTAACTGTATTTTTTAGTATTATACCCATACATTTCTGGATGGGCTCTAACATTTTCTGCTAATGGTTTGATAGCCAGGGCGAATAATAATGGGGATAACGGGCATCCTTGTCGGCAACCTTTAGATAAATCAAATTTTGTTGATAACCTTTGATTTGTCATTATTCTAACTGTTGGGTTAGTATATAAAAGCTTAACCCATGTGCAAAACTTCTCACCCAGTTGAAATGTTTCCATCACCGAAAATAAATAGGGCCATTCCACTCGATCGAATGCTTTCTCAGCATCTAACAGATGACTGCAAGATCTATATTAGGTATTCTATTTGAGTATATAATGTTAAGTAATCGTCTCAGATTATAATATGAATAGCGTTTTGGAATAAAGCCTGTTTAATTGGGATGTATTAATTTATGAATTACTAAACTTAATCTATGGGCTAAAATTTTGGTTAATATTTTCTGATCGGTTTTTAAGAGATCAATTGCAAAGCCTGTTTGATTGGGATGTATTAATTTATGAATTACTAAACTTAATCTATGGGCTAAAATTTTGGTTAATATTTTCTGATCGGTGTTTAAGAGAGCAATTGCTCTACATGAACCTGGTTCTTCAGGGTCCTTATTTCATTTTGGGTATAAGTATTATTGTTGATTCATTTAAAGTTTCTGGTAGTTTCTGTTGCATGAAGGCATGAGTATATAATGTCTGTAGGCGTGGGGAGATCAGATCATTAATTTTTAAATAAAATTCACTATTTAAACCTTCAGGGCCAGCGGCCTCTCCGTTTTTTAAAGATCTAATAGATTCTTCAATATCTTTTACTGATATTTCAGCCCCTAATAATGCCCTCTCTTTCAGATTAAACCTGTAAGATTACTGAAGTGGGCGCATGTGCTCATGTGCGGGGCTCTTTAGAGTGTGCGCATGCGCAGGACATTCCCGGAGTGTGCACATGTGCAAAGTATTTTGGGCGGGAAAGGACCGGAATCAGGCATGTTTGCCAGACGTTTCTGAGTAATGTATTAAAGAAATAAGTTGCTTAAAGCTTAAATAAAGTTAAGTAAATTACAAGTAGTGAAAGTTTCATTTACCTCACAACAATTTAAGCAACTTATCTTACAAGTCAAACAGTCCGACTTGGATGGAGAAACTATTGAAACCTCAACACTTGGATCTGGATCCCAACTCACCTGCTGCTGCAAAGAATTGGAAGCACTGGCTTCGTACACTAAATAACTTCTTTGAGGAGTGTGGCAACGATGCACCAGACAGGCTTAAGACATTACTAAGCTTTGACTCTTCTGATGTATACGAGTACATAGAGGAATGTACAACTTATGATTCTGCTAATGATGTACTAAGCAGACTCTTCGTTAAGACACCCAACGTGATATTCGCTCGACACCTCCTTGCTACTCGGAAACAAAAACCTGGTGAGTCACTTGATGAATTTTTACAAGAACTTCAAAGATTTAGTAAAGACTGTGCCTTCAAAGCAGTTACGGCTGATTAATATCGATAGGAAGTTATTCGAGACTCTTTTATCAATGGTTTGGCATCGCCTTTAATACGACAGAGACTATTAGAACACAAAACCTTGGATTTACAGTCAGCTTACAATCAAGCTTACTCTTTGGACTTGGCTCAGAAAAATTCAGATGCTTATGGCTCATCTAATGTGTATTCTGCTGCAACTACTACAAATGAATTTCACCCAAGTACAAATATGGAGGAAAACTGAAACAATTTTCTACTGATAAAGGTGCCCTTGCTGCTGCACATAATTATTCAAAAAGGAACTGTTACTTTTTGTGGGGTATATTCATAAGAGAGAGATATGCCTGCTCGAGAGGCAACTTATAATATTGTGGCAAGAAGGACATATATTCTAGAGTATGCAAGTCCAAAGCAACTACAAAAATTGTGATTGCTGCATGTATACACCTTCTTTATGTGCAATTACAGCTGAATTTCTCAGAGCTTGTCGTGCAGCTACATGGTATCCATTAATGGCCATACACTTAATGTATTACTTGATTCTGGCAGTTCAAAAAGTTTTATAAGTGAACAAGTTGTGTCTCGACTAAATCTAACCATAATTCCTGCAAATAAGGAAATCTCGATGGCTCTGACAACTCTCAACACTCAAATTACAGGATCTTGTATTGTAGACTTTAATCTGAACAAAACTAGCTATAAATCTTTATGTCTAGGTATTTTGAAAAATTTGTGTAGCGATATAATTCTAGGTCAGGATTTCCAGAAACTGCACAGATCACTTCAAATAATGTATGAAGGATCTATGCCTGATCTTGTATTGTCAAAGCCACCAGTATTGTGTGGTGTTTCTGCTGCATCTGTTGAATGTCCTTCATTATTCACTGATTTATCCTCCAAGTGCAAGCCAATTGCTACAAAATCAAGACACTTTAGTAAAAATGATAGGAACTTTATCAACACAGAAGTAACTAATCTTTTTGTAAGATATTTTTATTAGAAGTAATTACATATTAAGAAGAAATAATATAAAATCAAAAAAAAAGAAAATATTATTTGTCACATACATTCTTAATATTTTTAAAATTTACAGTCAATCTTATTTATACTTTTTTATAACAGTAGGAAATAAAGATAGGTAATAAAAAGAAAGAGAAATAAGAAAGAGATAAATAAAATGAGTGGAGTATTAAGCAAGATATTCTTCATTGGAGATATATTCATGATCTATTGTATATAATTCTTCATCTATTCCTTCATTCAGGCTTCAGTCATGGCCTCGAACCGGACCATCTTAATCCTTTAAATATTCAATAAATGGAGACCATATTCCTCTGAATTGATCTAACCTGTCCATTAAGACAAGTCTTAATCATTCCAGGTGAAGTGTCTCCGACATTTCTGTAATCCACATTTTGATTGTAGGGGATATGGGACCTTTCCAAAATCTTAGTATTCATTTTTTACCAATTATTAAACTATAACCAATAAAAATTATGTGTTGTGTTGTTAGTATTAAACTTTAACCACAAAAAATTATTTGTTATGTTGTTAGAAGATATCATAGAACCCAGCTCTTCCCTTGGAGGGCACAAGTTGTCGTGGTTAAGGACACCTTGGAGAGACCTAGAAAAAGACTCTGCTCTGATTACTCTCAAACTATAAACCAGTTCACGGATCTTGATGCATATCCACTACATCGAATAGAAGAGATTATCAATACATTAGCTAAGTATAAGATATTCTCTACTTTTGACTTAAAAAGTGCTTACTACCAAATTCCTTTGAAGGAATCAGAGAAGAAATACACTGCATTTGAAGCAAATGGGAAATTATATCACTACTGCAGAGTTCCTTTTGGTGTAACTAATGGCGTGGCTGTTTTTCAGATAGAGATGGACAAACTAGTTGAACAGGAAAACCTTAAAGATACTTTCCCTTATCTTGATAATATAACTATTACAGGAAAAGAGCAAGCTGAACATGATGAAAATGTACAACGGTTTTTAGATGTTGTACATTCTAAAAATCTAACATTAAATGAGGCTAAGTCAATAACATCAGTGTCATCAATTAATATTCTTGGTTATTGGGTTGGAAATGATATAATCAAGCCTGATCCAGAAAGACTCTGCCCACTCCAAGAGATACCTGTTCCAGTTACAATAAACTCTCTAAGAAGGGTCCTTGGGATGTTTGCATATTATGCAAAATGGATACCAAATTTTTCTGACAAAATTCAGCCTTTGATTAGAGCAAAATCTTTCCCCCTTGACTCTACAGCAATTGGTGCTTTTACTTCTTTAAAGAAACAATTGGAATCTGCGACATTACACGCCATCGACGAGGATCTCCCCTTTGTTGTTGAATGTGATGCCTCTGATTTAGCAGTATCAGCAACATTAAATCAAGGAGGACGACCAGTGGCTTTCATGTCTTGTACTCTCCAAGGTAGTGAATTGCACTACCCACCCATCGAAAAGGAAGCTACAGCAATTATTGAAGCAGTGAGAAAATTGAGTCAGTTCCTTGCTCGCCACCACTTCACTTTGATAACAGATCATCGTTCAGTAGCTTTTATGCTGGATAATCGGAAACAAACGAAGATTAAGAACAGTAAAATTCATGAATGGAGGATTGAATTATCTGCATATATATAATCAATATTCCATTGAGTACCGCCCTGGTAAGGATAATGTTGCTCCGGATACATTAACCCGAGCATTTTGTGCCTCTGTTCATTCTTCTGCACTCACTGATCTTCACAATGGGTCGTGTCATCCTGGAGTCACTCGTTTGTTACACTATGTTTGTTCCAAAAACTTACCTTTCTCTACAGAAGATGTGAAGATGACGTGTGCTTCATGTAGAATCTGTGCTGAATTAAAACCAAGGTTCTTCCGTCCTGAAGAAGGAAGGTTGATCAAAGCTACTCAACCTATGGAACGTTTGAGTATTGACTTCAAAGGACCTTTACCATCCTCGAAATGTTTATATACTTACCTTTGTTGACGAATATTCGAGGTTCCCATTTGCTTTTCCTTGTCCAAATATGTCAGCTGCTATGGTTATCAAATGTTTAGATCAACTGTTTTCATTCTGTGGATTTCCAAGTTACATACATTCTGATAGGGGCACCTCATTCATGTCGAAAGATTTAAAGGACTACCTTTCTAAGAGAGGAATTGCAACAAGTAAAACAACACCATATCATCCTATTGAAAATGGTCAGGTTGAGAGGTATAACGGAATCATTTGGAAAGCAGTGAAAACTGGCTTTAAAGTCAAATGACATACCAGATCAGCATTGGGAATGTGTTCCACCAGATGCATTACACTCATCAGATGTCTACAGTCACCTGCTACCACATACTACTCCACATGAGCGGTTCTTTAATTCAAACAGTCGTTCTTCTATACGTAACTTCCATCATGGTTGACTAGCCCTGGGGACCGTGTTGCTTCGTCTTAATGGTCCGATTAAATAAGAACACAAGCCTTTTGTTTGATGAAGTTGATGACAACCCCTTTCTTATGCAACTATCAAGTAACTGACTGATGTCAACCCTTCTTATGCAACACTATTCAAGTATCACAGTGTATTAGGGATGGGATGCCAGTCAACTTTGTCTCACTTCATGACCTTCGCACCATGTCCGTCTTCTCCTCTCATCAGTTCCATCACTATCTTGATATACCCACTAATGAAAAAATTTTGAACTTCCTCCAACACTTCCAGCATCCCACATATGGAAACTTCTAATAAAGAAATTCTAAAATTGTACATCTAAATAACCAATATGAGTGGAAGTTGATTGACCAAGCAATATATCTACCACCAGCTATTGAAACACCATTACTCCTAAGTGAGCTCCAGTTCTGTGACGGTCATCAAGATGTATTAAACCTCCTGACCGTCCTCTAACTTATAAATAGGAGGGGAAATGAAGTGGGCGCATGTGCGCTGTGCGGCATGCCTTGCAGGACATTCCCGGAGTGTGCGCTTGAGGTGCAAAGTATTTTGGGCGGGAAAGGCCTGCGGAATCAGCCATGTTTGCCAGACATTTCTGAGTAATGTATTAAAGAAATAAGTTGCTTAAAGCTTAAATAAAGTTAAGTAAATTACAAGTAGCGAAAGTTTCATTTACCTCACAACAATTACATTTCTGTAAAAATGATTCCATTCCTGCAGTACACACTGTCGTTTTGGTTGAGTAAAGTGTTTGATAGTATTGAGAAAATCTATCATTAATATCCTCGGGTAATGTTAGTATTTCTCCCGTATATGATTTGATTTTATAAATTGTTTTTTCCCCTTCCTGTTTCCGGAGTTGATGTGCTAGTAATTTTTGTGGATTATCACCGAACTCAATGTGTAGTTGTTTAGTATTTTGATAAATTTTTATGATTTGATCTGAATATATTTGGTTTAACTTATATTTGAGTGCAGCAATTTTATTATGTATTATCGTAGAGGGCGTGGTTGCGTTGTCCATATCTAATTGCCTTATTTCCATTTCCAATACCTGTTGTTTGGCGCGATTCTCTTTATTACAAAAGGCTTGCGCGGTGATTAACGCTCCTCGTATAAATGCTTTAAATGTTCCCCAAAGGAGGGAGGCAGATATTTCAGGGCAGTCATTGGTCTTGAAAAAACGTATTTATCTGTGTGATAAGATATTTGTGACATGCTTTATCATTTAAAATTTGAGGATTAAGTCTCCATTGTGTCTGCTTCTCAGTCATTCCACTTAGTTTGATCATAAATGTTAAAGGAGCATGGTCCAAAATTATAATATTATGATATTTTGAATTATAGGTAAATGGGATAAATTTAGAGTCTACTAAAAAGTAGTCTATCCTTGAATAGGTTTTATGTACCAGTGAGTAGAATGAGTATTCCCTTCCGGATGGGTTTTGAATTCTCCAAATATCTTTGATATTAGTATTAATGTATGAATTTAATAATTTGCTTGTCTTGGATTTTACTTTTCATTGTTTTGATGATCTATCTAGATAAGAATCTAGTTTACAATTTAAATCAGACTAACATTTGACTAATACTTAGCCAACAGAGTAATAGTTTCTCATTACATGATTACTAATCTTTTGGACCAAAATAGTTCTAATATCAATCCCGTAAATTACTTTTATTGACATTTTTGTTTTTACTAGTAATAATTTTTTCTAAGTCTACAAAGTCCTTAGGTGGCCAGCCATGCTAGTGTGGCTATCACAGACTACACTAATTGTAGATGTAGTTTCTTTTTTTTCTTGCACTTTAATAACCTTTTATTTTTTAACTTTCTTTATTTTTTACTTAATTACTATCTTAAACTTGAATTGAATTATAAGTATTATTTGTGGAGATATGTCCGGGAGGAAGATCTATTAGATTTTAAACTCATCTGTCCTGTGTTCGGGTGTAATGTCTGGTTTACTGTGCTGAGCTATCTGCTCTTTTATAGACTACCCTAACCATAATATATGTACAAAACGTCAATAGACAAAATGGGGTCAAGGAATTACTTTTTGTAGCTGGAACGTTAAGGGAATTAATGAATCAATCAAGAGAGGTAAAGTATTAGCTCACTTAAAGTCACTCAATGCAGATATAACATTTCTTCAAGAAACTCACCTTAAAAACAAAGCACAACATAGATTGAAAGCAAAATGGTTTGCTGAAACGTATCATTCTTAATTCTCCCATAAGGCCAGAGGGGTCGCAAATTTAATCCGTAAAGTTATACCTTTTAAACACATATCAACTATTGCGGACATTAATGGTAGATATAGTATACTAGTGTGGTGAAATTGGGGCTCATGGTTGTCGACCTCCCCGTGGTGAGCCCTGTCAACTGACTTCAGTCAGGCGAACGACAACAAACGGAGACAGCAGCAGCGCCGTAGCTTGGCGCCAAACCCGAAGCATGCGCCCTTTTTTAGGGCGGGCACCTACGGATGTCGAACCGGATGGCATCACCCTGCTGCGGACTTCTGTTGCCTCAAACGCAAGAAGAAAAGAGTGGGTGAATTATATCTTAAAAAAAGTGATTCTTAATGTCTATGGACCAAATTTTGACAACCCTTTGTTTTTTAAGAATGTACTTAATACTATCCCAGAACTCACATGACACAAGATTCTGAATCTCTTTCTTGTACTCTGTCTGAAAGCTAAGGTCCAGAAGTTTAGCGATGAGCTTATTTCAAATTATGGTGTGAAAGGCTGAGCTGTAGTCAAAGACTAGCATCCTGACATAAGTGTTCTTATTGTAAAGGACGTTGCCTGACCCACTGAACACCTTGAATTGTTTGTTTTTTGCATTATTTATATGTTAACTATATTAGCTCTTTTACCAGTCAAATATTTTATTTGTGTTTTCTACCGGAGCACATATTTTCAAAGCCTGAAGGGATATAGTCCTTAGAATCCTTTAATTTGTTAAATTGTAGACAATATCTGTTTTTGGGTGGAACTTGACTTAGCAACTTCAACAAAGGGTCATTTGGTTACTGAGACTATGTACCCTTCCATAGCTGCACAGAAGCTTTGAAACTATCTAGGGGTTGCAGGATTTGTTCCCAGCTGCGCACTTCCACTTTCCCACTTGGCATATGGAATTAAAATATAACCTTTAGTTTCCCAAAATATTTCACAATTGGCCAAAGGTTTACTGTCCAACATACTTATGACATAAGGATAAAAGAGAAAAGAGAACAAATAATTGTTACTATAGGCACTGTTGGATCAATTTTAACAGGGAAGCTAAAGATTTCAACTCAATTTTGTAGGATTGCCATCTCAAAAGAGTGTGCTGAGTGTGGAATTGCATTTATGTAGAAATACTTATTTTTACCAGCGCAGATGACAAATATCAGTTTGCTATATTAACAACCCGTACATGGAGGTGTCAGGTATCCTGAACTGGGTGGCTTTAGACTCGCATGTATTTTAAAATTCAGAAGAGGAAATAGACACTTATGAGCTTTACTCAATACTGCTGTAGCTATGGCATAATCCCGACATGTAGACACCTTTACATAGGAACAAGCCCTCATAATGTTATTGGATTCTAAAGTCCAACGTATGTTCACATCTACGAACAGCAGAACATGTTTCCTCACTCTCTCCATCTTTAGTCATTGTTCTTCCTTATCAGTCTTATTTGCATTTGATGCCATTCATTGCAATAATGTGGATGTATGATTTCCAAATCAAGTGCGCTTTGTGTACTTTATAACATGGACAAAATTGACTTATGGACGTCTACAAAAACAGATCCCGTTTCTTCCCTGCGGACAGCCTGCAGTGCATTTCAGAATTATATCTAAGTATCATTCCATCAGCTGCAGGGTTCAGTAGTTCAGTCTGGTGGAGAAAGCAATGAATCTTTTAATTTTGTTTGTGTGTGTGTGTGTTCAATGTGAGTCAAGTTCTAAAGATCTAATGTTTGTCAGAAATCTCACGGAAATTTGTGGTCTATAGTAAATGTACCTTAAATTAGGACAGCACAGTGATGCAGTTACAGTGGCTTGCAAAAGTATTCATACCCCTTGAAATTTTCCACATTTTGTCACGTTACAACCACAAACGTAAATGTATTCTATTGGGATTTTATGTGATAGACCAACACAAAGTGGTGCATAATTGTGAAGTGGAAGGAAAATTATACATGGTTTCCAAATTTTATTACAAATAAAAAACTGAAAAGTGTGGCGTGCAAAAGTATTCAGCCCCCCTGAGTCAATACTTTGTAGAACCACCTTTCGCTGCAATTACAGCTGCAAGTCTTTTGGGGTATGTCTCTACCAGCTTTGCACATCTAGAGACTGACATTTTTGCCCATTCTTCTTTGCAAAATAGCTCAAGTTCAGTCAGATTGGATGGAGAGCGTCTGTGAACATCAATTTTCAAGTCTTGCCAGAGATTCTCGATTGATTTAGGTATGGACTTTGACTGGGCCATTCTAACACATGAATTTGCTTTGATCTAAACCATTCCATTGTAGCTCTGGCTGTATGTTTAGAGTTGTTGTCCTGCTGGAAGGTGAACCTCCGCCACAGTCCCAAGTCTTTTGCAGAGTCTAACAAGTTTTCTTCCAAGATTGCCCTGTATTTGGCTCCATCCATCTTCCCATCAACTCTGACCAGCTTCCCTGTCCAGCTGAAGAAAAGCATCCCCACAGCATGATGCTGCCACCACCATGTTTCACAGTGGGGATGGTGTGTTCAGCGTGATGTGCAATGTTAGTTTTCCACCACACATAGCGTTTTGCATTTAGGCCAAAAACTTCAATTTTGGTCACATCAGACCAGAATACTTTCCTCCACATGTTTGCTGTGTCCCCCACATGGCTTGTGGCAAACTGCAAACGGGACTTCTTATGGCTTTGTTTCAACAATGGCTTTCTTCTTGCCACTCTTCCATAAAGACCCGATTTGTGGAGTGCACGACTAATAGTTGTCCTGTGGACAGAATCTCCCACCTGAGCTGTGGATCTCTGCAGCTCCTCCAGAGTTACCATGGGCCTCTTGGCTGCTTCTCTGATCAGTGCTGTCCTAGCTCGGCCTGTCAGTTTAGGTGGACGGCCATGTCTTGGTAGGTTTGCAGTTGTGCCATACTCTTTCCATTTTCTGTAAATTGCTTTACTTCCCAAGTGGTGGTCAATATGTGCTGTGTGCAAGAACTGTATATCTTAATGTGAGTAATAATTTGTGTCTTCGAGCTATACAACATGGACACAGGCCGTTCAGTCCACTGAGGCTGTGCTGACTATCAACCACATACTTACACTAGTGCTGCATCAAATCCCACTCCATTCTCCCCATATTACCCTTAATCCCCCCCACCCCCATTGCCAGATTCAAACCCTCAGCTACACAAATGACAATATACAGTGACTTTTTTCACACACACCTTTTCCAGAGAAGCTCTCACATACTCCTACTCTTACTAATACTCATTTAGTTTTCCCGTTCTTGCACTTTAGGTTATTTTTTTGTATTATTTCCTATTGCACTTTAACTTTTGCATCATTCTGTTATTATACAGTGCATTCAGAAAGTATTCAGACCCTTTAATTTTTTCCACATTTTGTTACGTCACAGCCTTATTTTAAAATTGATTAAATTCATCTTTTTATCATCAATCTACACACAATATCCCAGAATGAAGATGCGAAAACAGGTGTTTAAAAATTTTTGCAAAGTAATTACAAATAAATCACTGAAATATCATATTTACATAAGTATTCAGACGCATTACTCAGTACTTTGTTGAGGCACCTTTGGCAGCGGTTACAGCCTAAAGACATGTCATAAGTGATAGGAGCAGAGTTAGACCATTCGGCCCATCAAGTTTACTCCACCATTCAATCATGGCTGATCTATCTCTCCCTCCTCACCCCTTTCTCCTGCCTTCTCCCCATAACCCCTGACACCCGTACTAATCAAGAATCTATCTATAACTGCCTTAGCATGTCCATGTCCAAGCATTTCCAAGCATATATTTATATTTGTCTTATTAGACATCACCTCATTTTTTTATTATATATAAAATATCCTGAGTTATGAAATAGAAAGTTACAAAATAGAAATCAAACTGATCTGAGGTTTTTGTGTTAACTCAGCCATTTCTGTGAGAGGTGAGAGAAGCGAACTTTGTTTGGTTTTCCATTTGCCTGACTGTTCTTCCTCATTGAAGGCAATCAATCAGTTCAAAATAATTCTGCTGCATGGGCCAATTCGTTTCCTCCATAGGTACAGCACAGTTGCAAGGTAACATATGCTCTGAACTACATTGACTTGGGAGCATTGTTTGTGTGTGTGTGTGTGTGTGTGTGTGTGTGTGTGTGTGTGTGTGTGTGTGTGTGTGTGTGTGTGTGTGTGCGCGCGTGTGTGCATATATATATATATATACATATATATAAAGCTGGAGTAACCCAGCGGGTCAGGCAGCATAGTTGGAGAAAAGATACAGGTTACTTTTTCCGAGTCAGAATACTTCTTTAGACTTTTACAGTCTGAAGAAGGGTTTTGACCCGAAACGTCACCTCTTCCTTTTCTCCAGAAATGCTGCCTGACCCGCTGAGTTACTCCAGCTTTTTGTGTCTATTGTTTTTGTGTTTAAACCAGCATCTGCAGTTCCTTCCTATACTACACACACACACACACACACACACACACACACACACACACACACACACACAGACACACACACACACACACAGACACACACACAGACACACACACACACACACACACACACACACACACACACACACACACACACACACACACACAAAAAAATATAAATATATTTATATACACACACACACACATGTTTTGGGCCATATGACAATAAAACACTCTTGACTCTTGACCATGTCAGCAAATTGATTCAGCATCGAAACTATTACTAAAACTCTCATCTTGACCATTTCCGGTCTGGGTTGTTTTTAAATTTGGGTAAAAACGGTGCCCTATATCGTTAGGATTTTTAAGCCACTAACTCACCATTCTCCTCTGCTCCAAGCGCACCAAGTTTTGTTCTGATCGGTGAAATATTAGAAAAGTTATTGGTCTGTTATTCGCCAGGATGATGACGCCCCTTCCGGCACCCGCTATCAATCACCGGCCACGAGAATAAAGCTATAGGAGCATAGTGAGCAAAGTGCGAGTGGGGTCCGTGTTCTGCGAGTGGGGGCTGTGCTCTATGTTCTGCGAGCGGGGGCTGTGCTCTGTGTTCTGCGAGCGGGGGCTGTGTTCTGTGTTCTGCGTGCGGGGTCTATGTTCTGCGAGCAGGTCCTGGAGCCGGTGAATGTGGTCAGAGCTGGGGCCAGGAGACACTGAGCCTACACAACCCCCTCCCCCCCACCCCACACCACCCACCTCCCCCTCCCCCTCACCCCCCCCCCCCCCATACTACCCCCCCACACCACCCCCCCATGCCACCCCTCCCCCCACACCACCCCCTCCGTTTCACTGTATTCCAAGATACAGTGAAACATTTTCTTTTCCATGTATGCTATACATTAGTACAGAAGGAAGTGCAGCTGAGAAAACAGAGTAAAATATAGTTTACAGTACCAAGAAAGTGCAGATAAACTTGGGAACTATAGACCTCTAAGCCCAACATCTGTGGTAGATATGTTAAAGGAGGGGATTCTGAAGGATGATATAAATGCATTTCGAAAGGCAGAGGTTGATTAGGGATAGTTAACACTGCTTTGTGTGTGGGGGATAATGTCTCACAAGGTTGCTTGCGTTTTTTGAAGAACCAAATAGATTGATGGGGCAGAGTGGTGGACATAGTCTTATGTGGACTCAGCAGGGGCTTTGGTAGGCTGCATGGTAGTCTATGTGGGAAGGTTAAATTAAATAGGATCCAGGGAGAGCTAACTAATTGGATACATAATTGAGTTGATCATAGAAAACATAGTGAATGATGGAAGGTTGGTTTTTGGAGTGGACATCTATGACTAGTGGTCCTCAGGATTGATGCTGGGCCCATGTTGTTTGACATTTATATCAATGAGTTACAATGAATGTACAAGACATGGTTAGTAAAATTGCCGATGACACTAAAATATGTAGTGTAGATAGTGAAGAAGGTTTTTTAATAATTATGGCAGAACGTTGATCAGTTGGGAAAGTTAGCCAAGAAATGGCAAATGGAGTTCAATTCAGATAGTGTAAGGGGTTGCACTTGAGAAATAGGGCTTTCACAATGAATGGTAGGACCCTGGGGAGTGTTGTAGAACAGAGGGACCGAGGAGTACAAATACAAGGTTCCCTTAAAGAGGTGTCACAGGTAGACAGTGTACTGACCGACATCCACTATAAACCCACTGACTCCCATGGCTATCTGGACTACACTTCTTCTCACCCTGCTTCCTGTAAGGACTTCATCCCTTACTCCCAATTCCTCAATCTACGCCCCATCTGCACCCAGAATGAGGTGTTCCACACCAGGGCATCGGAGATGTCCTCATTCTTCAGGGAACGGGGGTTCCCCTCCCCTATGGATTAGGCTCTCACCAGGGTTTCTTCTATACCCGTAACACTGCTCTCACTCCCCATCCCCCCACTTGTAACAAGGGCAGAGTCCCCCTTGTCCTCACCTTCCACCCTACCAGCCGTCACATACAACAAATAATCCTCCGACATTTTTGCCACCTCCAACGGGATCCCATCACGGCCACATCTTCCCATCTCCTCCCCTGTCTGCTTTCCGCAGAGACTGCTCCCTCCATAACTCCCTGGTCAATTCGTTCCTTCCCATCCAAACCACCCCCTCGCCTGGCACTTTCCCTTGCAACCGCAGGAAATGCTACACTTGTTGCTTTACCTCCCCCCTTGACTCCATTCAAGGACCCAAGGAGTCTTTCCAGGTGAGGCAGAGGTTCACCTGCACCTCCTCCAACCTCATCTATTGCATCTGCTGCTCTAGGTGTCAGCTGCTCTACATCGGTGAGACCAAGCGTAGGCTTGGCGATCGCTTCGTCGAACACCTCCGCTCGTTTCTCATTAACCAACCTGATCTCCCGGTGGCTCAGCACTTCAACTCCCCCTCCCATTCCGAATACGATCTTTCTGTCCTGGGCCTCGTCCATGGCCAGAGTGAGGACCACCGTAAATTAGAGGAGCAGCACCTCATATTTCGCTTGAGCAGTCTGCACCCCAGAGGTATGAACATTTACTTCTCTAATTTCAGGTAGTCCCTGCTTCTCCTCCCCTTCTCAGCTTTCCCTCAGCCTCTTCTTTTCTTCTTCCCGCCCTTTCCCACCCTCATATCAGTCTGAAGAAGGGTGTCGACCCGAAAGATTGCCTATTTCCTTCGCTACATAGATGCTGCCTCACCTGCTGAGTTTCTCCAGCATTTTTGTCTACCTTCAATCTTCCAGCATCTGCAGTTCCTTCTTAAACAACCTGGAGTATTGTGTTCAGTTTTGGTCACCCCGCTATAGGAAAGATGCCTTCAAGTTGTAAAAAGTGTGGAAATACAATGTTGCCATGACTTGAGAGACTGGGGGAAGTTGGGGAAACTTAGACTTTATTCTGTGGAACGCAGAAGGCTGAGGGATGATCTCCTGGCATGGTTAGGGTGGATACACAAGTTTTTTTCCCATGTCCGGGGAATCAAGAAATAAACAGGATAGGGGTAACACTTAATGGGAACCTGAGGGATTACTTTTGTCACATAGAGGGCAGGGGGCATGGTTAATGCAGGAACAATAACATCATTTAAAAGACATTTGTACAGGTACATGGATAGGTAGGGTTTAAAGGGATAGGGGTCAAATGCGGACAAATGGAACTAGCATAGGTGAGCACCTTGGTTGGCATGAACAAGTTGGGCCAAAGAGCTTATTTCGATGCTGTATGACTATATCTCCACAAAGCAGTGGCTTTGTCCTAAAGCCATGTTAAGCTATAATATTTCATCCATTTGTAATTACCACTCTTTTGAAAGAATGTCAAAGTCCTTGGCAAGGTGCAAACAAAAAAAAGATTTATGAGAATAGTTCCAGGAACGAGAGATTTCAGATTGGTCAAACTGGTGTTATCTACTTGGAAAAAAAAGAGCTTGAGGGGAGGATATGATATAGATATGCTAGGTTACAAAAGTATAAGGTACGCAAAGAAATGCTGTTTGCATTAGTTGGTAGTGGAATGGGCCACAGATTTAATTCTTTGGGAACGAGATCCCAGGAAGACGTAGCGCAGAACATTTTTATGCAGAAAATGGTAATAACCTGGAAACAGAGATTATCAATAATTTCAAAAGGAAATTAAGTAGGTATCTGAGGGGAATAAATTAACAGGCCACCAGGAAGACAGATATGGAATAGAACTGAACAGTTCTATACAGAAAAATGGACTGAATCGCTTCCTTTGTTTTACCGTAGCTGTATAACTGCACTCCTGTCCCATACCACAAGCTAAAAGCGTACATGTGTTATGACATCCCAAGTTTGGGGCTGCTCTGAGGATGTTAGACTTGGATTCAGATCAAGATCAACCTTCAGTAATGTTTCTGAAGGAAGCAACAAGGTACTACAAATGCTGTAAGTCTGAAACATGAACAGAACAAGCACTGGGAATAACCCAGCAGGCCAAGCAGCATCTGTGGACCAGCAAACAAATTTGACATTTCAGTTAGATGACTTCTCTTGAGTCTGCCTTTAGACTTTAGACTTTAGAGATACAGCCGGAAACAGGCCCTTCGGCCCAACGAGTCTGTACCGACCAGCAATCACCATGTACACTAGCACTATCCTATACACTGGGGAAAATTTGCAATTTTACCAAAGCCAATTATAGTACAAACCTGTAAGTCTTTGGAGTGTGGGAGGAAACCAGAGCATCTGGAGAAAACCCACGCGGTCACATGGAGAACCAACAAACTCCAAACAGACAGCACCTGTAATCAAGATCAAACCCGGGTCTCTGACATTAAGTCTGCAACTCTACCTTTCAACATTCCATCAGAGAAAAGGTTAATGCTTCTCTCTCCTAACATTGTGCCTGTTCTTCTGAGTATTTTCTCTTTTGATATCAAACCTTACTTATCAATTGATGATATCCTTTTCTTACATTTCACAATCGAGATTACAAAAGCACTACACAATCACATCATATGCTGATCTATAATGATTTGAATTTATTTCCTAATAGACCAAGTCTTGGTCATATTGTGAAATAGAAAAAGTTAGAATTGGAAATACTCCGAAGTCAGCTTCTGTATCAACATTATGTATTTATTTAATAATTCAATTGGCATCCTTGCCTCCACCATGTTGACATCACCTCAGGAACTATCAGCTGCCAAGGTTTGACCAATTCCACCATTCCCATGGACAGAAAACATTGGGAAGCCTCTCATGCAAAAGCGAAAGTGGGGGTTTAATCCAAGGTTTCTAATTAGTTTAGTTTAGTTTGGAGATACAGTATGGAACAGGCCCTTACGGCCCACCATGTCCGCGCCGACCAGCGATCCCCACACATTAAAACTATCCTATACCCACTCGGGACAATTTTTACATTTACCAAGCCAATTAACCTGCATACCTGTACGTCTTTGAAGTGCGGGAGGAAACCAAAGATCTCGGAGAAAACCCACGCAGGTCTTGGGGAGAACGTACAAGCACCATACAGGCAGTACCAATAGTCAGGATCGAACTCGGGTCTCCGGCGCTGCATTCACTGTAAGGCAGCAACTCTACCGCTGCGCCACCGTGCCGCACAACAAACAAAGATTGCAGAGTAATCATATGTCAAGAGAAAAGTGGTAATAACCGCATTGGCATGCTTTTCCTAAAAACCTGTCATCTTCAGTTGCTGAACACACGCTGCTCCTGATCACCCCCTACTCCACCAGCAACCCATAAAGTAACACATTGCCAATCTTGTATTCCTGGTCCTTCCAAGCTACCTTTGCTTTAATAATACCATTAATGGCCTGCCCAACATTAAGTTTATATTGTTGTTTCCATCCCAGATTTGAAACTAGAGTCAGTGGCAAAACTAATTGTCTATTGCTCGTCAGTACAGACAGGTGGGGTCCCTCTCCACTGACTGGGATACATCCAGCAACTACAATTGTGAGAATACCAGGATCGGTCCACTTGCCAGGAATGCTGAGGCAGCCCATCCGGAGACTTCATCAGCTCCCTATCTTCTCTGCTTGTTTGTCTAGCTTCCTTGATACCTCCCATCTGCTGAACCCCACCTTTGGTATTTTGAAGGGCTCTACACCTCACTTTCTTTGGATGATAGGCTCCGGAGTTACAACAAAGTCTCAACTCAAGGCAGTTATTTACTCGGAAGACAGACACAAAAAGCTGGAGTAACTCAGCCGGCCAGACAGCACCTCTGGAGTGAAGGAATATGTGACAATTTGGGTCAAGACTCTTCTTCAGACTCTTCAGATGAGATATTTATTTGATCCATTTTGCTGATTCACATCATGTTAGTGCTGCATCAAACATCCCAGAAAACAGTTGCTGAGACCTTGTGCATTTTGAGAAGGATGCAAATTTAACCTAATACCAGCTTTATTAAATTAAATTGTTAATCATTCTTGTCTGTAGTAGATAAAACATCTAACATTGTATTTAACTAAACGAGGTTCAAAAATCTAAATTGTAATTTTCATTATCTATTGTACTACTACAGAATTTTAAAAACATTGCTACTGGAAAAAGTTAGAATTGGAAACACTCCGAAGTCAGCTTCTGTATCAAAATGATGTACTCTCTTGCCACATTATATCACGGTAGACATCACAGTGTAATCAAAGACTTGTCCCACCCTGGTAATTCCTTCTTCTCCCTGCTCCTCATTGACAAAAAGTAGGGAATCTTGAAAGCGTGCACCACCAAACTCAGGAACAGCTTCATCCCCTCTGTTATCAGGCTTCCATAGGTTAGGGTATTATCTGATTCACTTCTATCCTATTGCGGGCATTGTACTTTGTGTATGGAACTGGTGTGCTACAATGCTGAGAACTATAGTCTGCACCCTGTATCTTCCCCTTTGCACTATCTATTGTACTTGAGTTTAACTTGATTGTACTTATGTATGGAGTATTATCTGTTCCATTGGGATAACATGCAAAACAAGGCTTTTCACTGTGAGTTAATAATATACCTCAACTTACACTTAAACAACAGCTTGGAGCTCCTCACAATCCGCAAACAATGATATGTGAAGTAACAATGATGAGTGAAGTAATTACATCATGAATGTGTGAAAATGTGGTTTATATTTACAGTGAAGCTTCAGTTTATAAAGTTTAAATAAATTACTTATGCTATAAATTATTTTTTGTCAGCTGGTGTAATATTTTGTGAATTCAAAAATGTGTTATTTTATATTTATAGACAGTTATTTTCAGCTTACAAATATTTAATTTCCAGAAATAGATAAGAAATAGAATATTGTGTTCTGTGAAAGGATCTTCAAACTGAAACTCTTACCTCAAAAGCCATTGGACCTGATGAGCAATTCCAGCATTTTCTGTGTTTTTTAGCTAAGATGTATTCCAAGGTGGAATAACAGTTGATCAGCTTTAACATTCTTTGTCAACTGTATACTTCTGCATCCTGCATTAGTTTTGAAAAGTTTAGTTTGTTAGTTTAGTTTAAAGATTCAGCGTGGAAACAGGCCTTTCTGCCCATTAAGTCTGCGCTGACCGCAATCACCCATACTCTACATAGAAACATAGAAAATAGGTGCAGGAGAAGGCCATTTGGCCCTTCGAGCCAGCACCGCCATTCATTGTGATCATGGCTGATCGTCCGCTATCAATAACCCGTGCCTGCCTTCTCCCCTTCTCCCCATATCCCTTGACTCCACTAGCCCCTAGAGCTCTATCCAACTCTCTCTTAAATCCATCCAGTGATTTGGCCTCCACTGCCCTCTGTGGCAGGGAATTCCATAAATTCACAACTCTCTGGGTGAAAACGTTTTTTCTAAATTGGAATAAAAGTGAAATCATGTCAATAAAACCGAAAGATCATACACATCTCTTACAGTTTCCTTTTACAATAGCTGGGGAAAAAATTAAATACTTGGATATTGAAATCACCAGATATCAAGACATGTTTAATGCAAACTATAACCCTGTACTTAAGAAACTACATAATTTAAATAAATTTTGGAAAACGCTTCTGATATCCTTAATAGGCCGAATAAGCGCCATAAAAATGTTTTTTTTTAACCACAAATTTTATACCTGTTCCAATCAATCCCAATATACCTACCCAAACATTTTTTGAGAAAATTGGACTCAGATATTTCAAATTTTATTTGGGAGTATAAGTCCCATAGAATACAAACACCACACTTGAATAAACCCAAAGCAGTAGGGGGATTAGCACTCCCCAATTTCATGTATTACTATTGGTCTGTAAATATTAGAAATATTATTCAATTGCTGGATAACTCATCCCAGCAACCGGAGTGGATTATTATGGAGAAAGAGGACTGCTCCCCTTTTAATATTGGAGCGGTCCTTCTTTCACCAATGACGTTGAATAATACAAATTACAACAAAAATCCAATTATACATAGTACAATCAGAATTTGGAAACAAATAAAATATAACAAGAGCAGGAATTAAAACTTTGGGAGATTTGTATGAAACGGTAAAACTATTATCATTTAAACAATTACAACTAAAATACAATTTGGATAACAATCAGTATTTTAAATATTTCCAAATATGTGATTATCTGAAAAAATATGCACAAGAATTTCAGAACATGCCATCAGACTTACTGGATGAAGCAATTAATACAAAGGCTGAATCAGCAAATTTAATCACATATATATATTATCCTAAATTCAGAAATACCAACAACTGAAGGTATCAGAAGAGACTGGGAAAACAAATTAAGTATAAAAATTTCCAAAGAAAGGTGGAAAGAGTACTTGTGTGCATAAATGTTCAATTAACGTAAGACACACTTTAATACAATTTAAAATCTTACACAGATTATACTACTCAAAAACTAACTTAAATACATTTTTCCCCAACGTCTCACCTTTTTGTGATAAATGCCAGTCTCAAGAAGCTACTACAGTGCACTCATTGGTCATTTGTATAAAAATTCAAAGGTTTTGGATTGAAATCTTTGAAATCTTCACAAAACTGTTTAAAATAAAAATGACACCAAAGGCAGATTGGATTATTTTCGGAATAACAGAAGGTAGCCCGGAATTAAATGTGTTTCAAAAAAATCTATTTGATTACAGCTTAATAATTGGAAAAAAGCTAATCTTAAAATTCTGGAAAAACGCCCCTTTACCAACAGTAAATATGTGGATTTCAACTATGTTTGAAACACTACATCTGGAAGATATGAGACTCCGCCTGGCAGGAAAAACAGATAGTTTCTATCAGACGTGGTCTGCATTTATAGATTTGCTACAAAGTTAGGGTGCAAGACTACCTCAAAAAGGCACTGACGTTGGGCCTTAGTAAAGGGAGATGAAAAACTATTGAGTGGGTAAATTCCTTTTGCGTGATGTATATAATATAGTAACTGGCTTTTTTTTTCTTTCTCTCATTTCTTTTTTCTCTTTTCTGGGGTCTATCTCTTAATCCCCTTTCTCTAACTCCTTGACCAAGGGTTTTTTTTCTTCCCTTTGGCACGCTTTCTCACTGTCACAGCTCTTTTCACCTACTCGATTCTCTCTGTTTCTATTCTTTTTCTTTAAAAGCCTTAAAATTAAGGGATACAATGATTGTAACAATATATATGTGATGTACATTGATGTATTTATCTCTATTAACTAAAAATATTTTAAAAATTAAAAAAAATAAAATTTAAATTAAAAAAAAACCCTCAGTCTTTAATGACCTCCCCTTTATTCTAAGACTGTGGCCCCTGGTTCTGGACTCGCCCAACATTGGGAACATTTTTCCTGCATCCAGCTTGTCCAGTCCTTTTATAATTTTATATGTTTCTATAAGATCCCCCTCATCCTTGTAAACTCCAGTGAATACAAGCCTAGTCTTTTCAATTTTTCCTCATAGGACAGTCCCACCATCCCAGGGATCAATCTCGTGTACCTACACTGCACTGCCTCAATCACAAGGATGTCCTTCCTCAAATTAGGAGTCCAAAACTGTAATAGATGTGGTCTCACCAGAGCCCTATACAACTCTAGTTTTATCTAGTTCTATCCTAAGTACTAGGGAGAATTTACAGAAGGCAATTAACCTACAAATCTGCACATCTTTGGAGTGTTTTATTGTCATTTGTCCCACATAGAACAATGAATTTCTTACTTGCAGTGGCACAACAGAATATGGAAACATAGTACACTGTAAACAATATGATAAACAAGAATGAAATTCAGAGTGTGTATATATACATATACACACATATACATACATACATGCACACACAAATACGTACACATAAAAAACAAACAAAAAATATTAGTGCAAAAAGACAAAACCAATACTCCCAAGTCTATGTAGTTCAAAACTCATCTAAGGGAAGTTATAGATGAGCAATAAATATTAGCTTTATTTGCAACAATCACATCCGGCAATGAATAAAATATGTCCCAACTTTCCAAATGTATTACAATCTTCTTATGAAAAAGGTGAAGCAGCCAGGACAATGCATGTAGCTGTACATGTGAGATCTATGTGCCTGTAGGATCTATTGTTAGTCTCCGGATAATGCTAATGCTTAATTAGACGTTGGACAGGGAAAGTAAATGCCAGAAGATGGGGAAATGGGGCCTGTTTAAGTGTCTGGCTGGTAATGTCTAAACTGCAAAAAAAAAGTCGACTGTCGACCTCGGAAATGTTAAACTAGCTGCTTGTGCAGGCAATCTGCGCAACATTTGACATAAATTGTTTGGCCTTCCAGTATGAAAGAGAGTTCCACACAGAGGGCAGGAGTCCTGTGAAAAACAGCTTCTTGTCCAATCGGGCTTCAAATGCAAATCTTACAATTTCAGCAAGAGGCGCAATGGCTTCCACCCACATGCGATAATTCAAAGAAATGTGTGCTTTGACATAAATAATGCAGTTTAATGCGAAACCCTCAGGAGAACAGTCGTCAGCTGTGGCAGTCACTAAATGCAGGGAACACCAACTATCAGGCTGACACAGCGATATAACATTTGCTATTCACAGAATATCATCTCTGTTTCTGCAGCTGCCTTATGTAGCTCCACGCAGTGCAGGGCTTCCTAAAGGGGCATTTTAAGGTTTAAAATTTCTGTAATCTGAAGCCTTGCTTTATTCATTCACTATTTATATATTACGTTTTAATAACTCTTATCACAAATTATTTTTCTCCTAATTGATTTTCTCCAAGCGTTATTACAACGAGCCTCTTGAGAATTAGTTTTTTATATTAAACACAAAATAATCCCTCTGTTGTAAAAATAGTGGATATTTGAGAGCATTACAGGCACTAATCCAATCTGTGGTTTAAATGATATGCACCACATGAGCGTTCTCTTCAGTTTACGCCTTCATTGGTGTAACTTGAACATAATCGGCATCCTGTACATAAATGGCCATTATCAATATATTACTGCAAAATCACTGGTATTGGAGAGCTGATAACTGGCATGACCATTCTCATATACCCATCATAATTGTATACACATTTCGCCTGAATCCCTCACTTGGATACTTATGGATTATTTCAGTACATCACTAGCACTGATTATCAATCAGGACAAAAGAACGTTATCGCTCTGTCCTCATTGTTCCATGAATACCTATGTTAATTGTATGGTGAACCGACGACTTGGAGTGGATTGATTCCATGTGAATTTAACTATGATGTCTGTACATATTGCCCAACGACAGCTAACCTGGATGGTAAGGCTTTAAGGTACTGCAGCTGTTAAACAGCTGTTGGATTTGTAGCAGAGCAAAGAAATAGAAGGTCTGATAGAAGAGGCCTCAGTCTTGTTTTTAGTTCAAGCACAACTCACAAGTCACAAGCCACAATTGGGCAGGAATCAGATTAGGAGGCTCAGTAGGAAGAACCTGATGATCTGCTGAGAAGTGAGAAGTGAGGGAAGAAGCAAAGGAGTACACGGAGGGAAAGGGCCAGGGGTGTGATTGTTGTGATATTCGTGTATTTATATATTACTGGGGAACAGGGCTGATCAATCAAATGAAATGCCCACAAAGCACATTGGGTATTTCAAGTCGCCCTGTGGGAAATAGCAATGAATTCACAGCGTGCATCTGTGCAAATATAAACAGAGGCTTGGGAAAGCTGCAGAACATCAATGATTATTTGACAAGGACAAAGATGTGAGTAATAATTTGTCCTTTTGCAGCTTTTGAGACCTTGGACTTCAGTTTATGATAGCTCTGCAGCAACTAGTGCCGAGGCTTGACAATACAACAATGAGAGGCCTCAAGCCCTTTGATATGTCTCATGTGGTATTGAGGGTATGAAAGTGCCATTCAGTTCTACAGTCAACTTTGGTATCGATAATCCAGGAGAACTCCCCCCCATTATTTTTCATTTAATCTCAATAATAACAACAACATTTCCTTTCTCCCCAATCTTGCACTTTCTTAAATGCTACTTATCTCAAATACTTGTGGCAGTGTGTTCCACAGTCTTACCACTGTATCGGTATAGATATGTTTCCTGGATTCCCAGTTCAATTTATGAGAAATGATTTATATGCCTGGTCTTAGATGTTAACTGACAAAACCGGGGTTAAATTGAACAGAACTGGAAAATGCATGGTGAGATTATGATGTCCAAATAACCTGTGCCCATATGACCAGGCGGCTCAATGTTGTACCTTGTTTTAAAAATGCTAATAATTATTAGTGAAGATAGACACAAAATGTTGGAGTAACTCGGCGGGTCAAGCAGCATTTCTGAAGAAAAGGAATAGGCGGCAGTTCAGGTCGAGACCCCTCTTCACACTGAGAGTCAAGGGAGAAGGAAACTAGAGGTATGAAAAGGTACAAAGAAGAAAATGGATGAAAGGTATGAAAAGAACAAATCAAAGCCAGTATTGATGACCAAGGAAAGGTGGAGCCCACAATGGTCCATCGTTGGCTGTGATAATGAAAGGGATCCATACAGCGAAACTAAGCAGGACGACATGTGAAGCTAGTAGGATGACTAGGTTGGGAGAGGGTCATAAGGAATAGTAGAATTAGGCCTTTTGGCCCATCAAGTCTACTCCACCATTCAATCATGGCTGATCTATCTCTCCCTCCTAACCCCATCCTGCAGTCTTCTTCCCATAACCTCTAACACCTGTACTAATCAAGAATATATCTATCTCTGCCTTAAAAATATCCACAGACAGCCTCCACAGCCTTCTGTGGCAAATAATTCCACAGATTCACCACCCGCCCACTACAGAAATGTCTCCTCATCTCCTTCCTAAAATAATGTTCTTTAATTCTGAGGATATGAACTCTAGTCCTAGACTCTCCCACTAGTGGAAACATCCTCTCCACATCCAAGCCTTTCACTATTCTGTATGTTTCAATTAGGTCCCCCCTCATTCTTCTAAACTCCAGCGAGTATAGGCCCAGTGCCTCCAAATGCTCATCATAGGTTAACCTACTCATTCCTGCGATCATTCTTGTAAACCTCCTCTGGACGCTCTCCAGAGCCAGCACATCCTTCCTCAGATATGATGTCCAAAATTGCTCACAATATTCCAAATGCGGCCTTGCCAGCGCCTTGTAGAGCCTCAACATTACATCCCTGTTTTTGTATACAAGCCCTCTTGAGATAAATGCTAACAGGGACGGAGTGTCTGTATGTAGTGGAGGCAGTCTGGTGGCCATTGCAAGATGCTGGAAAAAATGGGAGAGCACAGGAGAGTGTTTCCCATTTTTCTGATGTCCAGGATAATAGGTTGGATATGAAGAGTGATGACCTCTATGGATAGAGGACAGGCATGTCAAAGGCACAGTGATTAATCCCAAGACTACAGCCTCAATAAATTCATCCAGTGTTACAGCAAATTGTTCAATGAGCTCACAGATGTGATCAAGGTCAGTGAGTGCATCTTCAAATACTGTGTTTCACCGTAATGGTGCCGTCAGTTTCTTCATCTTAGATGACCCCCCGTGGTGAAGATGACTTGTTTCCTCTCCAGACCAATGGACTCTGAAATGGCCGATGAGGTGTAGGTGGGGCAGATTTGGGAGATTTAGAGGATGGTGCACTGCTTCTTCCATTCATATCAAGCTTCTATCTGCTCCTGTGTAGAAAAGAATTGCAGATGCTGGTTTAAATCGAAGGTCGACACAAAATGCAGGAGTAACTCAGCGGGACAGGCAGCATCTCTGGAGAGAAAGAATAGGTGATGTTTCGGGTAAAGACCATTCTTCAGACGTCAAAGGTATTTCCTCAGTGATAATGGATGGCTTAACTTGTGGCATACAATGAATAAACAGCGGAAATATGGAGCTATCAAACTGTGTGCTAGGTGCAGCAAAATCACCTTTGTGCAGAATTACATGATGTATCTTATAACATCAGGCATAACTTAATTGCGATCAATTCATGATTAATTGGTTTACGATCAATTGAATTGTATTCAGACAAGTGGGTGGCTGGCACATGCAAGACAACATCATCTGAACTGAATTATTGCAGATTCGAGCCCAGGTGGTTCCTAGATATGACAAGCAAGATTTACAGCCTGAAGCAAAGGAGCAGTGGCTGTGTTTTAGCTGCAAAACCACAAAACAATAGTCATAAGGAATAGGAGTAGAATTAGACCATTCGGCCCATCATGTCTACACCACCATTCAATCATGGCTGATCTATCTCTCCCTCCTAACCCCATTCTCCTGCCTACTCCCCATTACCTCTGACACCTGTACTAATCAAGTTCAGAACAAGATGAAGCAACCAGCAAGTGTTTGGCCTTGAAATAAGGGCTGTTCACCTCTCCTGATGGACTGACCTGGAGAAATGCTCATCTGCTCAGTCACCAGAAGGTACATGTCACCAGGTTATTTGCAGATGGAACAGCGGTGAGAATGAGAGGCTAATTTCATAACTTATTGACGGTATTGTCAAAGATTGTAGTAACTGCCATCATATTGAAATTGTAACCTCTACACACAAATATAGGTGGATTATCGTAAAATGAAACATCCCAGTTTATTGCCAGATATTGAAACCAAGGTCTACGATGGTCAATCTACGATTGTGTCATTTAGCTCAGAAACAGACTATTCGGTCCACCACATCCATGCCGCTCTTGTAACGATCCACACTAATGTTATTTGCCCGCATTGTTTCTGCTTCACCCTGCTGTATCCGCTTCACATTGCCCGGTCCACTTTCAATCACCCTGCTCTTCCCGTTTCTCCTTATGGTTAGTATGGGGTTCACTCTGTTCACCCCACACGATCCTGCATGACATCTTCCTTTCAGGTCAAAGATAGACACAAAAGCTGGAGTAACTCAGCGGGTCAGGCAGCATCTCTGGAAAAAAGGGCATAGGTGACGTTTCGGGTCGAGATTGTAAGGTCAGCCTGGTCCACATCGTGTTTGTCAAATGTACTCGGGATCGTCCCGCTGTGTCTACCCTCTCCCTGTCGCCCTCTTGTCTCTGTGCCCCTCGCTCTGCCTTTCTCAGCTATACTCAGCTTCAGCCTCCCCCGTAAACCAGCGCTGGCTCATCACTCTGCACATTGCCCCTGGCTACCCTTTGCTACTGCTGCACTGCGCTCTGTGTAACCCCTGGTTCAACCTACACCGTCCGCACGGCCATCTCCCTTACAGGCCTGCCTGAGCTCCACCCTGCTCTCTCCCCCTCCCTCCCCCCTTCTCCCTCCCCTCACCCCCTCCCCTCCCTCTCTCTCTCTCTGCCGCCACCGCCCACTGCTCCTGTTGGACAACGTGGTCCGCATCACCTTTGTCAGTCTCATCACGCTTCGCCCTAACTGGTGGACTGGATGTTTACCCTGCGCACTCTCCAGTCCCCCACCCTTTTTCGTTTTTAATTTTTTTTTACCAAAAACAATGTATTCACCTATTTACAATAATGTGTACAATACTAAATTATTCAAAACAAACCCACCACCACAATACAAGCAAAACAAATATGCTCAAATAACTATTTTCCCATCCTTACTGAGGATACATTCCACCCCACATGGTGGCCAGCGGTCCGGGAAATCCCCTCGGGTGCCTGTGGACAGTGCGTAGTCCCTATCCAAAACCACCCGGGGCAGACATAAACCCGGACGTCGCCCACCCTGTGACCCTTTACTGTGGTGCAGTCCTTTGTTAGTCGCTCTGTCCGTGATCTCTCCTGGTTCGCCCCAAATGGTCCGCCACCTTACCGTCGCCCTTTCCGGTCCGCATGAGCTCCACCCTGACCTCGCCCTTTAAGCTCTCGCCCAAGTTCTCGCCAACATCGATAGTTTCAGTGGAGATAATTGTCCTACTCATCCGATGACAAATCAATTTACATGAATCTGTGAAAACCGTGTCCAGATTGTGAATGACTGCTTCAAGGAATTCAACAGTAGGAACATGATATCCATATTCACATTATTGCAAAACATGACATATTTAGTTGTAACTGACAGATTGAAAACGATGTGTGTGAATAGTTGTGTGCAGGTGAAAGTTAGTGAAATAGAAATAACTAATAGAAAGTAACAAAGACACCCAACCCGATGGTTGTAGGGAAGAATCTGCTCCTGAACCTGGATGTTACCATCTTCAGGCTCCTATACAGTACCTTCTTCCTGAAGGCAAGAGTGAAATTACCGCGCGGCCAGGGTGGTGTGGGTCTCTGATGGTGTTGGCTGCCTTTTTGAGGAAGTGACTGCTGATTGCATATTAACTTTATTTAACTTCCACAGCAGGAGTTGTACATTGAGGAGGATGCCACCACACCCCATCCACCCAGATTCACCACGTCACGAGGATTCGCCATGCACATGTTGTGACCAGATCATAGATCAAGTCCCTCCCATCTTGTAATATTGACCTGGCCTCATTCTTGTGCCTCCCTGTACTCTGCCTCAGTGCTCTGCAGGTCAGATACATGAGTAACTTCCCTATAATGTCTCTATCTCCAGGGTGGGCAACCACTCCGGTAACTGGATTCCTCTTCCAGTTGGAGAAAAGGTGGGGAAAACCAGATCTGACTGCTCTTGGCCCAACTTGTGCAGCACAGTGGAGCAGCTAGTAGAGTTCAGTTTAATTTATTGTCACGTGTACCGAGGTACAGTGAAAAGCTTTTGCAGCGTACTATTCAGTCGGCAGAAAGACTATTACTAAAAATTATATTACTGATTACTATTGAGCTTTTAACAGTGTATAGATACATGATAAGGGAATAACATTTAGTGGAAGGTAAAGCCAAAGCCACAGCCTCACAGCGCCAGAGTCCCAGGTTCAATCCTGGCCATGTGAAGGTCTCTCTGTGTGGAGTTTGCAAGTTCTCTCTGTGAACGCGTGGGTTTCCTTCGGGTGATTTGCTTTCCTTTCCTCCCGCTTCCCAAATATCCACGTATTATGCACTAGATAAGGACAATAAATGTATACAATAAAAAAACAAATTCGGCACCATGCTCCTAGTCATTGCCATGCATGTATCCTGGGGAAATATCAAGGTAGTTTCAGTCAGTACCTTTAGAAACATAGAAACATTGAAAATAGGTGCAGGAGCAGGCCATTCGGCCCTTCGAGCCTGCACCGCCATTCAATGTGATCACGGCTGATCATCCAACTCAGTATCCTGTACCTGCCTTCTCTCCATACCCCCTGATCCCTTTAGCCATAAGGGCCACATCTAACTCCTTCTTAAATATAGCCAATGAACTGGCCTCAACTACCTTCTGTGGCAGAGAATTCCACAGATTCACTCTCTGTATGAAAAATGTTTTTCTCATCTCGGCCCTAAAAGACTTCCCCCTTATCCTTAAACTGTGACCCCGTGTTCTGGACTTCCCCAACATCGGGAACAATCTTCCTGCATCTAGCCTGTCCAACCCCTTAAGAATTTTGTAAGTTTCTATAAGATCTCCCCTCAATCTTTGGCTTATATCTGCTTCTTTTTCATAAGCCCCACTGCCCGTCTCACTTTTTTAATGGTCAGAATAAAAATAATACCATTATCCCCACCCACTTCTTTGCAAGAGGCGTCCAAAGTTGTAAATTTGCAAAGCAGTCCCTGAACCCTCATTTGCACTTTACCGCACATCGCTTTCTACGAGGCTGGAATGACTTCTGTGCCATGGCTGCTGATTTTCAATTTACCAAACAAATACTTGAAGTCCTTAATTTGATTGATATGATACCACCTAATTTTCCCTGTTCCCAGCCAACAATTTATACACACGGCGGCTTGTTTCGTATGCTGCGGAATGTGTCCAGAAGGAGTCGGTTTGGAAGACTTGGAGAATGATCTCAGCCCTACCTCATACTCTATGGGGTTCACCCTGCCATTGAAATATGTCTTGTATTGTTCCTTTCACCGGCCCCCTTTTACAGCTGCTGCCTACTGGCCAGCCTGAACATTTTCTAGCAATGGTTGCTTTAGGGTGAGGGTCATGATCTTAGGCTCTAGGCTCAATTTTGGTGGCAGGCAGCACATAGACACGCTGCCCAATAGCACCAGAGACCTGGGTCCAATCCTGACATCTGGTGCTTTCTGTGTGGTGTTTGCACATTTGCCTTGTGACCGCATAGATTTCATCCGGGTGCTCTGGTTTCCTCCCACATCCCAAAGATGTGCGGGTTTGTAGGTTAATTGGCCCTCTGTAAATTGCCCTTGGTGTGTAGGAATTGGTTGTGAAAACGGGATAACATAGAAATAGTGTGAATAGGGTGATCGGTGGTCAACATAGACTCTGCCCCTGCTGCATCAATGAAATGTACAGTATATAAGAGGTTTGATACCTTTCATGGTACGTCTGGTCATTGGGACATGTGAGATGAATCCGGTGGATTTTTAAAACTTGTTCCCTACCAGTATCAACATAAGGGCCAGCACTGCATTCTAGGAGCTGCTGTTTTATTGAACTGTTTTTCTGAATATCCCTTTTAGAAGCATAGAAACATAGAAAATAGGTGCAGGAGTAGGCCATTCGGCCCTTCGAGCCTGCACAGTCATTCAATATGATCATGGCTGATCATTCAACTCAGTATTCTGTACCTGCCTTCTCTCCATACCCCCTGATCCCTTTAGCCAATAGGGCCACACCTAACTCCCTCTTAAATATAGCCAACGAACTGGCCTCAGCTACCTTCCGTGGCAGAGAATTCCAGAGATTCACCACTCTCTGTGTGAAACATGTTTTCCTTATCTCGGCCCTAAAGGAATTCTCCCTTATCCTTAAACTGTGACCCCTTGTTTTGGACTTCCCCAACATCGGGAACAATCTTCCTGCATCTAGCCTGTCCAACCCCTTAAGAATTTTGTAAGTTTCTATAAGATCCCCCCTCAATCTTCTAAATTCTAGCGAGTACAAGCCGAGTCTATCCAATCTTTCCTCATGTGAAAGTCCTGACATCCCAGGAATCAGTCTGGTGAACCTTCTCTGTACCCCCTCTATGGCAAGAATGTCTTTCCTCAGATTTGGAGACCAAAACTGTACGCAATACTTCAGGTGTGGTCTCACCAAAACCCTGTACAACTGCAGTAGAACCTCCCTGCTCCTATACTCAAATCCTTTTGCTATGAATGCTAACACACCATTCACTTTCTTCACTGCCTGCTGCACCTGCATGCCTACTTTCATTGACTGGTGTACCATGGCACCCAGATCTCGTTGCATCTCCCCTTTTCCTAATCAGCCACCATTCAGATAATAGTCTACCCTCCTGTTTTTGCCACCAAAGTGGATAACCTCACATTTATCCACATTATACTGCATCTGCCATGCATTTTCCCACTCATCCAGCCTATCCACGTCACCTTGCAGCCTCCTAGCATCCTCCTCACACCTAACACTGCCCCCCAGCTTCGTGTCATCAGCAAACTTGGAGACGTTGCATTCAATTCCCTCGTCCAAATCATTAATATATATTGTAAATAGCTGGGGTCCCAGCACTGAGCCTTGCGGTACCCCACTAGTCACTGCCTGCCATTCTGAAAATGACCAGTTTACTCCTACCCTTTGCTTCCTGTCTGCCAGCCAGTTCTCTATTTTAGTGTGTGATTTGTCCACTATCCCACTGGATAGAGGATGATGTGCTAAAAGCGTGCTACATGGAATTTTTAGTTATTGCCACACAACTTCATTATCTCCTGCATTATCAGACTTGCAAAATTGGTAATCAGATCTGATTTAACCTGCTGGGTTAGGATCTTGACGGTGACCTTGACAGTATTATTTTGATCAGGAAAACTTGCTGAAGGTATCACTATTACCAGGATATATTTCTACGTCCCCTGTCTTGTGCAGAGTGATAAGGGTTCGATGTAATTGAACTGTAAATCTGTCCAGGGCCGTCCTAAATGGAGGTTATGCCTCAATTGACTTTTCTGGGCAAACCTATTTAAATTGTTTTGGGAACAGATTAAACAATTGTCAATGTACTATTTCACACCTCTAGACCAACCAATCGCTTAATTCTTTCCCCTGTGGCCTCTGTTCCTTGGTGCTCCTGATTATCATAGTCATGATAAATGATTTGGTTCTGATCCTGCGATGATATCACTTATTGGTATTAGTATTGGTTTACTTTTGTCACGTGCAGCAAGAGAGAATGTTTTGCGTGCTGACCAGTCAGGTGGAGATATAATCATGCGGTAGGTTCAGAAGGGAATTAGGTAGAATTATTAAAAGAGAATAAAAACTTGCAGCACTGGGACTGACAACATGTTCTGGGTGGAACAGGTATTGTTTCAATTTCAATGGTTAGTCTATGATGTTAAAGGGTTTGCCACTTTAGGTTGGCAATGATGATGTAGTATTGTGCATGTTCCGTTTGCTGGCAGGCATCCTGAACATCAGCTCACTGCCCTGTGCTACTGTTCATGTGCAATGGCTAATTGCACCAGCACCGCAGGTGCTGTCAAGCAAGCAATGCAAATTGGCTGCTCAAAATGTGCCCTTGAAAGAGGCTTTGCGCTGAGACCCTCTCCAAACTCCTTCAAAGGACTTTCAGCCCTCGTGTTTTGATGCGCTGCTCCAGATGCCAGATGATCTATATCGGTGAGACCAAGCGGAGGCTTGGCGATCGCTTCGCCGAACACCTCTGCTCGGTCCGCAATAACCAACCCGACCTCCCGGTGGCTCAGCACTTCAACTCCCCCTCCCATTCCACATCCGACCTCTCGGTCCTGGGCCTCCTCCACGGCCAGAGTGAGCAACACCGCAAGCTGGAGGAACAGCACCTCATATTCCGCTTGGGGAGTCTGCATCCTTTGGGCTTGAATATTGAATTTTCTCAATTCTGTTAACCCTTGCTGTCTCCTCCCCTTCCCACCTCTCCCTCAGCCCTCGGGCCCTGGCATTCCCTCTATCTCTATCTCCCTCCCCCACCCCAGTCGCACCAGCTTCTCATTTTCACACCACAAACAGCTTACAATGGCTTGTTCCCTTTATCACCGATACTTTTTTGCATATCTTTCACTCATTGTTCCTTATCTCTCCATATCACCGTCTATATCTCTCGTTTCCCTGATCCCTGACCAGTCTGAAGAAGGGTCTCGACCCGAAACGTCGCCTATCTCCTTCGCTCCTTAGATGCTGCTGCACCCGCTGAGTTTCTCCAGCTTTTTGTGTACCCTCGTGTTTTGATTGATTGATTGAAAGATACAGCATGGAAACAGACCCACACCGACCATCGATCACCTGTTCACACTGGTTCAATGCTATCTTAATTTTGCATCCAGTCTCTGCACATTATTGGCAATGTACAGACAAATTAATCAAGAAACCTGCACGTCTTTGTTCGCTCGCAGTAAGTGGAGATTCCTGACAACCCAGCCCCTATTGTCCATCTCTAAATGCCCCTGAACTGAGGATGCTGTTAGGGGACAACCGCAGTGGGATATGGAAGGGGATAGCAGGCAAAGTTGACTGATTTCTTCTGACAAAAAAAACATTGGGTAATCAGAGAAGGAAGATGGGTTGCTTCTTGAAGTTATTTCACAGTATCCTCCTGCATTACTGCTGGAAATAACAGCATCAATGCCAGTTGTACCTCTTCCAGAATTTTATTGGAGAATTTGCAGAACTCTAACATTTGGCTCTTTTGGCTTTTCAACATTGTCAGTCAGTTCTTGCAGCTTTCCAGGTTACTGCAAATGTTTCATCTAACCAGATACTTTTGACGTACTGAATGGGAGGAACCTGCTATTTTTATGTCACCAATTATTTATTGCTTTTAAAGTTAATTAATAGTTTTTATTGTATATAGTTTTCAAAAATGATGGATTGCTTACACATTCTAAAAGTACACTTATATTGTATCGCCGATGAGTCACAACAGTCTTCTTTGTTACAACTATCTCATTTACAGCCGTAAGTATTTGATAGATTTATGACAAAGCATTTCTCCAACAGATTGAGGCTATTAAAATCCACTTTCCATTTTATTTTGTGTAAATGCTTGCAAGACACAAAAAAAGTTATTGAAAATGCTTGTCTTTACTCAGTTAAAGCTGATGATTAATGGACGATTTAATTAGCGTGTACAAAATCCCAATTACGATGTTTAATCATTTGTGGAAATTGCAACCAGGGTAATAAGTAAGTAAGTAAGTAAGTAAGTTAGTTTATTGGCCAAGTATTCACATACAAGGAATTTGCTTTGGTGCAATTGTGCCAAATATAGGTCTAGCAGGTAAATATTCACTGTGGTATAAAGCAAAAGAGGCAGTAGTGGAGGATTTTCTGAAAGGTCCAGCTTTGCTTAGGACCTGGTTTCACAATTGTTAATTGCTTAATAGTGATTTACACTCACGCCCTGATGTTAACCACGGGAAAAGACTGAATATAGACACAAAATGCTTGAGTAACTCGGCGGACAGGCAGCATCTCTGGAGAGAAGGAGTGGGTGACGTTTTGGGTCAAGACCCTTCTTTAGATTGTTCTATGTAATGTAATGTGATGTTCTATGTTATGTCGTATAAGCTATGATATAGAGTCATAGCATCATAGGGTCACACAATGTGGAAACAGGCCCTTCTGCCTATCTTGCCCATGACAACCAACACGACCCATCTACACTAGTCCCACCTGCTTTTGTCCCATATGCCTCTAAACCTACCCTATCCATGTACCTTTCTAAATGTTTCTTAAACATTGCCATAGTCCCAGCCTCAACTACCTCCTTTGGCAGCTTACTCCATGCACCCACCACCCTCAGGTTCCCATTAAATCTTTCTCCCCTCACCTTAAACCTATGTCCTCTGGTTCTCGATTCCACATTTCTGAGCAAAAGACTCGGTGTGTTTATCCAATCTATCCCTCTCAAGATTCTGTACACCTCCGTAAGATTACCCCTCGTCCTCCTGCACTCTGAGGAATAAAGACCGAGCTTGCTCAACCTCTCCCAATACCTCAATCCAAAGAGTCCTGGCAGCATGCTGGTAAATCTTCTCTGAACCCTTTCAAGCTTGACAACATCTTTCCCATAACACCAAGGGCCGCAGAACGTTTTTGAAAGTAGGGGTGCCTGAGTGATCACTGATCATCGGCTTCGGGGGTACGCGGTGAGGGAGCAGAGCAATCGAGCGGGCCGACGGTGTGGGAAGGTGGCACAATTATTATTTTTTGTTGTTGCTCGACCCCCAAAAACTGGGGGATAAATACAGGCCATCCCCCAACTCTCAGGCCGACTCTCTCTCTCTCTCTATCTCGGGGCCGACTCTCTCTCTCTCTCTCTCAGGGTCAACTCTCTCTCACTCTCTCTCGGGGCCCACCACCCTCCCTCCCTTCTTTCCGCTCAGCTGCTAATCACAGCGCTTCGTTCACTGCCCCGTTTCTCGACCGTGAACTTCGCTGTGTTTGGCCGTTGAGCGGAGGCGAGGGAGGGTTTGGGGGGGCAGTTGGTTTCCGTCACGGCTGGTCGTGGTTTGTCCACGCCGCTCTACTTTGGTTTTGCCGCGCTCACTGTGCGCTTGTTCTGAGATTCTGGATGTCGGAGGTCCTCAGAAGAAGAGAAAAATATGCCTGCGGGCCGGAAAATCTCGGGTTATGAGGCAGTTATTACTTTGACTGAGTGTGAAAGTAAGTTCCAGGGGTTACTCCAGTAACCAGGGTGGCACAGTGGCACAGCGGTAGAGTTGCTGCCTTACAGCGGCAGAGACCCAGGTTCAATCCAGACGATCCTGCCCTGCCAATTCATGTATCTGTATAAATGTACACATCATGTACCTCTTAAACATTGCTATCATATCTGCTTCTGCCACCTCACCTGGAAGCATATTCTAGACACATACCACAACGTATAAAAAATATACCTCACACATCCTCTTTAAACTTTCTCCTTCTCACCTTAAACTTATGCCCACCAGTCTTTGGCATTTCTGTCCCAGGAAAAAGGTCTCTGATTATCTACTCTTTCAATGCCTCCCATGAATTATATATTTCCATCAGGTGCCCCTCGGCCTCTAATGCTCCAGAGAAAACAATCCAAGTTTTGTCCAACCTCTCCTAAAAATCAACACACTCCAATCCAGGAACTATGTTGAAACAAAGAACAGCACATACTTGTATTTACTACACGAAAGGACACAAGGAATCACACTTGGATTCCCAAATCCAAGTGCCTGCAACTTGGTGCTCCTTTAAACAGTGGTTGCATTCACATCACAGAGGTTCCTTAAAATAGTCAGACAGCATCCATGGAGAAAGAAGCAGAGGTAATGTTTCGGTTTGATAAATATTCGTCAAAACCTATTAGCTTTCCTCAATGGATATTCATCTGGCCAATATTTCTAATCTGCTCCTTTAAAATTATCATAGTCTTAATTACATCATGGGAAATGTTATATTTCTTAATGAGGCATCTAAGTGTTCTGAAAAGTATTTCAGTACTTTGAGCTGCCTGGTATACATAGGCCAGTTACTCTTTACAGAATTCAAGATATATCATTGTTTTGTTTGTTATAAAAATGACAGGGTTTGTAAAATGACACCCACTTTCAGGCAGTAAAATGTTTGCAGTAAATTCTTCAGCCTTCAGCAATGAGCCATTTACTCATCAGCTATCAGTATTTTCTGAACATATTTGATCTAAACTAAAAGATAAAAATGCATAACACCATTGAAAATTTGTTATTTCAATATTGGATAGGTTTATTATTCAGTTATTACAAGATTGTCATACTTTATAGTTATGCTTACAGTATTTCTCACCAATATGCAGAATTATAAATAAAAGATAACTGCAATTTCAGTGATCTCTTTTTCCATCAGGTCTGAGACAGAATTCTAGGAGAGAGATCAGAAGACCACATTAAATTTGTCCAAGAGATGAAATATCCCACAAGAAATTCCTTAACATACGTGTGTGGGCAGGAGTGCTTTATTTTTCAAAGAGCGTACATTACAATAAATAAACCACAAAATCTTGCAAAGTATGAACATTTTAGTTGTTCATCTACCTTACAGATAAAATATAG
The DNA here is from genome assembly GCA_035221665.1 of Okamejei kenojei. NCBI lineage: Eukaryota > Metazoa > Chordata > Chondrichthyes > Rajiformes > Rajidae > Okamejei > Okamejei kenojei. Next base: position 55,019,786 of record CM069140.1, on the reverse strand, counting down.
CTAAAAATGTTTGACAGATGTCAAATAATAAACCGTATTGGTTTATACAGACATTTGGATGTATAAAGTTAGAATTATCATATCAGATGACTAAGCTTCTTCAAATTAAATGTCAGGTTAAGTCATAACATATTTTCCCAGAAATTGATCGATTCCACATATATTGGATTTCTTGCATTTAACAATCACACTTTGGCAGGACATAAATATTGGAAAGGTAATTGAACAACACAGTGGTTTACAACAGTACTCTGCGAGGAAAATGCTGTGACCACTTAATTCCCATTTCCAGTCTAATATCTCTCAAGAGTATTATTTATGGTCTAAATCATGTTAGAACAAACTTTCATTGACTGATGGAGCAGTAAACCCAGTTGATTAAATAGCATTACTGCAATGAATCACTGTAAACCCAACATATGTGACACACCAGATACCATAATGCAAGCTGCACCACTGATACTCTCCGTGTCAAATTGAAGATTAAAATATTGATATGTAACCAATGAAAACAACACTTCATTCAAAATGTTTCAATTTAGATATATTTTGTGCCAAGGCTTGGCCTCATGCCAGTTATAGAATGCCTTCTCAAGTTCAAGTTTATTCAAGTTTATTCGTCACATGCACATACGAGATGTGCAATGAAATAGTAAGATTAAATGAGAACTTACCAGTTCGAAGTTTGATCTTTATTTTATGAGGAGTAACGATGAGGGATTACGTGAAGAAGGCCCGCCTGGCGCTGGAACGGCATACTTCAAAGCAGCGGCATGAAAAACACAGAACACAATAGCCGGAGTAAGATAGTAAGGCTTCTCATAGATTTAGAACTACCAGATGATCACTTATTTTATGAGGGTGTGGAGTGGAGGGCACGTAATCCCTCATCGTTACTCCTCATAAAATAAAGATCAAACTTCGAACTGGTAAGTTCTCGTTTAATCTTACTATTTTACTTCGGAGTCACGTGAGTGACTACGTGAAGAGTTTGAAGCTTTCTGTGTTTTTCATGTCGTAGAATTTATTCCATACGACAGTCCGGCTCATTTAACACAGTAACGAGCGAATAACACATTTTCCCCAAACATTGCCTCAAGTTATGTGATAAATTATTTCACCTTATAAAGAATAAAAGTAATGCCCTTCCCATTGAAAGGCAAGTTTATCACAAAATACCAATTGATATATATATTTTGATGGCATGACAAAGCAACAATTATAGAGAACCCAACACTGCGTGTCCAAACCTGACACCATGACTGGTTCCTTTTTACTTTAACATTAATTTACACCCTCCTGCGGCCTTGCATCTTTGCTCGAGTGGCTCATCCCGTGCCATTCCTGTGAATGTATCTACCTCATTAACAGAGTGATTTTCCACTTTTCAGTGTCTAGTTCCACTGAGTGTATCCAATTTCTAACCATCTAGAATACATTCCTCTAGAACCATCAGTTTTTACTGAACCTAATGTGGTTTTTGTGTGTAATAAGCAGTCTCATTACCACAGAGACTCTTACCTACTGCAACATATTTCATCAATGTTCACACACACACACACAACTTAAAGCCGACAGGATATGCTTATAGGTTTACCTTGGTTTCAGCTCCTCTTGGTGTGCTTTGTTTGGTAAATTCATAAACATATATGATAATGCAATCTGTATCCACATGCAATTATAACGTAACATTTGCAATGTTTGAACTCTTATATTGATACTAAAGTCATCAGCATTATTATTTTCAATGTTTAACTTTTTTTGAATCATAGATAGAGTTAGAGTCCATTGCCTAAGGCAATTCAGGATTATTTATCTCCTGACTTTATATTTTTTACAATTTTGGACAGATTATATATATATATATATATATATATATATATATATATATATATATTTATATATATATATATATATATATATATATATATATATATATATATATATATATATATATATATATATATTTTTATATTAATATCTACATATATATCCCTTTCCATATCGGGATATTATGAATGCCCCTGATAACTTCTTGGCTAATATATTGTCCGTTAATAGGACGGTAACACTCTGAGCCCTATTATTGGCTCTATCAATTAGATACTCAGAAAAATGCAATCCACAAAGAACTCACATATATCTAATATGATAAAATAACTTTACTGTATACACAGACTTCCAATTTCTTATAACAAAATATTGTTTTTTAGACTTATTTCTGCAAATTGCAGGTATAACACTTCTTTTATACATAATTATTTTATTAATATGTTGTTATATTAGTTAACATTCATAGACTTCTTTGACCATCAGCTGTTGTAATGGTCTGGTCAACCTGCAGATAGTCAAATTCATATTTTCATGTCATGGATGCTTTTGTACAACAATAAATTACTGCAGGGTTACACAAACCTGGAGATCCCAGCGGGTGCAGCAGCATCCAAAGAGCGAAGAGAGACAGGCAATGCCTCGGGTCGAGACCCTTCCTCAGACTTCAATAAATTGCTGCAACTATGAATCATCACAAGTAGTTCAACATCACTCAATATTCATGAAACCATGAAGGATCCGTATTAGGCCACCAAAAATGCCTCTGGCAGTGTCCTGCTACATTTTCATCAGACACTGCCCTATCAAACAAAATGAGGAACACAAAAGAACATCTTTTCCTCATGTAATTGGGAGAAAAGCATCCACCTTCCCTGTTCTTGGTTTACCCACAAGAAACATTCGAAAGATCGGTGATTTAATCTGTATGCAACCAGATTAATCGTAAGTAATCCATATTAATGACAATATGTTTTCCTCCCAAATTTGTTGTCTCCGATACATTGTCTCTTCCTAAAACCCCTGTCTCACAGTGCGAGTTGGCCCACGAGTGACCCCGAGTTTTCACTCGTGGTGGTCACGTACGATGAACGTAGTGGCAACGTCGGAACTCGTGCGTTCAAATTGTCCACTCGTGGCGCTAACGGCAGGTACTCGGGAAACTTGTTAACTCGTGAAAAAAATCAAACATGTTTGATTTTTTCCACGAGTCAAATTAACTGTTCAAGTTAAAAATGGAAACATTTAAACTCGTTGCAGTAACGTAATGGCCCGTGCGTTTACCTTAGTGTCTCGTGAGTCTATCGTGGGAACTTTTTTATAATCTGAAAGGGACTGAACCAAAGTAGTATAATATGTATATACATATTATATATATTATATATATTTCAATTCCAACCCCGAAGTAATTGAGAGGCGATTTCTTGGGACCATGTAATTTAACGTGTGTCTTTGCTTTTAAAAGTGAAGCTGTTTAATTGTTTACGCTGCGCTGTGTTTCGTGTTGGGGAGAGTGCTGCTGTTACAATGCTTTCGATTTTATACTGCCCTCCCCCTTCCACAGAAAAATGCCTAAATTTTTCTTTGTGCCCGCTCTCCTGGGAGCAATCCAAACCAGGGGAACAATGAACCCTCAGAGGCTTCGCGTTCCTTGCTCCTATATATGGACCTCGCTCGCTCGCAACTGTATGAGCGCTCGATCAACCAGACATCAGCCAACACGGATGCCTGATTACTGAAAACAAAGTCAACTTGTACCAGACCTCATCATCTTCCTTCCGACAACCCGTAACCACGGCACCACACTTTCAACAGAAAACTTAATATTTAAAGAATATATTATGGGACATTGGATTGTCTGAAGAAGGGTCCCGAGCAGAAACGCCACATATGTGTGTGTGTGTGTGTGTGTGTGTGTGTGTGTGTGTGTGTGTGTGTGTGTGTGTCTGTGTGTGTGTCTGTGCGTGTGTGTGTGTGTGTCTGTGTGTGTGTGTGTTTGTATCTGTGTGTATCTGTGTGTATCTGTGTGTGTGTCTGCTGTCGGGTCCCGGCGGCCGCTCAAATTTAGTCACCCGAGCTGCTTCCTTCCTCTGAAGTGGCGGCCAGTCCTGCTGTCTGTGTGTATCTGTGTGTGTGTGTGTGTGTGTGTGTGTGTGTGTGTGTGTGTGTGTGTGTGTGTGTGTGTGTGTGTGTGTGTGTGTGTGTGTGTGTGTGTCTCTGTCTGTGTGTATCTGTGTGTGTGTGTGTGTGTGTGTGTGTGTGTGTGTGTCTGCTGTCGGGTCCCGGCGGCCGCTCAAAATCAGTCACCCGAGCTGCTTCCTTCCTCTGAAGTGGTGGCCAGCTGCTGTCTGTGTGTATCTCTCTCTCTATGTGTGTGTGTGTGTATGTGTGTGTGTGTGTGTGTCTCTCTCTCTCCCTCTCTGTCTATCTGTGTGTATCTGTGTGTGTGTCTGCTGTCGGGTCCCGGCAGCCGCTCAAAGTCACCCGAGCTGCTTCCTTCCTCTGAAGTGGCGGCCAGCTGCTGTCTGTGTGTGTGTGTGTGTGTGTGTGTGTGTGTGTGTGTGTGTGTGTGTGTGTGTGTGTGTGTGTGTGTGTGTGTGTGTGTGTGTGTGTGTGTGTGTGTGTGTGTGTGTGTGTGTGTGTGTGCTGTCGGGTCCCGGCGGCCGCTCAATGTCAGTCACCCGAGCTGCTTCCTTCCTCGGAAGTGGCGGCCAGTCCTGCTGTCTGTGTGTATCTGTGTGTGTGTGTGTGTGTGTGTGTGTGTGTGTGTGTGTGTGTGTGTGTGTGTGTGTGTGTGTGTGTGTGTGTGTGTGTGTGTGTGTGTGTGTCTGCTGTCGGGTCCCGGCGGCCGCTCAATGTCAGTCACCCGAGCTGCTTCCTTTTTTAAAATTATTTAAAATAGAGATCCATTGCAAAAAAGTATTTAAAAACATAAAACAACAAGAAATGCACTTACCACGTTATTGGTTACTGGAGGATGCGCATTTTCCCTTTGTAGGTCATATCAATAGATGCCGCCGCGCTGAAATAACTCAAAGCCACAGGATGGAGATGTATTTTAACATTGTTGCTTTATTAAAACATACCTTCATTCACGGTTGGCTCAAGAGTAACGGGAGAGGAACTTGGTAACTCGGGAGAGGAAGTTGGAGCATCGCAGCAATGACATACCCGTGGGAACTCGGTTACACACTTGATGATAAACTTGAAATCTCGTGCACAACCACGAGTCTGTCACTCGGGGTACCTCGTGGGTCAACTCGCACCGTGAGACAGGGCCATTAGATATAAACAGCTGGACTAAACTTTAAAATATGCCACATCTGTTTACTCAGATAATCCCATGATTGTTATTTGACTTATCTTGTGTGTTTTAACAAATGCCATAGTCGTGGTATTGTTCATCTTGATACGACATGGACACTTCCATAATAAAACAATCTATATTTAATCCATAACTCCTTATACTTCAATAATTAATACAAATGTTTGGAAAATTTCTTAGGACAAACCATTTATGCTCACCTGGTATTATTGTCCGCAGTCCCAACAAGAGACGTATCAATTATTCTTATAAAAATAGATAATATTTTTATCTTCACATTCACAGAAGGTGTACGTCATCTGTAACACTTGCTTCAGTTTGCAACAGCTGTTAATCTTATAGTTGAAGCAGCTTGTGAACCTTTTTTACATTACTTTAATAAAGATAACGTATCATTTGATATTTGCATAAGCCTCTCACAAAGGCATACATATTCTTATAAACTTCTGTATTCCTTCTTTTGGAACTTTATTTATTCTTCACCTAACCTAATGGAGGGACAAAGCATGTCTACAACAATGAGACATATTTGTATCATGGAACAATTTTCCCCCTCTTATGGTGCTGAATTACCTCTAAATTCAGAATAGTAATTTATGAATATTTTATTAATGCCTAAGCATACACTTTATGTAATGGGTCAGGTCCTTGCCTACCACCAGGTTTGTAATTGCAGCACTAATTTGCAGCTGACTCTTATAACCTTCCAATTTAAATGTAATCAAGATAACCCATGACCATGACCTCATTAGTGCAAGTGCTGATCTTTTATCAGTATAATTGTTCCTTCAGTATTCTGTTTAACAGCCTTGAACTGGTTTAATCGTTTGGAACAATGTTTTAACTTGCACAGCTTGACCCACTTTAATTAATTTCAAGCACCTGTAATATTGATTAACACTTTGTTAATAGCAACTGTATTTCCATGTTCTAGATGTTTCCATTTTAATAAATGTTCTTACACTGTGAAAGTGTATATAAAAATGAGGTTTTGTATGGTTTATACCATCAAATCTTTACACTGAGGTAATTTTATAATATACATGTACGTACCCCTTCTTTATTGGAATTACTTTTGAGTGCAAACATAGAAACATAGAAAACATAGAAATTAGGTGCAGAGGCCATTCAGCCCTTCGAGCCTGCACCGCCATTCAATATGATCATGGCTGATCATCCAACTCATATCCCGTACCTGCCTTCTCCATACCCTCTGATCCCCTTAGCCACAAGGGCCACATCCAACTCACTCTTAAATATAGCCAATGAACTGGCATCAACTACCCTCTGTGGCAGAGAGTTCCAGAGACTCACCACTCTCTGTGTGAAGAAAATCTTTCTCATCTCGGTCTTAAAGGATTTCCCCCTTATCCTTAAGCTGTGACCCCTTGTCCTGGACTTCCCCAACATCGGGAACAATCTTCCTGCATCTAGCCTGTCCAACCCCTTAAGAATTTTGTAAGTTTCTATAAGATCCCCCTCTTAATCTCCTAAATTCCAGAGAGTATAAACCGAGTCTATCCAGTCTTTCTTCATAAGACAGTCCTGACATCCCAGTCAGTCTGGTGAACCTTCTCTGCACTCCCTCTATGGCAATAATGTCTTCCTCAGATTTGGAGACCAAAACTTACTCCAGGTGTGGTCCTAAAAACCTAAAATCAATTTTTAAGGTTTTCTTATACAGGTGAACCAATCCTTCCTTAGTTATATTAAATTAATGATCATAATACAACTGTAATCCCCCACAATTGGAGATTTCATGAACTTATTTTTTAACCAGATGTTTGCACCTCTTCAACGTACTTCAAGCCTTCTTTTCCCCATTATATGGGTTTGGATAAGGCTATGTTGGATTATACCACTTCTGCCTTTGTTTTGATCCATTATCAAATCTTTCACTGGATCATAGTTTTTTCCCCCTAAAGTTTAAAGATCAGTAGTCTGTTCTTTTGTAATCAATATCTTTGATTTATCATAAGGCAGGTTTATTCCATAATAATCAGGAGTTTAACATAACCTGATTTGTATTGATCTGCGAATCTATAGTGCAGATTTGGTAAATTATATATATATTTCTTCCCATTGAGCTCCACAAACTGATGGCAATTTATTTTATTTTAAAAGTATTAGTTATTTGCACAACGTTTTATTTTATTTTATTTTTCTTTTTGAATAGTAATGCCATGCACCATTTTGAAATACTTTGAAATTGTATTTCTTTATATCTCATATAATTTGAGACATGGATATCATAAACGGATTCACCGTTGATATCTTTATAAAACATAAAAGTTTTTATCATATACTGCTGTTTCAATCATTACAGCTTTGGTGAGTTTTTTCCCATGTTTATTTTCCATGGCCTCACTCATCATTAGTTCTGCTGTTTTAACCATAACAGCTTTTAGTGAGACCAACTAATTTTTGGTTTTCATGGTAATTTTCCATGGCCTCACTTCTTATTCAGGTGTTGTGCATACACCTGTGTGTGTATATATATATATATATATATATTTTTTTTTTTTTTGGTGCTGTGGTGGGTACTTCATGACCAGCCACCACTATCAGTGCATTTTTAGGGTCAGTTTTTGCATTTTATTTTTCACTGCCCTTGTTTCTCCTGAGTTCCTCAAGGAGATTACCTTCAGAAAAATCTGAGGTAGATATTCCCATTATATTTCATCATATTTTTTCCCTTTTTATATGTGAAACCCCCTTAGGGTATGTTAGGGAATATTTCCATTATTTTCCGTCTGAAGGCCTTTATTAACTTTTTAAATTACGGCCTTTCTGACTTATTTAAAATTTCCCCCCCCTGCCAAAAGTTTGTGGAGCATCTTAACCTCCCTACCGTATTTTTAACGGTCACCAGTATCGGAACCGGCCCCGTAATTAATCTCCCGTCCCGATCGCTGGGTATTCCCCCGGGACGTTCTTTTTCAAACTCCGTTGTTTTAACAGAGTATTTCTGTTCTAATTTAAACTTTTACTTTACTTTTGTTTTTAAATTCATTTAAAATCCTGGTTCAATACACCAGGCACGGAGTTTTCCAGACCCTAAAAGTTTTTCAACTGCACTTACCTGCCGATTCCGTACCTACCGCTGTCGAGGAGCTGCCTCTGCAGCTCCTGCTTCTGCCGTCAGCGTTGACGTAATGCCGTTCCAGCGCCAGGCGGGCCTTCTTCACGTAGTCACTCACGTGACTCCGAAGTAAAATAAAAAGTGGCAATGCTCGCAAACTTTGTGCAAAAAACAAACAAACAAACAAGCAAACTGCAAACAGAATGGAACAGAATCACATATTATTTTACATATTACTTATTGCATATTGTAGGAGGAAGGAAAAAGGGAAAAAAACAGCGATTTTGAAAAAAACAGTGGAATGGTACTGTTATTCCCTGGTGAAGTAGGAGTTTACAGTCCTAATGTCCTCTGGGAAGAAAGTCGTCCTCAACCTCTCCATTCTCAAAACATGGCAACGGAGGCGTTTGCCTGACCGTAGCAGCTGGAACAGTCCATTGCAGGGGTGGAAGCAATGGATCAAGTTAGCAAACCACTAGCAGCAGAGTCAGTTCCTGGGATTTTTACAAGGCGTGCTGATGAGGGACGTATAATCTCCTTTATTGATCAATAATAAAGGTCGTGAGTCAAAAGTCAAGGTTGTTTAATTGTCACATGTACAAACAACAGAACAATTAAATTTATTCTTGCAGCAGCATAACATATCTGTAAACACAATATACACAAGTAATATATAATAAACAAGATTCAATAAATCAATAACCCCAATATGAGTTCATAGTCCTTAGGACAACAAGATAAGAGGATGTATTAAGAATTTAACAAGATAAATCAAATGGTAAACCATACAGCTTGCAGATTTCTTCAGAATTTCATAAAACTACAATGGATGTGCTCTCATGATAGTCCAAAATCTTGGCGAATGATCTGGGCACATCTGTAAAATCAGTAACAATAAACGCAAATCAGGAATAGCGACCATGAAACGACAGAGTGTTTTTAAAATGCCATCTAATTCAACAACGGTGTGGTATACCTGGCATGGTCCATTTGTATCTCCAGGCCCACAATAACATAGTTGGTTCTAAACTGCTCTGTTATTCTGCAGTTCAATTTGGGATGCCCAATAAATGTTGGAATTGGCAATGGCACCCATATTTCATTATGATTAAAAATGCATCTTTTAAAGCATTATCCCTGTAATTCATATGCACTGAACATAAATGGGAACATTTATTGAACAATAATAAAATGTTGGTCTTTGAGCTATAAGGAAATATATGTTATATTTATGGAAGTCTTGAGAGTTACAAGTAATAAATGACTTGGGATGAAAAATCGAGAGGATGATTTATTGCCTCAAGGTGTAATTTTACTTTTTTTGTAACTTCTATAGCAGATGAAACATAGTCTTAGCTATTCTGAACAACAATCAATATTTATTTTTATTTATCCTTGGGAATTTGCTCAAGAAACATAGATTCTGGACACAAAGTGCTGGAATAACTCAGCAGGCCAGGCGGCATCTCTGGAGAACATGGATAGGTGACATTTCGGATCGAGAAGAAGGGTCTTAAGGTGAGAACGAACTGCAGATGCTGGTTTAAATCGAAGGTAGACACAAAATGCTGGAGTAACTCAGCGGGTGAGGCAGCATCTCTGGAGAGAAGGAATAGGCGATGTTTCGGGTCGAGACCCTTCTTCAGACTGATGTCCATTGTCATTGTCAGAGTGAGGCCCAGCGCAAATTGGTGGAATAGCACCTCATATTTTGCTTGGGTGGTTTACATCCCAGCAGTATGAACATTGACATCTCTAACTTCAGATAGCGTTGGCTTTCTCTCTCCATCCCCTCCCCCTTACCAGTTCTCCCACCAGTCTTACTGTCTCTGTCTACATTCTATCTTTGTCCAGCCCCCTCCCCTGACATCGGTCTGAAGAAGGGTCACGACCCGAAACATCGCCTATTCCTTCTCTCCAGAGATGCTGCCTCACGTGCTGAGTTACTCCAGCATTTTGTGTCTACCCTGGGGGCTTGAGGTAAGCCTGGGCGAACTCTCTGATGTTACTGTGACCAGCATATTGGGAGATATGGCTGAGTCAAGGTGAGAATAGTTCCATGGAGCTTTATTTGTCACAGGTGCAACTGCGCAGTGAAATTGTTTTGCATATTTATACATGCAGGCGTCGCCATGCTTTGACATAATTCCAAATAACTTTGTTCAAAACCATGCACTCTTGGAGACCCTACACCTGGAAAGAATCAGATTTGCCTTAATGGACAAACAAGAAGTTTTTGTTAGAACATGGTCTTCTTTCATTGATTACTTAAAAGGGTAGATTGGTTCGGCAGGAAACCCTAACTGAAACTTGGATTTAGGAATAGATGAAAAGTTATATCTTATATTCTTTGATCTTATCTCCTACGATGTATTAAATCTAAATTATTCCTTTCTTTATGATTTTCTTCTTTGATGTAGATTATTATTCTATTTTTCCTACTGTTCTCTATAAAAAAAAACTATTAGAGTCAAATTATACTGATATAGAGTCAATATTATCACTGATAATATTAACAATGTATGCTTGTTGAGCATGAAATATTGCTATCATAATATATGTATGCTAATCCATTGTCTAAATACTCTAATAAAAAATATATTTAAAAAAAAAACAAAAAAAACCATGCACTCTTTGTGATATGATTTTACCTATGGGGAATTTGCACAACCACACCTGTATGAAATTAGTTACTTTACCCCTTGGTCTAAGTTACCTTGAGCCTCATCCTAATGTCACTGTGGACTCTGGCCCTTACTGTAAAAAGCACCAGCTTGGGCACATTCTGTACATTTTGGAAGGTATTCGAGTAGTCGCCGGGTCTGGCCTCCTGATACATGCAACTAGTTAGGTCAATGTGCTGCTAATTGTACTGTGAATGTTTAACAAAGGTCATAGGTTGCTCACAAAACCTCCAACGTTATACTGGTAAATAAGCATAAATGTGGTACACAGCCAATGCTGGACATGTTGCTGATGTTACACAATCAGCAGAACTGTGACTGGAAATAACTGGTTCCATTTATCTCTTGGGCTTAACTGGAAAATAATTTCTAGTGCAATCAAACCTGGGGGGGGGGGAAATAACTACTTTTATATATGATCCACGTATAAATACCAGTCAATAATGCATCCAATTAATTCTACGCATTCATCTTTGTGAAATAAACGTACATTCGGTTTTTTTTAGCAAATCATTAGTTCAAGAGAGATATTCTATTAGTTTCATTCATAAAGCAACCAGCACATCAGATAGAGAACAACACTAACTTAATTGCAACAATAGGCTAAAAATTGAAAGACTTGATTACCAAAACATTGCGTTAAAATGAAATACACATGACTATTATTCTAGCATCTCCTCCTGTCGTATTGAGGAACCAGGATATACTGTATTGGACTATTTAGCTTAATAGTTTTTTTGAAAGAGCTTCTCTGTATTCTTCAGTTTTGGGTACCACTCTTTAGCAACTACACGCCTACTTCCTTACCTCCATTACATAATCATCAATGGATCCAAAGCTCATGCCAAACTCAAACTCACACTATGGCAGCATGTTGGCATTCCATCTGTGCATTTCTCTGGTGCCCCTTCACTTCTCCAAGGCACCACTATTCTTAATCCACTTCACCTAATAACTGTTCGTTTTATAGGGTCAGAGCTGAACTTGTCCTTTGTAATTGCACAAGGGGAGGGGTAATCAGCATTCTCAGCTACTCTCTCTTCCGTTCCTTCATCCATTTAGGCAGCTGTCACAAGATTTCACTGCTCTTTGTACAATCATTTTCACTTTTAGTCCCCAGCTAATTTCACAAGACTTTCTTCAGCAACTGCTACTTCAATCTGTAACAGACCTCACTTGAAGAAACTAAAAACTCTTTGCTGTAACTGCTGATTAAACAATATTTGATTACTTAATCCCTTGCCTAAAAACCCATTAACAAAATTCCCATTGATTGTTTCTGAGGCCACACTTCTTATCAGTACAAATACACATGTCTTCTCAGTACAAATATAAACCAAACATGTTTTCATTGCCAGATATCTATTTTATTGTCCAGTTAGCTCTTGAACCTGCTTTATCTATTTGCCTGAATTTGTAATGTGATCCATAGCAATGTTAAGCAATTTAGCACATTCGGTTGTACGTCTTCTGAAATTTAGAATTTTACCTCATCCACACTAATACATAATTTAATGACAAAAAGAATTATTGTTTACCTTTAGTTTTGTGTGTATATGTTAAGAGTATCAGGAGAATTTAAAAAAAAAACAGAACTTCATGTAATTAATTTGAATTTACTTTAAAAGATTGGGAGGAGGGAGGTGCAATTAGTTGGCTTTAGCAGAGAGGAAGAATGGAGACTGCCTACCATTTCGGTCATAGTTTTCATATTTTGATTTTGTATTTCTGAAGAGCAAATTTTGTATAATGACAGTAACATGTACTATTGAAAACAGATATTTTTCTTTTTTGATTCCTTCTTTCTTATTCTTGATTTAAATCGGTTTCTTTTTACTATTTATTAAAAAAAAGAAAGCTGAAGGAATGTGAATGGAATCCTATTCCATCCCATTATCCCCTCCTATCCAATTCTCTCATGTAAATGTTATTTTTTTCTGTCTCTCTTTGGCTAACAATGCCTTAATTAGAATGTTTAAATTGCCTCTCACCAAAACCCAAATGGAATAATTAAAAGCTCTTTGACTGCTTCGAAATTAAACATGAATTTTTAAAGACAAATAAAACCCAGTATGTGGAAAGGAATGACATTAGCCTAGAATTTTCTCAGGAAGTCAGATAAAAAATTGGCAACATTGGTTCTGATGACCCTGGATGTTCCCAGACACATTGTTAAAACATTACCACTGACCACATCTCACAAAGCCGACATTGCCTCAGGTTGAAGTCTACAAAAAGGGCTCTCCGGGATAGAAACTCACACTTCTCCATCTAAATAGAAAATACATATTCCTGGAAGCCAGAATACAGGAAAAAGTTTGATACAAAATTTCACCAAGACCACGAATGGGGAAAATAGATGTTTCAAATAAAGATGGTATTTTTTTTTAATGTACTTGGTCCCATGTTGGTTGGCATTAGAAGGTGCTGATCCCATGAAAAAGTAATTGCTTTTCTCTAAGCATCCATAGATTTTGTTTTGGAATGATCAACAGAACAATTCACTTACTGCTGATCATTAATTTTCATGGTCTCTGCCTTGCAAGTTATCTGATCAGATATTATCAAATCTGATAATATGTGATCAGGTATTATCAAACTGGAATATCTGAGTTTACTGCACAAATATCTGTGTTTATAGTACAATTCACTGAATTAATTTAAAAGATAGATAGATTTCTAGATGATCAACCATGATCACAATGAATGGTGGTGTAGGCTCGAAGGGCCAAATGACCTCCTGCACCTATTTTCTATGTTTCTATGTTTCTAAAATTAGATATTACAAGAAACTAATGCATTCAACCATCATCGTTTTCCTCTTTGATAAACACACACACACACACACACACACACACACACACAATTATTTTCTGAAAGAAACACACAAATCAATTTTCTATTTTCTTTAATAAACATTAAATGTCCTAATATAAATTTTACTAGGCTTAACCTTTTAAATGAGTCCAGCATTTGTTTCTAAGTTAAGAGCAAAAAGAAACTGCCAGATTCTTACGCGTGACTAATGAAACCAACTTATCCAAGGAAATTGAGAAATCTGTAAATACCTCAACTGTACAATATGTAATCAGTGTACAGTGTGAAATAAAAATATTTGGGGTGAGTTCTACATTTTACGTTATATGTAGGACTCACTGAAATTAATGGTAGACTTGAATGATTTTCATGGTCATTGTTCATTAACATGCACTGTTGAACTGCTCGTGCTAATCAAGCTGTTTATAAGCTGCTCACTGCTTACAGATGGGTATGAATTCCCTTGGTCTACTGCTCCTAAAGCAAGCCTGCAAACTTTAAAGGGGAAGTGCTATTTTCAAATGCAGGGATCACGGAGCACTTTGCTGCTCTGGCAGACAGCATGATGTCAGTCAGGGCTCATCAATTATGTAGGAAGGAACTGCAAATGCTGGTTTAAATCGAAGATAGGCAGAAAATGCTTGAGTAACTCAGCGGGACAGGCAACATCTCTCGAGAGAAGGAAATGGTGACGTTTCGAGTTGAGACTCTTCTTCAGACTGATGTCAGGAGAGTGGGTAGTACATAGATAAGGATGTGTAAGGAATGAAAACAGGGCAAAAGGAATGGAGATCAAGGAAAATATAGAATAGATCATTGTTGGTTGGGAGAAGGTGACAACAAAGCAAACAGAGATAAAATGTAGTCGGAGACTGTAAGGCTGGTCGGATAACTAGTAAGGAGGAGGAGATGGACATAGAGGGTAAGCAAGGGTTACTTGAAGTTAGATAAGTTAATACCGCTGGGGTGGAAGCTGCCAAAGCGAAATATGAGGTGCTGTTAATTGGTTGCTGAAGCATGGAGGGGATGGCAGAGCAAAACAAGATCGTAGAGCAAGGTTTGGGTTCGTACTGTGGCTGCTGGATACCCTCTTACAATTACCCAGTGACGAAAGAGAGAGATAGCAAATAAAAACAAATGGGTCATTCGAAGGCAAAAAAAACAACTGCTTATCGCAAAGCAATTCAACAGTTGAACAGCATCTGCCAACCCAGTGTCTGCATAATTCTGTGGACTTGGCTGTAGCTCAGGTGATTAAGTGATTCTGGTACAATGTTCTGGTAAAATCTTATTCCGGTAAAATGTTATTTCATTTCTGTTTTACACAGCCATGAAACACATCATTTTCTGCACTGCCAATCTTAATCTCATTTCCCATGCCCTTTATCCAATCATAGTGGGTGAGGTTTTCAGTGCATTCCTTACTGGGTTTTTTTCTTGTATGCTCAATAGTTGATAGTTGATCCTTTTTCTCACAATACTTTGCCTCTGTTGCCCATATACAACGGTTCTTCCTCTCAGCAGGAACACTAAAGCCATGAACTAAACTATAATGTTTTAGTCTTAATGTTTTAATGTTTTAAGTTTTATTCTTAATGGTTTACTGTGTGTCGTGTTCTTACTTGCGAGCGGAGCTCCAAGGCAAATTCACTGTATGTGTACATACTTGGCCAATAAACGTATTAGGTCATTCATTCATTCAATCAATGTATGGGGGGGTGGGGGGGGGTTAGGGGGGGGATGGGGAGGGGAGAAGGGGTGGAAAGAGGGGGATAAGGGGGGGGGGGGGGAAGAAGGGAAGGGGGCCCAGATACAGGCCCGCAAAGATGGCCGCAGAAGTCGGCTATCGGAACGGATCTGCTGTGGCTCCGATCAGGCTGGAGTTCCAGAGCCCTGGTCTCAGAAGTGCTGATGAGGTTGAGATCCGCCGCCTCACCTGGTCTAGGCACCACATTTTTGGGGGGACCTTCAGGGGAGACTTTCAAGTGAGCTCTCGTAATTTTGTCAGGATTAAAGAAGGTGCCAAACCCCCAATTGCTCGAAAATCTGTGGTGGACCTTTATTAGATGTTGATTTTTAAATGGTGACTATGCCTTCCAGTACAAACTCCTGTAATCAAATGCTCTGTGGTTTGTTCCAATTGTCAATATAAACTAGTTGAATCAATCTGGAGAGGCCTTGATATTAAACCATCATGGCTTTGTTGGAGTTCCTGAGTTTGTCAATCTAATAATTTCTGCAGATGCGACAAAAACTGTAGTTATTGTTAACATGAAATAAAAACAATGGCTGCTGAAAATACTTTGCAGGTTAGGCAGCATTTGTGAAGAGAAACTCCACCATTGCAAGCTTCCCTTACAAGTCACATATGACCTCGAAATGGAACATGTCATCTTTCCTTCATTATTTCAAGATCCAAATCCTGAACTCCCTTCTTGGCAGCACTATGGTAGTACTCTCACCCGAAAAACTGGCTGCAGTTTATGAAGGATCTCACCATCTTAAAGACAATTACAGGTGGGTAAGAAACGCTATTTGTGCCAGTGTGCCCACAGCCCATGATTCATTGAATAGGTATTGAGACCAAGGGAGCCTGGTCTGCAATGTGTTGCAATGTGGAAAGTGTGGTGTACATTTATGAAACAACATTATTCTCACTGGACTTGCGCTACCACAGTGTGAATCATAGAACAATTGTAAAAAGGAGCACATCTGGTCCATTATGTTCAAGACAGAGAGAGAAATAACTTTTCCCACATCCCAATTCTTGGTTGGCAGCCATGTCCGTTTCACTATTTATTGTATTCTTCCAAGTACCTATTAAACATGCTGAATTTTTCTTGCCTGCGACACCATTTCAGGCAGTAGGTTTTAGGTCCATCCAACCAACCGTTGGGTGAAAAAAAAGCCCTAAGCTCCCTATTTCAATTTCCCCTCTTACCCTATTCCCAATCTTCTTATCGAGTCCACACAAAGATTATTTGTTCAGCTAGAGCTGCATACAATGGTGTCTCTCTTGAACTTCATGTGCTTCTTGTGCATGGTGGTGGAAAGATTGGTGAAAACAGGGCCACGACGTGAATGCTCTTTCCTTCATGCCAATCTTTATTGCCAATGATCTTAATTCTATGGGTTAGATTATTAAATTCCCTGTAAAGGAAAGTGGTTCCCCCCTGTTTAGCCTTCCTAGGTCTCTCATAGTTTTGTGCATATTGCTTAAATCTTCCCCCAGCCTCCAAGAAAAACATCCTCAGTCTGACCAATTTCTCCTCAGTTCAGTTCAGTTCAGTTTTATTTGTCATGTGTAGGTTAACACAGGGTCAACGGTACAATGAAATGTGTTAGACAAGACAACGGGTCACCTCAGCAATGATATTACAAGGATAAAAATAAGATAAATTAAGATAAGATAAAAGATATAAGATAAGTTAAGATAAGATAAAAGATATAAGATAAGATAAAACGGGACACCGCTTTCAGGTCAGGCGATGCTCGAGCCTACAGTTCATCCAGGGCTAACCTGAAGAGGGGCATCAAGAAGGCCAAGCATAACTACAAGTTTAGGATTGAGGAACACTTCAATAACAACTCCGATCCCTGACGCATGTGGCAAGGCATCCAGGCCATCACAGACTTCAGACCCACCAACACCATCCCTACATCCAGCGACTCATTCTTCCTTGAGGAGCTTAACCACTTTTATGGCCGCTTTGACAGGGACAACCAAGAGATGGCCATCAAGGCTGTGCTCCCTGCTGATCACCAGCCCCTCACACTCACCCCCTACGACGTGCACGTGGCACTGAGTAGGATTAATGTACGTAAGGCTGCTGGCCTTGACGGCATCCCCGGGCGCGCCCTCAGGACCTGTGCTGCGCAGCTGACAGACGTCTGGACTGACATCTTCAACCTGTCACTTGCCCAAGCAGTTGTCCCCACATGCCTTAAAACCACCTCCATCGTGCCGGTGCCAAAACACTCCACTGCGGCGAGCCTCAACGACTTCTGCCCAGTTGCACTGACTCCCATCATCACTAAGTGATTCAAGAGGCTGGTCCTGGCACACCTCAAAGGCTGCCTACCTCCCACACTGGACACCTATCAGTTTGCCTACCTCAAGAAAGGGAGTATGGAGGATGCCATCTCAACGGCACTCCACTCCGCCCTCTCCCACTTTGACAACAGAGACACCTACGTGA